>BSBM01001022.1:10257500-10690000 GCA_027924585.1 Larix kaempferi
TTTGGCTCAGGAATTGTGGTTTATCACCACATTTCTCTTTGACACTTGCCATCAAAATACGTATAAAAATAACACGTCTTTACATCCTCTTCCATTTAAATCCTCATCACATAGTCATAAATAAGGATTATTATGCATGCACATCCTCACCTTACAATGTAAATTGGGTCAAGGCGCATAGAAAACCATAAATTATCAAATGTGTCAAAGAGTAAACCCTTCCAATAAAAATTAAGACCCACCTTTCAAACTTCATCACCGAGTCCAATTTATGCAAATATTTTCGAAGTGGGGGAACGTTTGGCATTAAATGGTGTAAACATTGGGGAATAAATGGTGTAAACGTTATACAGGGGCGCGTGCACGGGTTTGGGCATGTGCGCTCTCTTAACGTGTACGCGCGAAAAACACGCGTGCGCGGCCCTGTTACTAGTTTAAAAAAAATAGAGTTCTTTGTTTCCCAGAAATTCCACCAAAAACACGGGTTTCACTTCTTCCGCGGGGTTCAAGCTCTCACAGGTTCCTTATTGGCTCACACTCATTGATATTTTGGACACTCTTTGATCTATTAGACACAAAATCACCCTTGGAATCTAACAAACATCTTTAGTGGTCTTGGAATCTAGTGGATTCATTCAAGCTACCAGTTTCCATTGCAGGTGGAGATCATTTCTGTAGAGGTATGGTGAATTGTAAATAAGTCTGTTCATTCACAAGATTTGAGATGAGCCCATGCCTTTTTGTTTTTATCATATGGCCACAACAATATCCATGCATAGACAACAATGAATTTGACAAGAAGATTTCCCAAGTTCACATCTAAAAAAACTCATATGAACACTAGACAAGATGAAGTATGCAACCTCCTCATTGTGTAATTAGTTCCCAAGTTAATTTTTTCTTTTCACCTCATATTATGCTAGCAAAAAATACTACACACTCACTAAACATAACTAAAAATATCACTTCAACTCATCCACAAAACCTCAACTCTCTCATCTCTTATTCAATACCATTGTATGGAATGAGGATATCTGTAAGTATATGCACCTTTCATTTCTCTATGAATCCAAATATGATAATATTCATCCATATTTACCATCCTTACAATATCCCCTCACCTTTGATAATGATTTTTTTTCCAAAAACCAAGACTTTCCCACTTCATGCTCTATTCAACATGATGATTGTTGGTATAGTCCCTAGTTCACCACTCTCCAACACCTCCCACCCTAGATATTGCATATTGAAAGGTCAAATTATATTCCCCCTAATCACCCTTCCCAAGACCATGATCCTTGTTAGAAACCTTTGCATCCTCCTTAAGGTTTTGCACAAAACAAGGTATATATTCATTCTATTGTGATGCGTTGTTGAATTCAACCATGGGTATTTTAAACTCAAAATCACATTCTATCATCTCAAGGTTTATAGATAAGAAAATAGTTTGTTGTTGTTTCTTCAACTCCTTAATGTGTTATATAACCTTGTAATTTACGATGGTAACGGACATTGCCTCAAATGGAAGGATATACCATTCCACTATGAAGACAAAGAAATCAAACTAGGTGCAAAATTTAGAATTGATAACATTAAGGGAGAAAGCAAAAAATGCAACTAATTAAGGTTACCTTATTTGATGTAGAAAAAATATCAAACTATTCCGAAGGCATCTCTAGCCATCTCTATTGTAGGGTGTTACTACCATAATTTTTATGAATTCATGGCTAGGCAAGACACTAGTTTCTTCTCTCTACACTTGACCAACCATCATCTATATTGATTGGAATTGTAAGGGATAATGATGTTTATTCAAACACAAATAAACCACCATAGTCTGTAGTTGCATATGTTAATTTGTAAAGTGGTAAGCTATGTTGGAATGTGTCAGGTTCATTGTATAATGGCACTAATATCTTATTTGTTGTTTCTTTTGCAGGGGTAGGTCTGATAGTTGTGTTAAAGAGACTTTTGGAGATGAGAAACTCACGAAATGCAAAAGAAAAAAATAGAACGAATCTGTCGATTGAAAAGGTCAATGACTTAAGAGAAAAGGCCAGGTTGGGAATGGAAAGATTGAGACATGTTCCTATCATTGCCCTGGATCCTGCCACTGATCCTAACACAGTTGTTGACACGACAACCTCTTGTTCAGAACCACGGGTAAAGTGGTCACGTCCAATGGACCCAACTCAAATTCCAACATCAACACAATCTCCAACCAACAATCCATCAACGACTCATTATGAAGTTCCTCATGACATAAGAATTTTGGGAGATGCTGCATGTGTAGAGATGGACATACAAGCTTTGCTTAATTTGCAATCTCCCCAATAAGACCACAACCCTATAGACCACACTCCCATTATGGCCCAATCTATGAACGAAGCACCACAACAAACAAGCTCCGGTATTCATGTCTCATGTCCACCCTCCCTACCTCGACTGTCCAGTGCAAGAAGAAGAACTCATAGACATATTCATGTGGACGAGAGTGCTATGTCGGGGCTTGAAGCCAAGTTGCCAAAATGCACTATCGAATGGCAATGCAACAAAATTGTCAAAGAATATTTTGAATCCAAAGGTGATGCAGATAAATGTCAATTATTGCTATGTTTGTTAAAGTCACGTTCTTTAGTTGTTGTTAGGAGAATTTTGGGCATAAAGATGGTTAAAATTTCATAGGCCAACAGTCATATTGTTAGAAATATCCAATATGCATTTAATACGATTGGGAAGATGTATCGTACAAAATATCTTTGTGTGGATCATCGTGTTTTAGCGGAATTAGTTGTAAGCAAGTCCACAAGGTAACGTCGCCTGCTATCACACACTTCTCACATACTCAAATTAAATAGAAAAACTATTAAAAAGTACTCTGTTATAAGAGAAAATATTGACACTCTGGGTGGAAACAATTGTTGGGCTTTTGTTGGTAGGTTGCCTCGTGCAGATAGGAAGCTAATTGATGTTGTTAAGGAGTTAGCACAAAAGTTTTGGCATGATCATACTAGATCTTCATCAAACAAAAGAGACGTGCTAAAACTGAGAAAATGTCACCTACCCAAATTTTTGAACATTATTATTTATTTGCAAAAATACTTTATGTTAAATTTAATTACAAGTTTTGTAATTATGATCAGTTTTGATCATGGATGAATGTAATTACTGAATATTATTATTTAAATAAATTAATTAGGAGACAAACACTCAAGAGGACTGTTGAATGAGTGTTCACTGACCCACTAGGAGGAATGGAAGCTGTTGGAAGGTATGGGACACATGGCATCAGTTACATCACACCACTAGATGTTGGTTATGGGACAACTTCCCCTAAAATAGGGAATTATCCTTCAGGTGGAGGGAGTGAGTAGGCAGCTCTAATGACCCAGTAACATTTGAAAAGGCCTAGGAAGCCTATAAAGGCAAATTCGAAGTAGGCAGGCAGCCCTTAATCAATATTTCTACAGAATATTTTCCTCTTGAAAATCAGGTGATTTCAAGAGAGTTTCGAATAAGGGAGGTTAGTGGTGATTGAAAACTGAGTTTTGCTTATTATTGAGGAGAAACAGAGTTGTAGGAGCAAGTCTTTTGGATTGTTACCTATTGAATATTTAGAAGATTACTGCTACAACAAGAAGTCCTAATTCTTGAAGTTTCTTCCTCCTGGTGGTTCAGCGAACAGGCTCGGGGGTCCTAAGACAGTATTTGACTGTTTTCAGGAGTTTGGTTGGGTGGAACAGTCTTCCTGAGTTGTTTGTTTCCCTATAGAGTTTCTCAAGTTCTTAAAAGATTTCCTAACTTATGCTCAGTAAATAATTCTGTTCTTTTTATCTAGTATTATTCTATTTATTTGCTTTCGAAAAGAATCTAATTCTGGAAATGTTTAAGTCTGAATGCTTAAGTTTAAATGTTAAATTGATAAATCAATATCCCCATTTTTTCACATGCTGTTTGGGAGTATCGTACTCTAGTAGAGATAGGCAAATTAAACTAGATTAGAAGATAGGCAAACTGCCATTCGAATTCGATAGATAGATAGTAATTATATATGTTTCAGTTTTTCTGCTTCCAAGTTAAATAATAGTAGAAAGATTCTGCATAATATCTATGTATGTATTATGAGTATCAGAACTTTCTGAGAATTTGAGTAATGTATAATCTCTGTTTTCTTATCAATTTTCTGTATAAAAGAAAAATATAGAAATCACAGGTATACATGTGTCATAACAGAGTAACAATTAAATGATAGTGATCATCCAAATAAGATTATACATAACAATCATTACCAGTTTTCATATTGTTTACAGACACTTGATTTCATTATCTCTGTTAATGTTTTTCAAGGTTATTATCTTTCTGTACTATTATCTTGAATTACATGCTGTAAACAAAAACTTTTCACAGTCATTCTACAATTTTCAAGTTTCTACAATACACTCATATAAACACCATTTCACTTTCATTTCTTATTTTATAAATTCCATAAACTTACAATTCAAATAGATAATAGATTTAATAGAAATATTCTGTTGCTGATAAGAAATAGCTTTCTATCTCCTATTATAAGAATCGTGTTAACTATCATCCTAATAAACAATAGAAGCTCTATAAACATCACTTTCTTTATACTCACCTATTCTATTGCAAAGCTGTTAGTGTTATTCGTATTTTGTTTAGTTTTCATTTCAAATCCTAGTTAGGTTTAGTCTCCCATTCTTATCTTTGTTTTATCCAAATATAAATAAAACACGAATGTAGGGTTTAATACTATTCATTTCCAATGTACATATTATTGTAAATCATTTCGACATTTCACTCTATTATTTGTCAACATTACCAAACAAGGAATTACGACATCAACTTACAGTATCCATACAAACAAACCAGATATCTATACAAATATTTTAACATACATTGTATTACCAAAAGGAGTATTATCTCACACAGAGATCGAGCCCTCAACTCTCTTTCCTACTGTCACAAACGAATATGAAAACAAGTTGAATCTCATAGAGTCTTAAAACATTACATTAGAGCAACCTCTAAAATGAAGATGAAGCTCTCAAGCAACGTTTATATTATGTTTTGAAAAACAAGGTTACACAGGGTTTATCCCAAAATTCAATAGTTAGAAGAGCCCAAATATTCAAAATCGATGAGTTATAACTCCAATTGACAAACATCAAAGTTTGCAAAATATAGAACCCAGGTATCACTGTTAAATAAACGTGTTTCGAAGATTTCCCCAACCATCTTCAATGACAGAGCCATGGCACAGACGAAGAGCACTACGAGGGTATGGAAGACCCGAAGCTTACCGGTGTAAGAGTGCATGGTTTTTCCTTTCGCTAGACCCTAGTCAGACTTTCTTTTACACCTTGCACCTAGGAAACAATAGTTCGGAGTTAGACTCATGCTACTATCAAACTGAGAATCGAGATACAGTAAAAAGAAACATTATCATCTTGGACACTTATCTTTACAACTTTGTGGATAGTTCTTGGCGTACACCAGGAAGACGATAAAGGGTTCATTCCAGTCTTGGCGAGAGAACGCAAGCATTTGTAGTTGACACCACATTTGTAGCTTACAACGAAGAACTTCAAACCTTCAACACTTTATCGCTCTGAACCTTGGACTCCATCTAAATTTACAACACCATTATAGAGGTTAAAACCTGCAACCTTCTACACCAGTTCACAGATCTCGGGTTCGAAACCCTTGCAAAATCTTCCTACCAAAATCTCGGCATCCTGTCGGCCACCTCCAGCGGCATCCTGTCGGCCACCTCCAGCAAAAGCAATAACACAATGAACCACTTTTTCCAAGTTAATAACTCAAACACACGATAGATGTTAGGGTTACCATCCAATGGCTTAGACTCACGATCATTGACGGGTACAACAGTGCCAGCTATGTCCACTTTGGCATCAACAAAATCAGCATTTAATGCCATCCTCCATTATCGTTTGACATTGCCACCTTGGAAAACACTTAAGTCAACAACAACCAATACCAGGGCGCATTATTTTGCCACAATAGCAAGCAATAAGGAAAGAACACTTACGTGGATCTCTGGGTTTATAACTCAGCAGGGAGGCAGTACTAAGCTTTTATTGCAAGATTGGATATGTGATCTCTACCACAGCTCGAGATCGGCGCCAAATTGATGAGCAAGCCACCTGCCAAATCCAATTTAATGCTTGTCAGTACCTCGATGTGGTAACAAACATTACATGTTTCATTTGTTAACATAACAAGATTTAACAATGTTGTAATTGTCATAGTAGTAATAATGTATATGCAATACATGATTATAATTCCAAGGTTTGCACTTTATTGTCATCGCTTTCATACATTATAATGTTTGTATATAATTTACAAACACTTACATAGTATTGTCATGATCCTAACGATGCATATATTGCCAACATCTCCGATATATGTTTTAATATTGACATTAAATCGAAAATAGGTATAGTCACACTATTGTTTTCATAAAGACTTTGGATAGGTTGTGTTTTGTTTATAAATAGAATGACAATTATATATATAGTCCAAAGCTTAATTGCACTATATCTACATAACATTTGGTTTAGTCATGTTTATATATTATTGTTTTTATCTTTTCATATATATTGATTAATATTGGTTGCAAGAGCTTACAAGCTCATAACTTTTACATACATTTTGGTACTATCATTCTAAATGACGACAACAGCAACAATGCTGTTAATAAGATACTTATTCGATAGTTAACTTGGGTTGAGCCTACTCAGTTATAAGATGAACCTTGGAAAGCAAAGGTGTAAGCATGCGAGTCATACCTGTATGTTTTTTTAGTTGCAACAATCTCTAAACATGCTATTTTATTTACGACGTTGAATTGAGCTTTACACGAAAACTGGAATTTATTGCAATCATGAAACTTCTTACCTGTCGTCTGCACATAGAATAGGTCAAATTATTTAACGTTGCAGCTAAGTAAGCTTCGAGGTCCCTCATAGGACTCCCTTGGACAACAAAAAAGCAAACTGTCAGTATCGTCTCAAAGAAAAAGTACCATGTCATATTTCTAACTTGGCATTTCATTATTACATCAATCATACATTTCATTGCATTATAAGGTGTCACATCAAAAGTTGATCTATTCATGCATTTAACTACCTTAATGATAGTTGTTATAAATATAATTAAGATGTCGTTGACGTATTAGTCATAACAAAATTTTATTTATGTTTAATACAACAGCTGTTAAGTTAACATTGTTGCAGCTCGCATTATTAAATTCCGCAGTTACAAATTATCATAAATTAAGCTAATTGTTGCTATTTACAAAAAATTTAAATTTTTATGAAAATATGGGATGTTACATGTGGTATCAGAGCACATATTCAAACTCTAGGCCTGAATGAGGTCCAAAACACGCAGTAGAAATTTTTATATACAACAGAAAATTATACTAACTTGAAAATTTTATTATTATGTTATCTTTAGAAATTATTTTCAGTTATAGGTATGGAGAACTTAGCTGAACATTTAAATGATAGATTTCAGCCTAACAGTCACAGTTCGGGACAACACTATGTAGAGGAAGGTCACGAGGAAATAAATAACAATTCGACGGAACTGTTACATGCCTTTCAAGATTTAAAAGTAGAAATCAGATCTATGAAACTAGATAATGAAAGGATTCTGCAAGCACAAGAACAACTGAATCAAGTGCTATTTGAACACAGCCAAACAGAGGAACAAGAGAAAAACAATGAGGATACTTCCAAAGTTGAGGACATGCCTCACGCTGATAAAAATCAGAATATCAAATTCAGTGAAGTATAAGATAGCTCAACCTCATCTGGAGATGCTATTGCAGAACGCAAAAAGAAACGTAATTACACCAGTGACAACAGTGAAGAAGATTCCAAATCAAGAAGGAAAAATAAAAAAGAATATGAGCAGATTTCTGGAGAATTCAAGAAGATAAGACCTCCAAATTTCAATGGAGAAACTGAGAAAGGTGAGACAGCTGAAGCTTGGCTGTTAGGGATGAAGAAATACTTCCATATCTACAACTATTAAGAGTTCTTAAAAGAAAAAATGGCTATATATAACTTAACCGGAAAAGCGGATATCTGGTGGCAGGATGTCAAATGGGTAAAGGGCATCAAGGATAAAGATGTAAGCTGGAGTGCTTTCAAACGATATTTCAAAAAGAAGTATCTATCTGAACAGTACTACGAAGAAAAATCTAAAGAGTTCTATGATTTGAAGTTGGGAGGTATGAACATGAAGGAATTAAACAGTAAGTTCCTGAACTTACTAAGATATGTACCCTACTTCATAGAAGAAAAACCAAAAATTCAAAGGTACTTAAGTTGTTTACCTTTCAGCATTAAAGACAGAATTGAGTATGACAGTCCTAAAACATTAGAGGAGGCTATGAGGAAGGCAGTTTTCTGTTATGATACAAATCGGAAGAGAGAGGGTATGCCTAATTGGAAAAATCATAAGCCCAACAATTTTGAACAGAAGAAGAAAAATTTAAAATTCAGTGGGAATTCCGGATTCCAAAGGAAGAATTTTCAGAATCGAAATTCCCAAGGAAATAATTCCAGAAATAATTCACAGCAGAATTCTACATCACCGAAAAATGCATCTAATACTACCAAGACCAGTGAGCGAAAGACACATATTAAATGTTTTGAATGTTAAATCCCTCATTACACATCAGAATGTCCCTTATGGAAGCGGAAAGCAAACAACATCAACTCTATTTAGACTGAACCTACTGTTCGAGACGTAGCAAGGGAGATGCCAAGAATTAACGCAACATTTGACAACAGGCAAGCAAATCATCAAATCTCCATGGTAGAGATTGAAAGTATGATACATGACCATCCTGTTACTGTTTTAATTGACCCAGATGCCAGTTTAAGTTATATATCACCAGATGTTGTAGAAAGTCTTAAACTGAAAACTGAAAAGTTTAGTAAATCATGGCTAGTTAGACTAGCAACTGGGACGAAGAGGAAAGTTTCATATTTTATAGAGAACTGTATTTTATCCATGAATCTTTTGCAAACACAAATCAAGTTGAATATTTTACCTTTAGGTTCGTATGATATTATAGTTGGGATGGACTGGTTGGAAGCCCATCATGTCATCCTAGACTGTTATGGAAAAAGTTTTACATGCTTAAATGATGAAGGGAAAACTGTAGAAATAAAAGGCATTCCAAGGAAGGTAACTCATAGACAAATTTCAGCCATGCAAGTTAAGAGAGCAGTTAGGAAGGGATGCTAAATGTTTGCAGTAAACGTGGTAAATGATGAGATTATGGATAAAGAGGACAAACTGAAATTAGAAGACATACCTGTCCTAAAAGATTTTAAAGATGTATTTCCTGAGGAGATTCCAAGATTACTACCCAAAATAGATTTAGATTTTACCATAGAGTTAATACCAGGAGCAGTACCAAATTCAAAAGCTCTGTACCGAATGAATATAATGGAGTTAAATGAATTAAAATCTCAGTTGAAGGAACTTATTGACAAGAAGTATATTAGACCAAGTGTGTCTCCTTGGGGAGCACCTGTCATCTTCGTTAAGAAGAAAGATGGAACATTAAGACTGTGCATAGATTATCGCCAGCTTCATAAGATGACGATCAAGAATAGATACCTGTTACCCTGCATAGATGATCTATTTGATCAGTTGCGTGGAGCAACAATATTTTCAAAGATTGATCTAAGATCAGGGTATCATCAAGTAAGGGTTAAAGACGAAGATATTTTCAAAACAGTTTTCCGAACTCGGTATGGACATTACGAGTTCGTAGTCATGTTGTTTGGCTTAACTAATGCCTCGACTGTATTTATGTGTTTGATGAATAATATTTTGCATAAGTACTTAGACAAGTTTGCTGTTGTGTTTATAGACGATATTTTAGTGTACTCAAAAAGCACAAAAGAGCATGATGAACATTTATGGATTATCTTACAAGTATTAAGAGATCATCAACTGTATGCCAAATTTAGTAAGTGTGACTTCCACAAAGAAAAAATTCAGTATGTAGGACACATAATTTCAGCAGAAGGAATCTCAGTTGACCCTGACAAGATAAGGGCCATTAATGACTGGCCGGTTCCGAAAGATGTGTCAGATGTGAGATCATTTATGGGCATTACGGGGTATTATAGAAATTTTATAGAGAATTTTTCAAAAATTGCCAACCCCATAACTTCCTTGCAGAAGAAAGGGAAGAAATTTGTTTGGGATCAGAAATGTGCTGAGAGTTTTAAGAAATTAAAGGAACTATTGACGACAGCACCTATCTTGAAGATAGCTGACCCCAATAAGGATTTTGTAGTTTGTACGGACGCATGCAATGATGGACTCGGTGGAGTCTTGACACAGGAAGGGCATGCGATAGCATATGAATCTAGAAAGCTGAAAGTACATGAAAATAATTACTCTACTTATGATTTAGAGTTATTAGCAGTTATTCATGCCTTAAAAATGTGGCGTCATCACCTTATTGGCAGAAAGTTTACATTATTAACAGATAACATGGGTCTGAAATATTTATTGGATCAGACAAACCTGAATGCTAGATAAGCTAGATGGTTGACATTCTTAAGTGAGTATGATTTCGAAATTCAACATATCAAAGGAAAGGAGAATAAAGTTGCAGATGCCTTGAGTCGCAAGGCAAAACTAAATTTCATTTCAGCAATTAGTAATTATTCAACCGATTTGGAAAATCAGATTCTGGAAAAAGGTGAAACAGATGAAGAATACAAAAAAATGAAGGAAAAGACAGCTAATAACAGTTCTGAAAATTGTATGGCAGATTACCGAATTAAGGAGAATGGTCTATTACTATATAAAAACAGATTGTATGTACCAGATAAACCAGAAATAAAATTTCTGATATTAAATGAGATGCATAAAAGTCAGTATTCTGGTCATCCAGGATATCAAAAGACCATCACTATGCTGAGAAAAGAATACTATTGGCCCAAAATGAAAGATGAAGTAGCAGAATACATCGCAAAATGCTTGGACTGTCAAAAGGTGAAGGTTGAACACCAACATCCAGCTGGATTGTTGCAACCATTACCAATACCAAGCTGGAAATGGGAAGTGATCAGCATAGATTTCATTACTGGATTGCCTAAAAATCAGAAACAACATGATTCCATCATGGTGGTGGTGGACAAACTTAGCAAGGCATCACATTTCATACCAGTGAAGACCACACATAAAGCACCAGACATTGCAGAGATTTTTATGAAATAGATTTTTAGATTGCACGAAATACCAAAGGTAATAATTTCAGATCGTGACTCAAAGTTTACAGGAAACTTCTGGAGATCACTGTTTAAGGGATTGAACACAACTTTAAATTTTAGTACAGCTTTTCATCCTCAAACAGATGGACAGACAGAAAGGGTAAATCAAGTGTTAGAAGATTTATTAAGAATGTATGTTAAGGATCAGCTTGGTAAGTGGGAAGATTATCTGCACTTAGCAGAATTTGCTTATAATAATCATTATCATGCTTCAGCCAGACTTAGTCCTTTTGAAATTCTTTATGGTAGGAAATGTAATACACCTGTTTAATGGAATGATCCAGTCAATCGAGTTGTTTTAGGACCTGAATTATTGCAATAATTAGAACTAATTGTAAAATAGGTGCAAGGACATTTAAAAGCTGCCCAAGATAGGCAGAAAAGTCAAGCCGATTCAAAAAGAACTCATAAAGAGTTCCAGGTGGGTGAACATGTGTTTCTCAAGGTAAGACCAAAAAAAGAGTTCACTGAAATTGGGGAGCTGTGCCAAGTTGGCACTCAGGTATTGTGGTCCTTTTGAAATATTATCTAAGGTTGGAGCAGTGGCATACCAACTGGCTTTACCACGTAATATGAAAATACATAATGTTTTTCATATATCATTTTTAAAGAAATATGTGCACGATACTACTCATGTTGTAAACTGGAATGATGTACAGGTGGGACAAGATGGAGATTTTCCGATGGAACCGGATTGTATCCTCGGAAGGAGGGAAACTATTCTCCGGAATCGCAGCATTGGGCAAGTGAAGGTGCAATGGAAACACCTTAGCCCATAAGAGGCAACCTGGGAGTTGGAGAGTAGTATGCGGGTAGCATACCCAACTCTATTTCAGGAACACTCAAGGAGTGACTAGCCAACATCGAGGACGATGTTGAGACTTAAGGGGGGGTGTATGTCACCTACCCAAATTTCTGACATTATTATTTATTTGGAAAAATACTTTATGTTAAATTTAATTACAAGTTTTGTAATTATGATCAGTTTTGATCATGGATGAAAAACACTCAAGAGGACTGTTGAATGAGTGTTCACTGACCTACTAGGAGGAATGGAAGCTGTTGGAAGGTATGGGACACATAGCATCGGTTACATCACACCACTAACTGTTGGTTATGGGACAACTTCCCCTAAAATAAGGCATTATCCCCCAGGTGGAGGGAGTGAGCAGGAATCTCATTTAATGACCCAGTAACATTTGAAAAGGCCTAGGCAGCCTATAAAGGAAAATTTGAATTGGGTAGGCAGCCCTTAATCAATATTTCTGCAGAATAATTTCCTCTTGAAAATCAGGTGATTTCAAGAGAGATTCAAATAAGGGAGGTTAGTGGTGATTGAAAACTGAGTTTTGCTTATTATTGAGGAGAAACAGAGTTGTAGGAGCAAGTCTTTTGGACTGTTACCTATTGAAGATTTAGAAGATTACTGCTACAACAACAAGAAGTCCTAATTCCTAAAGTTTCTTCCTCCTGGTGGTTCAGCGAACAGGATTGGGGGTTCTAAGACAGTATTTGACTGTTTTTCAGGAGTTTGGTTGGGTGGAACAGTCTTCCTACGTTGTTTGTTTCCCTACAGAATTTTTCAGCTTCTTAAAATATTTCCTAACTTATGCTCAGTAAATAATTCTGTTCTGTTTATCTAGTATTATTCTGTTTATTTGCTTTCGAAAAGAATCTAATTCTGGAAATGTTTAAGTCGAAATGTTAAATAGATAAATCAATATTCCCATTTTTCCACATGCTGTTTGGGAGCATCGTACTCTAGTAGAGATAGGAAAATTAAAATAGATTAGAAGATAGGCAAACTGCCATTTGAATTCGATAGATAGATAGTAATTATATATGTTTCAGTTTTTTTGTTTCCAAGTTAAATAATAGTAGAAAGATTCTGCATAATATCTATGTATGTATTATGAGTATCATAACTTTCTAAGAATTTGAGTAATGTATAATCTCTGTTTTCTTATCAATTTTCTATATAAAAGAAAAATATAGAAATCACAGGTATACATGTATCATAATAGAGTAACAATTAAATGATAGTGATCATCCAAATAAGATTATACATAACAATCATTACCAGTTTTCATATTGTTTACAGACACTCGATTTCATTATCTCTGTTAATGTTTTTCAAGGTTATTATCTTTCTGTACTATTATCTTGAATTACATACTGTAAACAAAAGCTTTTCACAGTCATTCTACAATTTTCAAGTTTCTACAATACACTCATATACACACCATTTCACTTTCATTTCTTATTTTATCAATTTCATAAACTTACAATTCAAACAGATAATAGATTTAATAGAAATATTTTGTTGCTAATAAGAAATAGCTTTCTATCTCCTATTATAAGAATCACGTTAACTATCATCCTAATAAACAATAGAAGCTCTATAAACATCACTTTCTTTATACTCACCTATTCTATTGCAAAGCTGTTAGTGTTATTCGTATTTTGTTTAGTTTTCATTTCAAACCCTAGTTAGGTTTAGTCTCCCATTCTTATCTTTGTTTTATCCAAATATAAATAAAACATGAATGTAGGGTTTAATACTATTCATTTCCAATGTACATATTATTGTAAACCATTTCGACATTTCACTCTATTATTTGTCAACATTACCAAACAAGGAATTACGACATCAACTTACAGTATCCAGACAAACAAACAAGATATCTATACAAATGTTTTAACATACATTGTATTACCAAAAGGAGTATTATCTTACACAGAGATCGAGCCCTCAGCTCTCTTTCATACTGTTACAAACGAATACGAAAACAAGTCGAATCTCATAGAGTCTTAAAACATTACATTAGAGCAACCTCTAAAACGAAGACAAAGCTCTCAAGCAACATTTATATTATGTTTTGAAAAACAAGGTTACATAGGGTTTATCCCAAAATTCAATAGGCAGAAGAGCCCAAATATTCAAAATCAACGAGTTATAACTCTAGTCGACAAACATCAAAGTTTGCAAAATATATAACCCAGGTATCACTGTTAAATAAACGTGTTTCGTAGATTTCCCCAACCATCTTCAACGACAGAGCCATGACACATTTGAAGAGCACTACGAGGGTATGGAAGACCCGAAGCTTACCAGTGTAAGAGTGTGTGGTTTTTCCTTTCGCTAGACCCTAGTCAGACTTTCTTTTACACCCTGCTCCTAGCAAACAATAGTTCGGAGTTAGACTCATGCTACTATCAAACTGAGAATCGAGATACGGTAAAAAGAAACATTATCATCTTGGATGCTTACCTTTACAACTTTGTGGACAGTTCTTGGCGTACACCAGGAAGACGATAAAGGGTTCGTTCCAGTCTCGACGAGAGAACGCAAGCATTTGTAGTTGACACCGCATTTGTAGCTTACAACGAAGAAATTCAAACCTTCAACACTTTATCACTTTGAACCTTGGACTCCATCTAAAATTACAACACCATTACAGAGGTTAAAACTTGCAACCTTCTACACCAGTTCACATATCTCGGGTTCGAATCCCTTGCAAAAAGTTCCTACCAAAATCTCAGCAGCCTGTCGGCCACCTCTAGCAAAAGCAATAACACAATGAACCAATTTTTCCAAGTTAATAACTCAAACACACGGTAGATGTTAGGGTTACCATTCGACAGCTTAGACTCACAATCATCGACGGGTACAACAGTGTCAGCTATGTCCACTTTGGTATCAACAAAATCAGCATTTAATGCCATCCTCCATTACCGTTTGACATTGCCACCTTGGCAAACACTTAAGTCAGCAACAACCAGTACCAGGGTGCATTATTCTGCCACAATAGCAAGCAATAAGGAAAGCAAAATTACGTGGATCTTTGGGTTTATAACTCGGCAGGGAGGCAGTACTAAGCTTTTATTGCAAGATTGGATATGTGATCTCTACCACAGCTTGAGACCAGCGCCAAATTGATGAGCCAGGGACTTGCCAAATCCAATTTAATGCTTGTTAGTACCTCGATGTGGTAACAAACATTACATGTTTCATTTTTTAACATAACAATATTTAACAATGTCGTAATTGTCATAGTAGTAATAACGTATATGTAATACATGATTATAATTCCAAGGTT
The DNA here is from genome assembly GCA_027924585.1 of Larix kaempferi. NCBI lineage: Eukaryota > Viridiplantae > Streptophyta > Pinopsida > Pinales > Pinaceae > Larix > Larix kaempferi. The sequence goes on from BSBM01001022.1 coordinate 10,272,958, forward strand.
TGCACTTTATTGTCATCGCTTTCATACATTATAATGTTTGTATATAATTTACAAACACTTACATAGTATTGTCATGATCCTAACGATGCATATATTGCCAACATCTCCGATATATGTTTTAATATTGACATTAAATCGAAAATAGGTATAGTCACACTATTGTTTTCATAAAGATTTTGGATAGGTTGTGTTTTGTTTATAAATAGAATGACAATTATATATATAGTCCAAAGCTTAATTGCACTATATCTACATAACATTTGGTTTAGTCATGTTTATATATTATTGTTTTTATCTTTTCATATATATTGAATAATATTGGTTCCAAGAGCTTACAAGCTCATAACTTTTACATACATTTTGGTACTATCATTCTAAATGACGACAACAACAACAATGCTGTTAATAGGATACTTGTTCGACAGTTAACTTGGGTTGAGCGTACTCAGTTATAAGATGAACCTTGGAAAGCAAAGATGTAAGCATGTGAGTCATACCTGTACGTTTTTATAGTTGCAACAATCTCTAAACATGCTATTTTATTTATGACGTTGAATCGAGCTTTACACGAAAACTGGAATTTATTGCAATCATGAAACTTCTTACCTGTCGTCTGCACATAGAACAGGTCAAATGCTTTAGCGTTGCAGCTAAGTAATCTTCGGGGTCCCTCATAGGACTCCCTTGGAGATCAAACTGTCAGTATCGTCTCAAAGAAAAAGTACCATGTCATATTTCTAACCCGACATTTCATTATTACATCAATCATACATTTCATTGCATTAAAAGGTGTTGCATCAAAAGTTGATCTATTCATGCATTTAACTACCTTAATGATAGTTGTTATAAATATAATTAAGATGTCGCTGACATATTAGTCATCACAGAATTTTATTTATGTTTAATACAATAGATGTTAAGTTAACATTGTTGTAGCTCGCATTATTAAATTCCGCAGTTACAAATTATCATAAATTAAGCTAATTGTTGCTATTTACGAAAATTTTAAATTTTTATGAAAATATGGGATGTAACAGAAAAGGTTCTACTGAACATGAGCCCCATGGTAAACACTTCCTTGACACCACACAGACTGAACTCTATGAGAGATTCAGGAACAAGCGCACACAATTGAACCTGGGCCAAAGGTCCTTTGAGAAATGCAAACCATGGTACGTTTGTATATGCATTGATCGGAACACTTGTTGTTGTAGATACCACATAGAATATGAATATTATTATGACACATATAAACATATATTTTGTGATTTGCATACTAACATTGTGCAGGGCTGCAATGAATCCATACTACCAATGAATGCATCAAGGGACTTTATCCACAACATCATGTGTCCAAGGCCCGAAGGACAAAAGTATTATGAAAAATCGTGTCTATATGGGACATGTTCTAGGTGCAGTGGGTTTTCTCTTTTGAACCGTTGCATTCATGAAAGAAAGGAGCACGAATTTGGCATGATGGGCGTGGAGATGCAGAGCTTCAAGTACGTGACCTATCAATTAGATAGTGTCAGAGAAAGTAAAAAGATTGCATTGGTGAAGTCACAGTCACAAATGAATATTGCATATTTTTCATATTACACGTTCAATTTATGGCATATACATTTTTCCAAAGGCAACATTGTAATATTTCCGTTGTTTCCATGGTAACAGGTACCGGTATGTGACTTCTTGATGGAATTCTATGAGAAAACCGAGCAGTATGTTCAACATGTGCATGTAGAGTGATGGCAAGATGAGCAGTACAGAAAATGCAGGGACACATTTCCCATTGGAACCATAGTGTCAATTCTGGATTTTGCAGAAAATTACACCCTTCAGCCACAAAATGAAATCCAGAGTCAATACTACCATTCAGATCAAGTTAACATCATGGTACATATTATGTATAGGCATGGGCCAGAGAGTAGCAATGACAAGAGGATAATACTGAAGGAGACAAACTTTTACATAAGTGATGATAGAACCCATGATCTGCATTATGTGCAACATTGTTTTTGAATTTTCTATGATCAGTTGAAGGAGAGAGATATACAGATGGATCAGCATTGGATATGGTCAGATGGTTGTGCGGTCCAGTTAAAAAATGCTCAAGTATTCCAATGGATGAGTACTTTGCATAAGACTTATAATGTGCTGCATATCTGGAACTATTTTGAGACCGGGCATGACAAAGGTGAGAATGATGGGGCCGGTGCATGCATCAAGACCGCACTACAAAGGGAAGAGATGAGGTTTGACAAGGAACCTCATATCCGAGATGCATGATCCAAAGTTCAATGGTGCTCAACAACAATGTCAAAACGAGCAAGAGATCAACAAACATCATCAGTGGCAGGACGTGTGGTGAGAAATGTTTGGCTAGTGGTTGACATAGATTGATCGCATTCCTATAGTTGCGGCACAGTACAAGGAACACGTGGATTTCATTCAGTTCGAAGCTCAAACAACCACTTATTTGAAATATGGACGCGAAAGCTTTCATGATTTTACATCCCTTGCAATAGTGGCAAATGGGATGAATGCGAATGCATGGACTGGATTGATGAATGGGATCATGTGTCACTTGCAGTAGACCAATGTGCAGTTGTCGAAACAACCCAATTAGAGAAGGGTCAATCAGCGATTTCGACAGACTACGACAATATCTCAGATCTTGTACAACCAGGACACAGATACACAGTTGTTGCACCGAAAGACAATGAATGGGGCACGGATTATTGGTTGGAACGGTGCATCCAAGGTAAGCAAAACCTCTATGGATCATTAATCGACGATGAAGGAGTTGAATTTCCTACTGGATCGATGGTGGTTAAGGAGGAATATCTTACACTAGATGGGAAGTCAAGAAAGACTACTGGGCATGTATTCATGGATTACAGACCAGGTACAGTGGTGTATCACTTCACAAACTTGATCGTTGGCACAAACATCCATCTTCAGACAATGTCAAGCAAGAGCTCAACCAAGGTACACTACTACCTACCTCATTCAGAGCACGAGAAATTGATGGAGACAATTAGCAACAGAGAGGATCCAGATGGATTTATTGAATGAGGCCAGTCAACTTTACATAAGAGAAAGAATTGCATCAAAGAATGTTATGTTCTACATCAAGGTATGTTTAGTTTTATGTTATTTCGTTGGTACATGCATTTTTTGTTGATACATACATACATACATACATACATGTCTTTGCCTATGTTTTTTATTTTTCCTATATGTATTAAACTGTTCCATGCTTCTCTTTTATGTTGAATAAAATGGTGATGTGATTTGGATCAAATTTGAGTAATTTGAGTTAGTATTTTCTTAAATATATCTATTTATGTTTGTAGCATTTGAAGATAGCGGTTTTGATAGGTTCTCAAGATTAGAATTACCCAGGTTTTAGGAAATTTTTTGAAGTACATAATCTATTACAATGGTCTTGAAAATTTAACTTGGTAGATGAAACCTTCTAGGAATCCATGTATGGATAGAAGGGTCTTCCACATGGGGTAGGGAGTTATCATAAAGTTTCAAGGGTGGTATTTTTGAGATCTATACTTGAGAAAAGCATTGGGGAACTGTGAAATTCCTTATTGATCAAATATCTCTTTAGTTTCTCTCTCTTTAGTTTCATGTCCACCCAAACCTTTTTCATGCTTTGGGTACCTTGAGGTTATCCCCAACCCAAAAAACTCTTATATTATGATGATTATGTTGGTTTACGGTTTTGGTTCCCCATGCTCTTATGACCCAAAAAACTCTTATATCCCCAACCTTTTTCATAGATTTGGTTCCCCATGCTCAATGCTCACCCAAATCTAGCTAGATTTTGGGGTTTTTCCCTTATCCAAGCAGCGTGTCATCAACCTAGGGTTTCCACTAATATATTTTAAAACATGCTCATTTATGGTTGGAGATTGATGCTTTATTCCTATAGATAACCACTTAGAGGGAATTGTCATCATCATCATCAACATCATCTTTAGGCTCCTCATCAACATCTCCATCATAATCATCTTCATCATCATCATCATCATCATCTTCATCACCACCACCATCACCATCACTATCACCATCATCATCACATCTTCTTCGTCGTCATCATCATCATCTTCATCACCATCACCATCATCATCACCATCTTCATCATCTAATTGAGTAGCACTAACATGTTCATCATTGTCACCTAATGGTTGGAAATGTCCTTGAGGGAGGCTTTAGACCTACCTCACCCATGTCAATGCTGGAGTTTTTGGAGGTCGACCACCCACCCCACATGTCCATCATCATCATCATCATCTTCTTCTTCTTCATCACCATCACCTTCACCATCAACGTCTTCATCGTCACCACCATCTTCATCATCATCATTATTTCTAAATCTAACCCTAATTCAATTTCCTTCTATAACTCTAGCCCCAACCCTTGCCCAAACCCTAGCACTAAACCATCTTCTTCATCCTCACCATCACCATCACCACCATCGTCAATGTCTTCATCATCGCCACCATCTTCATCATCATCATTAACTCTAAATCTAACCCTAATTCAATTTCCTTCTATAACTCTAGCCCCAACCCTCACCCAAACCCTAGCACTAAGCCATCTTCTTCATCATCGCCATCACCATCACCATCACCATCACCATCATCATCATGTCTTCATCATCATCACCATCTTCATCATCATTGTTAACTCTAACTCTAACCCTAATTCAATTTCCTTCTATAACTCTAGCCCTAAGCCTCACCCAAACCCTGGCACTAAACCATCTTCTTCATCATCACCATCGCCATCACCATCACTGTCAACGTCTTCATCATCACCACCATCTTCATCATCATCATTAACTCTAACTCTAACACTGATTCAATTTCCTTCTATAACTCTAGCCCCAACCCTCACCCAAACCCTAACTCCAACTCTAACTCTAACTCTAACTCTAGATTCCTCATCAACATCTCCATCATCATCATCTTCTCCATCGTCATTTTCTTCATCACCATCACCATCATCATCAATGTCTTTGATCATCATCATCATCATACGTGCCCGACGGACGATTTTGCAGAGTTGACCGCCCCATTTGCAAAAATTGCACACTCCCTCACTGAGCAAAACCCTATTTTCCAAGATGGAAGTACAAGATGACATCGGGGCCATACGACCGGAGGAGAGGGGCACCCCTGGCACTATCCTGAAGTGTTGAATCCAATGGATTTGACGGTTCATCGATCGGATCCACGGTCGTCATTCTATGGCTCGTTCCGTCTCGCATCCAAAAGGCCTTCAAGGACACCTACTGGATACTTGCTAGGGGCATATAAATCCAACCGTGTAGCCAAATTGGGTTTCGTGGAGTCCTTCAAGTGTGTTTAGGCAGGTTTCGGGTGGGAATGCTAGCCATAAGTGCCTGACGGATGATTTTGTAGAGTTGACCCCTATGTGCAAAAATTGCACACTCCCTCATTGAGCAAAACCCTAGTTTTCAAGATGGACGTACAAGATGGCACTCGGACCATAGGACCAGAGGATAGTGGCACCCATAGCACTATCTCGGTGTCTTGAATCCAGCAGAGTCGACGATTCGTCAATCGGAGCCATGGTCGTCATTCTATGGCTCGTTCCGTCTCGCATCCAAAAGGCCTTCAGGGACACTTGCTAGATACCTGCCGAGGGAATAAAAGTCCAACCGTGCAGCAAAACCAGGTTCCGGGGAGTCCTGTAGGTGTGTCTAGGCAGGTTCCAGTTGGGAATGCTAGTCGTAAGTTCCCGGTGGATGATTTTGCAGAGTTGACCCCCATGTGCAAAAATTGCACACTACTTCACTGAGCGAAACCCTAGTTTCCAAGATGGACGTACAAGATGGCACCCGGGCCACAGGACCGGAGGAGAGGGGCACCCCTAGCACTATCCCGACATCCTGAATCCAACAGAGTTGATGGTTCGTTGATTTGAGCCGTGGTCGTCATTCTATGGCTCGTTCCATATTGCATCCAAAAGGCCTTCAGGGACACCTGCTGAATACCTGTCGAGGGCATAGAAGTCAAACCGTGCAGCAAAACCTGGTTCTGGGGAGTCCTGCAAGTGTGTTTAGGTAGGTTTCGTCTGGGAATGCTAGCCATAAGTGCCTGGTGGATGATTTTCCAAAGTTGACCCCCGCGTGTAAAAATTGCACACTCCCTTACTAAGCAAATCCCTAGTTTCCAAGATGGACCTACAAGGTGACACCGGCGCCATTGGACCGGAGGGGAGGGGCACCTGTAGCACTATCCGGATGTCCTGAATCTCTGGAGCTAGGGTTTTTCTCAGTGAGGGCCATTCCATATTTTCTCAAGGGGTCCATTTCTCGTCCAGAGGCCCCCGTGCGTGCGTGGACACCGTGGACAGGTCCACAATGGCCACATGGTCCTGTGGGAGGTGACGGAATCCAAGTCCGCTTGCCGGTTTGGGTTTCATGGCCTTGAGGCAAATCTTCCAAGTGTCCCTGAAAGGCCCTAGGGTGCCCAACTAGAATTCCTATAGCACCTGAACCGTGGCTTGGTTCGTGAATCCGTCGATTCCGGTGGGTCTGGGATGGCGAGTTTCAGCTAGGGGACCCCCCAAAGCGTCCCTCGAAGACACAGAAGCTGTGCCAATGAGCCATCTTCGGAGCTAGGGTTTTGCTAAGTGAAGGCCATCCAAATTTTCTCAAGGGGGGAATTTCTCGTCCGGAGGCGCCCAGGCATGCGTGGCCACCATGGACAGGTCCAAAATGGCCACATGGACCTATGGGAGGCAACGGAATCCAATTCTGCTCGCCGGTTTGGGTTCCGTGGCCCCGGGACAAATCCTCCAAGTGTCCGTGAATGGCCCCGGGTTGCTCGACTAGAATGCCCGTAGCACCCGAACCATGGCTCAGTTAATGAATCTGTCGATTCCGGTGGGTCCGGGATGCTGGGTTTTAGCTAGGGGACCCCTCACAACGTCCCCCGAAGACCCAGAAGTGGTGCCAACGAGCCATCTCCGGAGCTAGGGTTTTGCTCAGTGAGGGCCATTCCAAATTTGCTCAAGGGGATATTTCTTGTTCGGAGGCCCCCAGGCATGCATGGCCACTGTGGATAGGTCCACAATGGCCATGTGGACATGTGGGAGGTGATGGAATCCAAGTCCGCTTGCCGGTTTGGGTTTTATGACCCCGGGGAAAATCCTCCAAGTGTCCCTGAATGGCCCTGGGGTTCCCGACTAGAATGCCTGTAGAACCCGAACCGTGGCTCGGTTCGTGAATTAGTCGATTCTAGTGGGTTTGAGATGATGGGTTTCAGCTAGGGGACCCCCCACAATGTCCCTCGAAGACCTGGAAGCGGTGCCAATGGGCCATCTCTGGAGCTAGGGTTTTGATCAATGCTGGCCATTCCAAATTCACTAAAGGGGTGCATTTCTCGTCTAGAGGCCCCCAAGCATGTGTGGACACCATGGACAAGTCCACAATGGCCACATGGACCTATAGGAGCTGATGGAATCCAAGTCCGCTCGCCGGTTTGGGTTCCATGGGCCCGGAGCAAATCCCCGAAGTGTCCCAGAATGGTCATCACTGAGCAAAACCCTAGCTCCAGAGATGGCCCATTGGCATCGCTTCTGGGTCTTTGAGGCACATTGTGGGGGGTCCCCTAGCTGAAACCCATTGTGCCGAACCCACCGGAATCGATGGATTCACGAACCGAGCCACGGTTCGGGTGCTACAGGGATTCTAGTTGGGCACCCTGGGGCCGTTTAGGGACACTTGGAGGATTTTCCCCAAGGCCACGGAACCCAAACCTGCAAGCGGAATTGGATTCCGTCACCTCCCACAGGTCCATGTGGCCATTGTGGACTTGTTCACGGTGGCCATGCATGCCCGAGGGCCTCCGGACTAGACATGGCCCCCTTAAGAAAATTTGGATGGCCTTCACATTAGGGTCAACTCTGCAAAATCAACCGCTGGGCACTTACGGCTAGCATTCCCAGCTGGAACCTCCCTAGACACACCTGCAAGACTCCTCAAAACTCGGTTTTGTTTCACGGTTGGAGTTCTATGCCCCTGGTAGTTATCCAGCAGGTGTCCCTGAAGGCCTTTTGGATGCGAGATGGAATGAGCCATAGAATGATGACCGTGGCTCCGATCGATGAACCATTGACTCCCCTGGATTCAGGATGCTGGGATAGTGCCAAGGGTGCCTCTCTCCTATGGTCCCATGGCCCCGGTGTCATCTTGTACATCCATCTTGGAAACTAGGGTTTTTCTCAATAAGGGAGTATGCAATTTTTGCACACTGGGGTCAAATCTGCAAAATCGTATGCCAGGCACTTACGGCTAGCATTCCCAGCTGGAACCTGCCTAGACACAGCTGCAAGACTCTCCATAACCCGGTTTTGCTGCACAATTGGACTTCTATGCCCCCGACAGGTATCTAGCAGGTGTCCCTGAAGGCCTTTTGGATACGAGACGGAACGAGCCATAGAATGATGACCGTGGCTCTGATCAATGAACCGTTGACTCCGTTGGATTCAGGACGCCAGGATAGTGCCAGGGGTGTCCCTCTGCTTCGGTCCCGTGTCCTCGGTGTCATCTTGTATGTCCATCTTGGAAACTAGGGTTTTGCTCAGTGAGGGAGTGTGCAATTTTTGCACACGGGATTTAACTTTGTAAAATCGTCCATTGGGCACTTACAGCTAGCGTTCCCAGCCGGAACCTGCCTAGGCACACCTGCAGGACTCCCCAAAACCTAGTTTTGCTGCACGGTTGGACTTCTATGCCCCCGGCAGGTATCTAGTAGGTGTCCCTGAAGGCCTTTTGGATGCGAGACGGAACGGGCCATAGAATGATGACCGTGGCTCCGATCGATGAACCGTCAACTCCATTGGATTCAGGATGTCGGGATAGTGCCAAGGGTGCCCCTCTCATCCAGTCCTCTATAACTGCTTTGAGCCAAGTGTCATCCAACATAATTCATGCTCTGCCATCAAATTTTCCTGCTATGATTTGTTTTGAAACCTGCACAAATATGATTGGACAATCTGGCAGCGCATATGCATATATAGAAAATTACACTTGTTGCTAGCTTGTATTATTCGTTAAAGAATCGCATTAGAGATTTCATAAGAAAACTCACTCACTCATAATTTGAAATGAAACTTCAACTATAGGATCTAGATCAAACTTATAAAAATAAATAAAAAATTTAAAACAAAATAAGTCAAAAACCTAAACAAAACAAAATTATGAAAATAATTCAACGAAATGAAAAGATTGGAAAAAATCGTCTACTGGGTAGGTATGGCGATCGTTCCCATCCGGAACCTGCCTAGAAACACCTGCAGGACTCCACAGAACCAGGTTTTACTGCACGGTTGGCGTTTTATGCCCTTGACAGGTATCCAGCAGGTGTCCCTGAAGGCCTTTTGGATGCGAGACTGAACGAGCCATATAATGACGACCGTGGCTCCGATCGATGAACCGTCAACTCCGTTGGATTCAGGATGCCGTGATAGTGCCAGGGGTGCCCCTCTCCTCTGGTCCCGTGGCCCTGGTGTCATCTTGTACATCCATCTTGGAAACTAGGTTTTTGCTCAGTAAGGGAGTGTGCAATTTTTGCACACGGGGGTCAACTTTGGAAAATCATCCACCGGGCACTTATGGCTAGCGTTCCCAGCCGGAACCTGCCTAGACACACCTGCAAGACTCCCTAGAAATAGGTTTTGCTGCACGGTTGGAGTTCTATTCCCCCGGCAGGTGCCCCTAAAGGCCTTTTGGACGCGAGATGGAACGAGCCATAAAATGACGACCGTGGCTCCGACCGACGAACCGTTGACTCTGTTGGATTCAGGACACTGGGATAATTTTAGGGGTGTCCCTCTCCTCTGGTCCCGTGGCTCCAGTGTCATCTTATACGTCCATATTGGAAACTAGGGTTTTGTTCAGTCAAGGAGTGTACAATTTTTGCACACGGGGGTCAACTTTGAAAAATCGTCCACCGTGAACTTATGCATAGAGTTCCTAGCCGGAACCTGGCTAGACACACCTGTAGGACTCCTTGGAACTAGGTTTTGTTGCATGGTTGGAGTTCTATGCCCCTGGCAGGTAGCTAGCAGGTGTCCCTGAAGGCCTTTTGGATGCAAGATGGAACGAGGCATAGAATGGCGACTGTGGCTCCGATCGACGAATTGTCGACTCCATTGGATTCAGGGTGACGGGATAGTGCCAGGGGTGCCCCTCTCCTCCGGTCTCATGGCCTTGATGTTATCTTGTACATCCATATTGGAAACTAGGGTTTTGCTCAGTGAGGGAGTGTGCAATTTTTTCACACGGGGGTCAACTTTGCTAAGTCGTCCGCCGGGCACGTATGAATGGTGATGATGATGAAGACATTGATGATGATGGTGATGGTGATGAAGATGATGACGACGGAGAAGATGATGATGATGGAGATGTTGATGAGGAACCTAGAGTTAGAGTTAGAGTTAGGGTTAGAGTTAGAGTTAATGATGATGACAGACATGGTGGTGATGATGAAGACGTTGATGATGATTGTGATGGTGATGATGAAGAAGGTGGTTTAGTGCTAGGGTTTGGATGAGGGTTAGGGCTAGAGTTATAGAAGGAAATTGAACTAGGGTTAGAGTTAGATTTAATGATGATGATGAAGATGGTGGTGATGATGAAGACATTGATGGTGATGGTGATGATGAAGAAGATGGTTTAGTGCTAGGGTTTGGGTGAGGGTTAGGGCTAGAGTTATAGAAGGAAATTGAATTAGGGTTAGAGTTAGACTTAATGATGATGATGAAGATGGTGGTGATGATGAAGACATTGGTGGTGATGGTGATGATGAAGAAGATGGTTTAGTGTTAGGGTTTGGGTGAGGGTTAGGGCTAGAGTTATAGAAGGAACTTGAATTAGGGTTAGAGTTAGAGTTAACAATGATGATGAAGATGGTGCTGATGATGAATACATGATGATGATGGTGATGGTGATGGTGATGAAGATGGCTTAGTGTTGGGGTTTGGATGAGGGTTAGGGCTAGAGTTATAGAAGGAAATTGAATTAGGGTTAGAGTTAGAGTTAATGATGATGATGAAGATGGTGGTGATGATGAAGACGTTGATGGTGATGGTGAGGATGAAGAAGATGGTTTAGTGCTAGGGTTTGGGTGAGGGTTAGGGCTAGAGTTATAGAAGGAAATTGAATTAGGGTTAGAGTTAGAGCTAACAATGATGATGAATATGGTGATGATGATGAAGACATGATGATGGTGATGGTGAGGATGAAGAAGATGGTTTAGTGCTAGGGTTTGGGTGAGGGTTAGGGCTAGAGTTATGGAAGGAAATTGAATTAGGTTTAGAGTTAGAGTTAATGATGATGATGAAGTTGGTGGTGATGATGAAGACGTTGATGGTGATGGTGAGGATGAAGAAAATGGTTTAGTGCTAGGGTTTGGGTGAGGGTTGGGTCTAGAGTTATATAAGTAAATTGAATTAGGGTTAGAGTTAGAGTTAATGATGATGATGAAGATGGTGGTGATGATGAAGACGTTGATGGTGATGGTGATGGTGATGGTGAAGAAGATGGTTTAGTGCTAGGGTTTGGGTGAGGATTAGGGCTAGAGTTATAGAAGGAACTTGAATTAGGGTTAGAGTTAGAGTTAACAATGATGATGAAGATGGTGCTGATGATGAAGACATGATGATGATGGTGATGATGATGGTGAGGATGAAGAAGATCGCTTAGTGCTAGGGTTTGGGTGAGGGTTAGAGCTAGAGTTATAGAAGGAAATTGAATTAGGGTTAGAGTTAGATTTAATGATGATGATGAAGATGGTGGTGATGATGAAGACGTTGATGGTGATGGTGATGGTGAGGATGAAGAACATGGTTTAGTGCTAGGGTTAGGGCTAGAGTTATAGAAGGAAATTGAATTAGGGTTAGAGTTAGATTTAACAATGGTGGTGATGATGGTGACGTTGATGGTGATTGTGATGGTGATGGTGATGGTGAGGATGAAGAAGATGGCTTAGTGCTAGGGTTTGGGTGAGGGTTAGGGCTAGAGTTATAGAAGGAAATTGAATTAGGGTTAGAGTTAGAGTTAATGATGATGATGAAGATGGTGGTGATGATGAAGACGTTGATGATGATGGTGATGGTGATGGTGAGGATGAAGAAGATGGTTTAGTGCTAGGGTTTGGGTGAGGGTTAGGGCTAGAGTTATAGAAGGAAATTGAATTAAGGTTAGAGTTAGAGATAATGATGATGATGAAGATGGTGGTGACGATGAAGATGTTGATGGTGATGGTGATGGTGATGGTGAGGATGAATAAGATGGCTTAGTGCTAGGGTTTGGGTGAGGGTTAGGGCTAGAGTTATAGAAGAAAATTGAATTAGGGTTAGAGTTAGAGTTAATGATGATGATGAAGATGGTGGTGATGGTGAAGACGTTGATGGTGATGGTAATGGTGATGGTGAGGATGAAGAAGATGGTTTAGTGCTAGGGTTTGGGTATCCTAAGAGTGTAAGACTCTAACTCTAGAGATCCTTGTTTGTATGGATAAATGGGCCAACTAAGTGCACCTGTACTGGGATTATCTGAGGCATGCAAGCATGTATCCTCCTAGAGGTCTTCCCCCTTTAACTTAGACTGTAATCCTCACGTATGAGTGCCTATGGAATTGCACCTCTCACTGTGCATGCAAAACTAAATAAAGCAAAAAATGCAGAATTAGAACTGAACTGCTAATTTAGGAAAAACATCTAAACTAGAAATTCATGGAGGAAGGCTCATGCATGCGCTCCCTATCTCTCTCATCCATAAATCCTAGTGCATCCTGTTACATCTTGTTTTCACACCCAAGGGGCAAAGTCATAATCCTCTAATGCTACAAGTGCGACTTCCGAAGATGATTGCCACTATCACCTCAGCAAAGATTTTCCCAAGTTTTAGGCCTACTTTAAAGGCCAAGGGAGGCTTCTAGCTCAAGGTTGGAGAAAAGGTCTTAGGATTTCAAACTTGTTTGAAGATTAAGATGTGTTTTCCATTAAGTTAAAGTCCCATGTGAGTGCTTAATTAAGAAAGTTGCAAGTGAATTAATCAAATAGACAGCTTTCAGAAATAAATATTTGCTCAGGTGTAAAATGAAAGATCATTCACGGATAAATAAAGATATTGACAAAACTTAAATCAACAATGAACCATAATGTTGTAGAATCAAAATTCACATTAAAACATGTTGGCTTATTTCCCAAAATCATCCACAAATGATATTATATAATAATGCCAAGGTTATAGTTATTAGTTTACGAGTGATTACTAAATGAGACCCTCTTGGATAGAGTAAAATATTTGCAAAAGGGTGTCACCCAATCTATTAAGAGTCCAACTAAGTTGTAGTGATTTGAATCACTTCAATAAAGATGGTTGAAATCTTATCTTCACAAACTTAATTAATTAAATGTTTTGCCATATGATCCATGAGCATATAAATATAAAAAGATGTGCTGGAAATAAAATTAGTAAATCACTTGCGCAGGTTTGGTAAATTCTAGAATGTAAATGATTATATGATTGTAAACATTCATTCAATAAAGCATAAACATTTAGGATATGTTGTGTGTAATTGCTTAAGACAAATTTGCGAAATAATAACCATTCAAATAACATGCAATTAACACTATGATCCATAGATGAGAGTTGTGGATCGTGATAGACTAGTCATTATATATGTGGCAAGGGTCCTATTTCAAATGGATTAATTTAGGATAATCAAATTATTTTAGGTGTTGTATATGAAGTGGTTATGGACCTAGTAAGTCCAAGGGTGAATCCTATAGATATCAAGGATGGAAGGGTTGTTTTGGAAAAGGATGGTAGTTGGTTGAAGGTTAGAGATGGAGGAGACAATTCTTTAAAGCATGTTGATAATGATAAAGGTGAAGCCAACATAGGGATGCAGGTAAATGATGTTTGTAGTGTCAAAATGAAGAGGAAGAAGTGTGTAAAACATAAAATCTCTCTTATGAGGCTAGTCCTAGGAAAGGATATCAAAATGCATGAGGTGGTGAGAATGGATTCCCATGCTCTTGTTGGAATATTTCATGGTAAAAAGGTGGGGGAGTTGTCTCTAAGGGTGTAGTTATAGGAAAGATGTGATCTTAGGATTGGGTACATTCCTAATTTATTTATATCAACTACAAGTTACCTAGGGTTTCTTTTCATATATCAAGAGGATTTTGAGGAATATTTTGGCCCATGATTGGAAGTGGGAGATTATTTTGCTTATGCTATATATTTTTTTGTAGCCCTAAAGTCACAACACTTTGTAATGTAAATATCACTCCTTAGTTTGCTTGGTTAGGTATGTTGTTGTTGAAAGGAAAAGATGCAAGACCCATTCAAATACAAGGGACTCATATTGAGGTCACTTGGTGTCTAGAAATAACATCTATATGTATGTGAGAACTTTTCCATAACATTCTTATCGAAGACAAAATCATGTATGCAAAAATGTAATCAAAGACAAACTCATATACACAAGTGCAAATCCATCTATTTATATGAAAAAATGTTCCAATCATGTACAATTTTTGGAAAAATGGAACATCGTTCCCAGCGTCTATATAATTGAAACTCATGCCCCGTACAAAAAAAGGCAACTTGTGCCTTATACAAAATATGGCAACTCATGCCGAAAATGCCACATCGTTGCTAGTGTACATAGGAGGGTCTCTCAATCCTCCTGCCCACCCTCGGAGCTCCCAGGTGCATCTCCAAAATCGATCTTCCTCTTCTTCGTGCTAGAGGAAGCTGGGTCCTTTCGGCGTCTTTGAGCACATCCCCTTGAGCCCTGAAATGACAACAATAATATGTCAACTTTTCTTGGCAATTATACAAGTATAAAACATAATTTCAAAATAAAAATAGTTTTCAAATCTTGGATAACTCACTGCATGCGAGACTGTAAGTCGTGAGGGGGTCTCTTGTTGATGTATATGTAACTTCGGAATGTATTTCACCCATGTATTTCATATATGTATTTTGTACTCCTATAAAGATGGCATTATTCCTCTATACGGAAGTGTTTGTATTCCTATAGAGATGTTATTATTACTCTATACGGAAGTGTCGTCATTTATATTGTAAGTGTCGTAACTTATACTCGAAAGATTATTAGACCACCTTGTTGGGGTCGGCCCTGTATAAGTCATGTGGGTCGAAGGGTTATTAGACCACCCTATTGGGGGTTGGCCATGTGGGTCAAAGGGTTATTAGACCACCAAGTGTGGGGTCATCCCGGATTAATTTAACCATGGGTTAAGCTAGACATGTAGGCCCCATTAGTTTATTGGGCAGGACAGAACAAGTATAAATAGAGATCAGGAGATCTCTATTTGGTCATTCATTCACACACTTCTCTCATTCGGAAAGTGGTGCACTTGTGAGGAGGAGGCTCTACTGCTAGGAGAAGACTATATCTTGTATTCTGTTTGTATCATTGCTCTATCTATCTCTGAGGAAGTTATTGGGGTTTTTCACCTTTATGGTTTTCCCCAAGTAAACTCTGTGTCTCTTGTGTGCTTGCATTATTGTGTCCATGATTGATATGCTATAGATTTGCTGTACATGTTGTTCTCTCAGTTAAGATCCTAGATCAGATTGAATTAAATTCTAAAAATTTAACATGGTATCAGAGCTAGCCTGAAAGAAGGCATGATATGGCATGTATGACACTTGTTGCACTTACGATGCTAGGGCTTGATATAACAAAAACCAGTCATCATAGCACTTTCCCTATAAATCCATTTTGGAGAAGTTTTCGGATCTGAAACATTTACAGGTCGAATATCAGATCCCCATGTACCTTGTGTCCAAAGGAAAACTTCTAATTCGTTGTACTTTGTGATTTATGATCTGTACAATATAGGGTTTTTGCCTCTTCTAGATCTCAGTCATAAACAGGTGACCTTGGAAAAAAGGTCATAACTTGGGCTAGGAAGCTCCAAATAAAATTTTGTAAAAAGTGACAGGTAGTACACAGACTGTAATATCTCAACAAATGTTTTCAAAGGCTGAAGTTGAACCAGAGACACGTGGCATGCCTTACAAATTCGCTCTCCTATTTTATCCCATAAACAGGTCACATTGCAACACTTGGCATAACTCTCTCTCAGAGAATCCAATTGAGGTCAGACCTGTCGGGATGGAAAGATGACATGTCGGGATATCTTAGAAAAAACTTTTAGACCTTGTGGATCGAAAAGTTCAGAGTTACACCAGAAACAATCAGGTACATATTTCTGTCATAACAGAATTATTTTTTAGCACCTTCATTCATGGCTTCCAGAATTTAGGGTTTCGGAGAAAGTTGGAATTTTTGTAATCGGAGACTACGGCTGAATGCCACTCATCAAAATAGAAATTTATAGACCAAGTTCAGAATTTTTGGTTGGGCAGAAGACTGGGCTTGATCAGACCCTAGTTCGGGACTTTGATTGGAAAAGTGGAAAATTAGGGCTTCTGCAAAAATGGGAATTTTTTTTAAATCTGTGACCACAGCTGGAAGCTCCTCAGAAAAATAGGAGCTTAGAGCTTTGGATCAAACCTTTTGATTGGACAGAAGAGTGGGATTCATCAAACCCTAGTTCGGGGTCACGTCCAATGAATCCAAAAATTTCAAAGGCAAAATTGAGGAGTGAAACTTTGTAGTTTTCAAATTCTGAATATACCAGCTTGATCAGCTCATCAAGGCGCATATTTCTATCTTATCGGAAGTTTGAAATTCAAAGTTTGAATTTTTGGGGTTTCTCTGACAAACCCTAATCCAGCTCCAGGTCCAGTTCTTGCAAATCAAGTGGATTGGGTTAATCCTAGAAGAAGATGGATTGGTCACCTGCATAAATGAAGAAGTTCATGTCTCAGAGGTAGATGAGGCTAAGGCCTTCCATAAGAAGATTACAAGCAATCTTGACAGGTATGGCTTACAGGTATGTTTTGAATTCTGTTCATGGTTAAGTTTATGATATGTTTGTATTCATATCATTACAGTACAATCTTGATTAATTACTAGATTTGTTGTATCACCTTAATAGAAGATATTCGTTGATTAAGGTTTTGACACTTATGATTGTACCAATGCATTGTGATGTTGTATGAGGTTTATGTTGTTTGTTAACACAAAAGGTACACCAAGAAAGTCAAATCATGTTCTACTTCAAGAACATATGATCATGGTGACATGAAGACAAAGATTCATTCATTGTCATGGATCACATGGACGATCTACTTTCGAGGTATGTATAACTTGGTTCTACAATGGTTAACTTATGAGACATGTAGGTTACTAGCACAAGTCACTGAAGAGAACCAGAAGACATTATGTGGGTATGTTAGACATAACTAGCTAGCATGCTAATCCAGGTATGTTTTTCCTATATCAAGCTAGAATCCTACCTTGTGTTAGGATCTTATACTGTTGTGTTGTTGATAATGATTATTCATGAAGTCATAGGTTTGAATAGTCATGGTTGTATGCATATTATGTTTCTTACCATAATTGATGATATGACTAACCAGAAGAATCATGAAGGTATAGGTTTGAGTAATCACGGGTTTATGCATTGATGATTTAACTAATCAGAAGAGTCCTATGATCAAATAAGAATATGCATGAGTAAAAGAAGACTTCCCTGAAACCTTGAATACTAATGTTTATTATCTGTGAATGATCATGACTATACATGTTTAAGATTATTATGTTTTTATAGTATTAAGATTATACTAATAAATGTATGATTATGTATGAGACCTCAAGGATAACATAATGATGATACTAATAAGCATGCATAGTGGTTAAGGATGGATATAAGTTCAAGGACAGGTAATCCAAGAAGCAAAGATCAAGAGGGAGCACACTCTAGTTGTTCTTGCAAGAAAGCAAAGGAGCACACTTCAGTAGTTTCTGCAAGGATACAGATATTCAGAGGGAGTTGACCACTTCTCACAATCCACATCAGAATGGAGTTGCAAAGATTCAGAGGGAGTCCACCCAGCAACCAAACAAAGATAAGTATTTGAATTTTCATTTCTTACATAATGTTATTCAAAGATGTATATGCTTATGTTCCTAGAACTAGGTTGTGTATTATGCATATTAGAATAGTTGCATTGATGAACAATATACTACTAATATACATGGGTAAGTGGCCTATGGCACTGTACAACATTCCATTTCTACTTATCTAGAATGAAAACTCTTTGCTGACATGTTAGGAGTTGTGCACACTCTTAACAATGTTCTGGTAGAGATTGGAAGGCATCTAGAAAGTTACGGAATATGGATAAATGTTGTATTGAAGCATTGGCTAAGATAATTGCATGACTGTATGATATATTTCTTTATGTGTAAGAATTTGTTCTGAAAACTATGAGATGTTTTCTAATCATGCAATTTAACTTGTTGTGTAGGAAAGATTGTATACCATCACCTACAAAAGAAGGACTACAACATTTGTTCAGCAACAAAGTTATCTATTGAAAATATTGAAGATATTGAAGTTCCCAGGATCTGGGAAGAATGCCATGATCGAGGAGTACCAGTCAATCATGAAGATGTTTGGGATGCAGTCCCAAAGGGTAGTCTGTAGTAACTTCCAAGAGGATCTACAAGATCAAGCATGCTGTAAGTGGTAGCATAGAGACTTTTGCTCCTGTAGCCAGATACACTTCCATTAGATCCGTACTTTCTCTGGCTGTAGTGATGAAGTGGATGATACACCAGATGGATTTCAAGACAACCTTCTTGAATGGTGTAGTTGAAGAAGAAGTGTATGTGGAGAAGCCACTTAGTTCTGAGACACATGATAGGGAGTCATATATGTGTAGAACTTGATATGGTAGGATAGACAGCTTTCTATCCAGTTTGGGCTTTACCAAGAATAAAGCGGATTCCAACCTTTACTACAAGGTTGAGGAAGGCAATCCAGTGATACTACTACGTGGATGACCTGTTTGTAACAGGTGAGGATAGATTGATTGCCGACATGTAGCGGAAGCTTGCTGCCGAGTTCGAGTTGAAGAACTTGGGGATGATGCACTATTTGTTTTTGGCATGGAGGTGTGGCAGAGTGCAGATGGAATCTTCCTTGGACAAGGGAAGTATGCAGTAGAGATCCTGAAGAGGTTCGGGATGATGGATTGCAAGGCTATGGCCACACCTATGGCATCGAACCTGAAGCTTCTGTGTGATGCTTCATCTGAGCCGGTTGATATCACTATGTATCGTCGGATGATTGGGTCCTTGATGTACCTAACAAACATGAGACCAGATATTTGCTTTGCGGTGAGCACATTGAGCCAGTTCCTGATGGATCCGAGGAGTGTTCACCTGGTTGTTGTAAAGCATATTTTGAGGTACCTGAAGGGTACAATTGATTATGGACTCAAGTATGATGCGAATCAAAAGTTTAACCTGCAGGGTTATGTTGATTGGGCAGGTAGTGCTGTAGATAGGAAGAGCACTTATGGGTGCTGCTTCAGTATGGGATCAAGTGTGATCTCTTGGTTTAGCAGGAAGCAGTCTTGCATTGCACTAAGTACAGCCGAAGCAGAGTATGTTGTGACGGATGAGCAGGTTGCAGATGTATTGACCAAGCCGTTGGCCAGAGTGCAGTTTGAGTACTTCAGAGAGAGGCTTGGTGCACTTCAGATCGAGGTTCATTCCAAAGGGAAGTGATGAGTCTGGAAGATGCAGATGCACATGAGCTTTTCTAACATGGTTGATGTGTTCTCCCATGGTCGTGATGTAATTGTTGAGCCATTCTCACATGGTGGTATATGTGTTCTCCCATGGTGTAGATGTAAGGGCTGAAGCCATTTTTCACATGGTGGTAGATGTGTTCTCCTATGGTGAAAAAGTAAGGGCTGGAGCCTTCCCCAAATGGTGGTAGATGTGTTCTCCTATGTCGGTGGTGTAAGTACTGGATGATGTGCATCTGGGCTATGCTTCGTGGACGATGAGATGATCTGAAGAAGACGATGCTATGGTGATCAGGAGGATCATGGATGATGAGCATCAGGACAATGCTCCAGTTACTGCTCTATATGTATATGTACGCATCATGTTGGATGCTGGATATGATCAGTTGGATCATTTATATGTATATGTATATGTACGCATCATGTTTGATGCTGGATATGATCAGTTGGATCATTTGTATGTATTTTGTATATGCATCGTGTTGGATGCTTGGACCATGTATCTGTATATGTATCAGGTGGATACATTGTATGATCAGGTAGATCATGTATGTTGATATGTATCAGGTAGGATTAGGTGGATAAATTATTTGTATTTGTATCAGGTGGATCATGTATGATGATATGTATCAGGTAGATACTTGGTATGCATAAGGTAGATGCAGTGTATGGTCAGGATGATCATATATGACAAGCTTCAGGATGTTGCTCCAGATGACATGCAGCAGGATGTTGCAGTGATGATGATTAGGATGATCATGTGTACATCAGGATGATGTATGATGAGTATCAGGATGATACTCTGTGGTCATGGAAAGGTTGTGCAAAGGAAATCCTAGATTTGTTCTAGGTCACATCCAGTATGAAAAAGGACAGGCACTATGTATCACATGTAAGACCTGGGAGATTCGATGGGTTGGGTTGTGTGCCCATAATAAGTCATGGGATGCTCTTTCGAGGGTTTGTGATAGTGGGCCACATGTAAGACCTGGGAGATCCGATAGGTTGGGCTGTGTGCCCGTAATAAGTCTTGGGATGCTCTTTCGAGGGTTTGTGGTGGGATGCTACATGTAAGACCTGAGAGATCTGATAGGTTGGGCTGTGTGCCCGTAATGAGTCCTGGGATGCTCTTTTGAGGGTTTGTAGCAGAGGTCACATGTAATCAGTCCTGGAGATCTTTCTAGTCGTGATTAGGCACATAAATGTTCCTGGGATGCTCTTTAGAGTTCTTGCCGGTCATGCTATGGACATAAACGTTCCTGGGACACTCTTTTAAGGTTTTGTGACAGTCACATGTAATAAGTCCTAGAGATCTGGATAGGATGAAAAAAGCCTCAGATGCTCATTAGAGTTCTTGCTAGTTAAGAGACTCTTTTAAGGTTTTGTGATGCACGTAATAAGTCATGAGGATTCCACAGTATGGCCAGTGATGATGAAGACCTGCAGGTGGTGGGCCTACATCCATTATGAAAAAGGACTGGCTCTGTAGAACTTCCTATGACGAGTAGATTCAGAGATTGATTGAGATTGCAGCAATAGTGACGATGACGATGATTCAAGGATGATGATTCGTTGATGATGATCCAGAGAAGAAGACTTGTGCTAGCAGACCTGTGTCGAGAAATACCTTCCTAGTTAAGAGGGAGTGTTGATGTATATGTAACTTTGGAATGTATTTCACCCATGTATTTCATAAATGTATTTTGTACTCTTATAGAGATGGCATTATTCCTCTATACGGAATTGTTTGTATTCCTATAGAGATGTTATTATTCCTCTATACGGAAGTGTCGTCATTTATATTGTAAGTGTCGTAACTTATACTCGAAGGGTTATTAGACCACCTTGTTGGGGTTGGCCCTGTATAAGTCATGTGGGTCGAAGGGTTATTAGACCACCCTATTGGGGATCAGCCATGTGGGTCAAAGGGTTATTAAACCACCAAGTATGGGGTCAGCCTGTATTAAGTTAACCATGGGTTAAGCTAGACATGTAGGCCCCATTAGTTTATTGGGAAGGATAGAACAAGTATAAATAGAGATCGGGAGATCTCTATTTGGTCATTCATCCACACACTTCTCTTATTCGGAAAGTGGCGCACTTGTGAGGAGGAGGATCTGCTACTAGGAGAAGACTATCTCTTGTATTCTGGTTGTATCATTGCTCTATCTATCTCTGAGGAAGTTATTGGGGTTTTTCACCTTTATGGTTTTCCCCAAGTAAACTCTGTGTCTCTTGTGTGCTTGCATTATTGTGTCCATGATTGATATGCTGTAGATTTTCTGTACATGTTGTTCTCTCAGTTAAGATCCTAGATAAGATTGAATTAAATTCTGAAAATTTAACATCTCCCTCCTCCGTGATCCTAGTCTCTCGGTAATTCCACCCTGCAACATTTAGAACAATCATATCAATGCTGAAACTAGATGCATATAGTAATTTCCGTTAAAATTGAACGAGATTTTCATAAACTAGTCAATCTCACCGTGAACAAAATCGGCTGGTATGTGGGGCTGGCAGATGGAGTAGTCGGCTGGACAGCCTGCTCCGATGCTAGGGTGGACGGTAAAGGGGAGGATGTAGCCACATCGATGGTGGCTACACCACTAGGGGGAATAGTGGAAGAAGGGGGGGTGGCAGGAGGAGGCATGGACTAGGGTGGGCGAAGTGGAGATGGACATCTAGGGATATAAACCCCAACTGGATAGAGTATGGATCAGGGCACCCTGGAATGGAAAGCGAGTGTGGTGGGGGAATGTGGTCTGAAAATACTCACAACAGATCTAAGAGTTGATGTATACCTCACAATGAAAGAATTTAGGAATAAGATTAAGAGTGGTCAATGCAGTAAAATGAGCAACAGAATAATATTACAGTATAACTCAGATAGAAGCAAAATAACTTCACACACACTAATTAATTAATCACAATATGGAAAAATAAGTAGTACAATGCATGAGGATTCGAATGCCAATGTGGGAATTTGAATTAGCCTTCATGGAGTGATCAAAGGATCACTGGAGTGTCATCGGAGCACAATTAGAAGTCTATCTCATCATCAATGCTCAAGTAACTGTCAACCATCAGTCAAAATGAGTCTAACTAAGTGTGGTAGGTGTAACTGAGTGTAACTGGAACTAACTGAATGAAGGAGGCTCAGTGGAGGGCGCATGAGGAGCTAACTGAAGTCAGAATGAGTAGTCTAGTCACATTGGAGGTCCATCGGAGTGGTAAGGTCAGTTAAGAGTGATTCAAGCCTAAAATCAAGGAGAGAACTCAGTTAACTGAAGACAACTGGATTGGTAGGTGAAGAAGGGCGCCTTTGTCAAGTGGATGGTGAGATGTGGGCGCATCACTGGCTAGGAGGGCTCAATCTGAGTGGAAGTAAGCTCTCGAGTGCTGGAAGACTAGGGACTAGGTGCTGGAGGTATCAACCTGATGACTCGGTAGCATGTGGATGCATGCAAGACTGAAAATGCAAAGGATGAAAATGCTGGTAGGGCTAGGATGGAGTATAGGAATATCCTAACATGTGGGGGGGGGGCAAGGTCTGTGTTACGATAGAGGGATGGGTGACTGTGAATGGGTGGTGTGCCGTGGTCGGATGGGGGAGGGTGAGAACATGGGAAACTGATACAGAGGTGGAGCTGGATATGATACGTAAGGGGGAGCTGGATGGAACTGTGGTGCTATATAGGAGGGGGGGGGTGGATGGAAGGGGTTGGGGAATGGGGCATGTATGCCAGGGGATACAACTGGCATATAGGGTGGCCGAAAGGTCGGGGAGGGAGGAATAATGGCACTGGTAGGCCGAGGTGCTCGCACCTGCATACACATTTATAACCTCATAGTTTAATATACAAAAATATAAATATACACAGACAAGTCATCATATTTGAAATTAAATTTATGCTTTAATACACACAATACTTGCGCACGTGGAGAACTGTTGGTCCCTGGTGGCGGTGGCTGGTCATTGGAGTCCATAGACACCTGTGCGAACACCACAATTTTTAGACTGAATTTATAAAAACAATATTAACAATATTAAACACAATTCAAATGAGAATGACAACGATGGTACTTAGAAAATATGACTGCAATTAATTTATATTCAAGGTAGATGATATTCAATATTCTGAAAGGATAGAAGGTGGCATGGCATGAAATTAAAATTAAATAAGGTGACAGGGCATAGAAGGTGACATGGTGAACTTTTCCTTTTCTAGAGTCATCCCCATGAGTAGGTGAGATTTTCCTTTGTCCCTAGAGAGATGTGCAGTGCCTCATAAGCGAATGGAATTCATGTCCATTTACAAATTTGAATTGGAAACCTATGTAATGTGTTTGGGTTCTTGATGAAGAGTTCCTAGGTTTTGATGTCTTCTTATAGATTTGTAGTTTCCTACAAGCTTGATTCACCCAGTGGAAAAGTATTTGCATCCCTAGAGTGAGGATCTTGAGTCCCTTTATTTCCATAACATTTACATCATCAAATAAAATGGCATCTCATTGTTTCAATTTGCAAAGAGGTGCTAAATAGCAGTTACGTTAGTGTGCATGTTATTTAATACACTTTAGAGTGTTGATCGTTAGAAAAATGAAGAAAGAGAAATATTTTTCATGATTAACTTACAAGCTTGAATGTGCCATGTTCTTTTGCATTGAATGAGTAATTATGTGTTCTTGATTGAATAGCTATGTTGTTAGAATGATATCACTTCATTTAAATCAAAGAAATCTTGAGTGAAATGAGTTAAATGAGTATTCTTGATGCCAAATGTTTTACCAAGTTGTATTTGAATCAAGATAATAGCAAGGCCCCATAGACCATATTTATAAGATTATTGCTTTTCCTTATGGGCCTTACATCATTTTCAAAATTTTTAGTGACAATACATGTGATAAGTTGTTTTACGTTGTTTATATGTCTTTCCTAATAGCATGTTCTAGGAGTAGTAGTATGATTACTTTCAGTCTCAAGTATTAGAATATATTAGAAATCCCGTGATAATAAACTAGGGTAATAAGGACATGAGAAACATCAGGTTCTTGAATTTCTAGAAGCTTGGCCACTATGATTCTCTTTTTCCCGAGAGTTTTCAACAATGCAGTGAAAATTCATAGCAATAAATAGTTTTCCTATTGGTATCGGTGGATGCAAAAGTGAAAAGTACAACATCTCAGTGAACTCAATTGATGCAACAAAGTTAGCAGAAGCATAGAAGTGATTTGACCACCTTTACCATTAAAAGAACCAATTAGTAGAATACGGGGGAACGTGATAATTACCATGGTAATATATTCTCAAAGTTTAAGCTTGAAGAACACATGGCATAAGGGCATGGCAACAAAGGTTGATTTGGTGGACAAAGTGATGGGCATTCGGGCAATTGGCACACCTATTGAGCCAAGAGTCAAATGACCCATACTGTGGTCATTTGAAGATGATTTGGACAAGGAGAGTACATGGAAAACATAACTTGGATGACATGGTGACAAATGGCAAAGCAACAATAACACGCATGGCATTGGACAAGCACAGGAAGAGAAAGCAAGCATTGGATGGTAGTCTGAGGATGAAGGACACTGCGGGCATCACCAAAACCCCAGCTGTGGGCTCATCATTGGTCAAGTAAGAATGACAAATTTTGGAAATTTCTCTCCCATTTGTATAATCATTAGAGATCTAGGATGCCTAAAGTGAAGATGGACAAATGTTTATAGTTTTCTTAGGTTTTCATGTTTTATAAGGTTTCATTTTCTTTTTGGTGGTATTATACGAATTTATAGCTCTCAGATAAATTATACAATATTATAAACACAACTATAAAATATGATGATAATATGGTAATTACTCAGTGCTAATTAATTTGTAATTACTGAACACAAATTACTCGTAACTTGATCTAATTATTCAAAGTAAATAAGTTACCTGTGTGTATGGTTCTGCAATCTCCTTTGCTTCCGCCATGGCTCCATCGAGGTCAAAGGAACCGACGTCCTCCCACCCGGGGGATGGAGACTCGGCCCCGAATAACTGAACATTAAAAAAAATAAAATCAACAATGTGTAATTCAAAGTTAAATATATTAAACAATACGATATCAAATAAAATACAACAAATAATTGAACATTAAATAAAACAATAGCAAACCTAATCCATGAAGCTCCCCGTGGCATGCTGCTGCATATCACCATGGCAAGAATGACCACAGTGAGAACAACGATGTGCCGTTGTTCCAGCAGAACTAGAAGGCCCCGCCGGGGTTCCACCTGTAATCGGCATGTCCTAGCCACCACCCATAGACTGTGCAGCTATCTATGTCTCATCGATGTCCTCCCGGATCTGGTAAGACATGGACACAAATTTGGTATGTCTAAGCAAGTCATGTGTGGCACGTTTGACAAAGTCATGAATCTCATCTAGGCCGCTACCAAACCCGGGTGCTGAGGAGGGGGGTTTGGCTCTCTCCTAGGTGCAGGAGGTCCTCTAAGTGGGTTGTAGTGCACCTGAGGTTGATCTTGGGAAGAGCCAAGACCGACACCCTAAAACTCAATGATGTCAAAATAGTTGACATGGTACCCTAGCTCAAACTCAACCCATAATTTCTGAAGGAAATACTGTGGGACCTCCAAATTGTTGCATGGGGGCCTGTCAAACACCATGAACCACCTCTTTCTTCAGTTATCTCTCCATGGCTGGTAATTGCACCAGTCCATGTAAACCCGAGCCCTTGTCACAGCTGGAGGCTGTCCCGTCGAGGGAACTATGAACTTGCTATACAACTGGGCTTTGGTGATGTTGAGGTTTTTTAGCTGCTCTTTGGACAACCCAGTGGAGTAGTGTTCCCTCATTTGAGCCTTGTATTGGATCAAGTTTGTTATCTCACTGTGTACAATATTTATTGATTCAATAATGTTTTGAAGTGATTAAGCCGAGGAAACCCGAGAGGGTTCCTTGGTATTGTTCAATTCATTACTTAGTGCCCTCAATTGATTTAAGTCTTGGTGTAATTGATCTTTAGGGTTTTCATTCGGTTCATTGTCGGTTCCCATATTGTCTTCTGGAGGTCGGGTTTCATTGGTTTCATCGTATGGTTCAGGTGTGTCTGACATCTTGTTAGGTGTAGATGGCCTGCATTTAAATTTCCTTGGTTTTTTAATGGATTGTAATTTTTTTTTTTAAATTCAAATTCAAATGGAAAACAAAAAATAAACACAAATTTGTACTTTAAGGAGCACCTACTTGGAGAAATGGATGGCACCGTGGTGTAGGGGCAATTTTTTGGTGTTGAGTAGGATTTGGTTGCTCGAAAACACGTTTGTAGGGTTGCATAGTGCACTCTCGGGTTGGATAGTGGGCTCACGGGTCTGTCGAAAATAACAAACCCGTGAGCTCTGCTTTTTTTTTATATAAAAAAATAGAGGCGCGCACGCGCCATTGACACATGCGCGCCATTTTGTGCATACGTGTCAAAGGCACGTGCGTGCCCCTTTTGTCCACATGGGCTGAACCACATGGATGTTCGGCATTGCTGAAGCAGCGACGCGTGCACGCATTTGGATGCACGTGCGCGTCGCTTTGTTTTTTCCGCTCACGCGTTGCTGTTGCAGTCTTTTTGGGTACCAGCTTCGTGCGGTACCCATAGCAGATTGTGCCATGCACACAATTGAAATGCTTATCCAAAATTGTGATGTAACATGTGTATTAATTAATGTTGAATAACAAGCTATCTTATATTTGTATATTAAAATAATAAAAATAATTTATTATATATTTATATATTAAAATAATAAAAATAATTTTTTATTTATGTATATAATAATTTTATTAAATTTTTTTAACATACTTTTAATGAACGATTTTCCCACTAGGGATAGTCTAAAAATGTAAGGGGCTCCTCCTCTATTCCGTTCCAGTAAGAATTCTTTGATCTAAACTCATAGGAATCCGCATTGGAACAATATCAAGTGGGTTCTAGACTTTAACACCAAAGAGGCCTCAAAATCCGATATCAATATGGAATTCATACAAAACATGTATGTCCAAATAGGTCTCTTGCTCGTAGGAAACAACAACCATGATACTTGCAAAAGTTGTATCAAACCTATTGGGCTCTAGATCCTCCAAGTATATACCTCTTGTGGTCTTTGCATGGCCCATTATTGGAGGTCTATTGAATTTTTTGAAAGGATGCATTGTGATGCTCATAGAAGAGTACCCCATACCATAAGTTGGGTAATGTGTTCACCATCAAGCTCCTGATAAAAAATGTAACATTTCTCACTGGCCCTAAGGTACCATAACACTTCTTTAAAGCCCCAAAGTCCAATTTCAGTCGTCATGAGGTTTATCAGTTCAATGTACCCACTTTTAGTCCCGGCATGGTGTTTCATGTGGAATATTAAGTGAGGTAGGAGCAATTCTAGTTCTTCAGAGAGTCCCTCAGGGTTAGCAAATTGAAGAGTTATGTGGATTGGATGATTTTTGAGGTAGAGGTCTTGGCCCTTTTTTCTTTGTTGTGGTGTTTTTTGGCCAATTTTATATAATTTTTTCTTTGATATGAATATCAAAATATTCTTCAAAGATCCTTCCATTGGGTCATGCAAGCCACTTGTTAATATTTAAGCCCCCATAAGTTACATTAATTGATGATAGATTAGCTTGGGTTAGCATAGTCAAGTGGCTTGTGTTAAAGTGGTTAAATCAAAGCAATTTCAGTGCTCAAATCCTGGATCAAAACCCCCTAGAAGGAAATATGTTGCTCTAATGTGGCCATCTGAGTTAACCATTGCATCCAAGACTAGGTGAAGGTCCTAATGACCTTGACAGACACAAAGGAAACAAAACTCCATGAATTAGGTTAGGTGTAAGTCCTCGGTGAATTTGATAGAATAAATGCCTCTAGGTCGTGGAAATGGAACTCACTTCCCCTCACATAGTATACCACATGCATCCCAGAATCAATCAAATGAGAAATTGCAGGTTAAATGGTGGTTAGGGCCCTTTATATTAGTTGAAAAATACACAGAAGAAGAAGTGGATATTAAATGATCTTTTACATGACCAAGCTACTAATTTATGGACTCAAGTTTATACAATTTCTAGTAGTAGTAATAGTTTGAGAAATCTGTGCTATTTGGATCATCTTTACCAAGCATAGAACACACCTCCAGAATAGAGCATGTTGCACCCACATATTTTGCTTCATGTGACCAAATTGTAACTATGGGATGCTTCTTTGATGCCCATGACAAAGTACCCATAACAAAATTAAAATCATATTACCTCATGTGTTTTTCCTATCATCAACACTACATGTAAAATCACTATCTGTGAAACCATTCAATTATGGAATACAAAATTTAGTAATATGATGTACTTGCAATGTATCTTAAAATTCTTTTACCCCAATGAGTACTTCTTGGAGACTCCATAAACCTTGATATTAAACTCACAACAAACATACCTGGCCTAATTGTTATTAGGTACATCAAACTTCCAACTATTTTCGTGCTATTTTCTTGAATAGTGTTGGATCTACGAAAGATACATTATCCTCTTTTCTTAGTTTAGTACCTATTACTATAGGTGTTGACATTGGCTTGCAATGCAACATTCTAAATATCCTTAACACATCTTTAACATACTTTGATTCTCATATAAAAATTTCATTCTTAGATTGATCAACTTCAATACCAAGGAAGTACTTCATCACACTCTGTCATTTCAAATTCATTTTTCATGGCTATTCTAAATTTGTCCAGCATCGAATTAGTTGTAAAAATTATATCATTTAGATAATAATTTTACCTTGCTTATATGTTTTAGTGTACAAAGCGGGGTCACTTTTTCTTCTATTAAACCCATTGCTATCCAAATAGTTGTTTATCTTGATATATCAAGCTCTAGGACTTTGTTTTAACCCATACAAGACATTCTTTAGCTTATAGACCTTCTTTTCATGTCCTTTTATCTCATAACCATTTTATTTCTTAGGCTTAAACCTCCAAAGTGCAATTTTCCAAACCTTAAATGCCAAAGCCATGTTTGATCAACTACCTTAGCTTTATATGCATTCACTGAGTTTTGAATTTCACTCATCATCCTGAGTGGGAACATTATGTTTTTGGTGCATTTCAGACCTAGGACTAAGTACCATCATCAATATGTTTCTTATCTAGCACAACAAAATTTGAAACCAAAATCCGACGAATTTCGACGAAATTGACCGTGTCGTCAGATTTCACCTTTATAATTACAAATTTTTCTTAATTGTTTTTAAATTGACCTCTGTAGTTGTCGAATATCCGATGATATACATTGGATATTTGACGAATGTTGTCATATTTACGACGTATAGGTTATATGGTACCTATGGTAACTTCGTCGGATATCCGATGAACATTTATTTTTAGAAACTATAAATTATAGAAACATTCTGACATGTTTTCTATACAAGCGATGGTTTGCGGAAATTATAATCTTCGCACAGACTATTTTCCGTACAAAAATCCACAATTATTTCAATTGTTACTGTGATTAAAAATAGTGAAGTGTGGATCTTTATTTTTTAAGATCGATAATCATTAGTCAAGCTCTATATCAGAAAATGTCACATAACAATATTCCTTATCTAGACAAACAAAAACGACAATTGCTTGCTAAATTGTGGGATGGACTAAAAAGAAAGGGTGATGGGAAATGCTATTGTCCATATAGTTAATGCAGGGGCTTTAAAAGGAGAAGAATAAAGATCACAACAACCATAAGACATTATAGGGAACATGGGCACGCTGAGGGGGGATATGACTATCGTCCATTGGTAAGTTTTTCATTATATATGTCTTTATATTGATCATTTTTGTAAATGTATGTATCATTTTAATATTTCTTATATTAACTAATATCTATGGATGGTTTCATATAATTATAAAGGAAAGACCTCCTACGGAATATCGCTCGGAGGATGTGCTTTTAGAAAAAGTACCGGAGGAACATGGAGCTATGAATAATGGAGAACAAGTTAATGATCATATTGATAACATAGTTGAAGATGATGGTACAAATACATTGATCCATGATACATTCAATGTTATAATAGATGATCATGATCATGATCATGAAAATGATGACTTTGATGATGTTCATGATTTACCTCTTCTTGAGAAGGCATACGAACCCCTTTATGAGGGCTCCAACACAAATCTTCTCTTTGGTATATTGTTGATAATGAACTTGAAGGTTATGAATGGTATTTCAAACACATCAGTCACACGGATGTTAAGGTATGTAATATATTCCATCACATATATATGATCGCGATAAAGTTTATCTTTGTTCCTCTAATAATTTTTATTGTTAATTCATAAGTAAAATTAATACGGATGAAATATGTTTCATTAATATTATTTATATATTATATTAACTAGTTTTTTATTTTAATTTGTTGTAGCCGCCGTCAAATATTTTACCTCGCACATATCAAGATGTATCTTCCATCATGAAAGAAATTGGAATGCAGTATGAAGCAATTGATGCATGTCCTGATGACCATGTTATATATTATAATCAACATGAATTTGAAACAGAATGTATAGAATGTCATATCAGTAGATATCGAACAGATCAAGTAATAAAAAAGGTGCTTGGCAAGGTTCTTCGTTATATTCTCATTATTCCACGTTTGCAACAACTATTTAGGTGCAAAAACATAGCTCAATTTATGGATTACCATGCATGGAACAGAAGTTAAGATGACATTATTCGAATGCTTGCTGATTGTTTTTCATTTAGAGATGTGGAGGAAAAATGGCCACACTTTAAAGGAGAACCTCGTAATGTTAGGATTTATTTGGAAACATATGGTGTCAATCCATTTGCAGAGATGAGATCTATTTATTCGGTTTGGCCTATTTTTGTTATCAACAATAACATTCCTCCATGGTTTTCAATAAAGAGGGAGCACATAATGTTGGCAATGATTATTCTAGGTATGTGTCTACAACATTTTTTTTTAATGTAGTGGCATCTCATTTGTCGTATTTTGTTGCATAATGTCATATATATATTTTTTATTTTTCTCTTGTCTATTATTTATATATCTAAATGGTTGTAATAATTATATATTTTTTATGTTCAAATCAATCAAGTAAGTACCAAGTTAAAGATATGAATGTATATATTGAACCTCTTATTAACAAGCTAATAAAGCTATGGAATGGCATCGCTATGTATGATGTATCTAGACCAATACGATGACAAAGGCAATTTCAATTCCATGCAATGCTTGTATGGACAATACATGATGCCCTAGGGTTAACCCATTTTTGCGGTTTGCAATTATAAGTTCCACTTTAATTGTATTTAATTTTATGAACTAGTTGATATATTATGCACGCATGTTTTTTTAAATGATCCATTCATTTTATATGATTATAATTGACATAGTTAATCCATCTCTTTATGTCGGTCTTCAAGCAAAGGGAAAATTTGCATGTCTAGTTTGTGGTCCTAAGATCAAATCTCATCGTTCAAAATTTTCAGGAAAGGAGGTGTTTGATGAGTGTAGGCACTTCCTCTCTAAGAATCATAGGTATCGAACTACCGAAAAACATCTATTCAATGGGAAGAAAGAGACTTCATTAAAACTGCAGAGAATGACACATAACCTATGGAAGTTGCAATCTAATAGAAATCGTTAAGGTACGTACCGATCAAATTGTCTATCTATCATCGTATATGAAATGTTTTGATTTTTTTTTATTGTGTGTTGTTTATTGTAATTGACATTGATTTTTGTAATTTATTTATAAACTATGATTCATGATGTTGGTCGTGATCATGAAGGCATTAATCGGCTTCCACGGGGAATGAAAAGTTATCCTAAACAATTCAGTAGGTTTCCCTACTATGAGCACCTACAAATTGCTCATATGTTTGATATAATGCACATAAAAAAGAATGTGACTAAAATATTATGGCGAATATTGGATGGAAGGAGTGACAAAGAAAAAGTTGTCCAAATTTGCAATGACATTCAGGAATCCAACCATGCAATGAAATATGTCATTCAATTACATAGAAACGGAGACCAAATTAATATACACTCACTTCCATGGTTGTTAACAGAGCATCAAAGTAATGTTGTAAACGAAGTCATGCAGAAAATTAAATTTCCCACCGGATTTTGTTCAAACATGAAGAATATCATAACAAAGAAAGGTGATTTTGCAGGGGTGAAAACGCATGACTGGCATATATTCGTCAATGTAATTATTATGGTATGTATATTGCTATATTTTTTTTTCTAGTGCATATTGTTGGTATTTGTTTGTCTAATTTTTGTAAAAAAATGAAACTATTTTTATATTGTTACAGTATGTTCTACCTCTATCTCTCTCGGACAACTTCGACAACAATGTCAAACAAGTTATATATAATCTTGGAAAATACATAAGGTGAATAGTGATATTTTGCATGCATAAAGTGTTTGTTTAATTCATTGTAGAAATTATATTTGACATTTGTTTTATTAATTGTTATGTAATATAATGTTTATTTTTGTTAAGGGTGAAAACGCAAAGTTGGGAAACAACTCTAGGCCGAGCGTTTTGAGAGTTCAAACTCTAGGCCAAGAGTTTTTTAAACTCTAGGCCAAGAGTTTTTTAAACTTTAGGCCAAGAGTTTTGAGAGTTCAAACTCTAGGCTGAGAATTTGAACCAATCTACGCGCTGTATTTTTAAAAAAACTCTCGGATGAGAGTTTGAACTAAACTCTCCGCTGAGAGTTTGGAAGACATTTTCTCGCCCAAGAGTTTTTGGTCAACAATTCCATCACCATTTCTGCAGAATTCAGAAATGCGTCACTTTAACAAGGTCGGACCACTGCAAAACATGAGAATTACATGTCGGAGTTTATACCAATAGATTCATCATTCAATCTACTTTCTAGTAATATAATTGTTTTTCAATTTCATTTAGGATTACTATTTGTTTCTATTTTTTTACTAAACTTTATCATTAAAAAATTAAGTGACTGAAAAATCAGTCACAATGAAAATTCAATATCATCACAATGAAGAAGCCAAAAAAAATTAAAAAAATACAAGGATGTTCCTTGAAGTGTCCTCTTCAATGGGTTGGTTTTAGTTTGTTTGATAAGTGTAACATTTGAAAGAAAATGTGAAGACAAAAACATGTATCGATAATGCACCATTTTCTGAACATATGTTGTTTTGATAAATAATAAAAAATAGTTCCCAAGTCTTAAAAAACTCGAAATATAGTCCAGGATCAAGTTTAGTGTGTGTAGATTATGAGCATACAATTTTTTTCCCTAAAATAAATAACCATCTATAAAAAAAACCGTCGTCAACACAGGTCACTCATTATCCATACCTAAAATTTTCAAGTATATGTTGGTTGACAACAAATTTGTCCCACGATATGTCCATAAAAAAATTTAAAAAAATACGAGTAGAAAGCTAATTCAATTTTGTAAAACCTTTGTGTTTACTTCAAGTTGAAATTCCTAAGGGAGATATGGGTTTGAAGAGGTCGAAGTTGGTTTGTGTAACGCCCGCCTCAGTACATTAACTCACCATAGACATGAGGGCATTTGTCAAAGTGACTCGACCGATTAAAATTTAGTAAATGGTCCTTTGAATATTTGAAATGCTTGAACAACTGAAGAACACATGATGATTTACATGACGACAAATGATAAACGAAAACGACGCAGTGAACGACACTTATAGAAATGGATACTTTGCTTAAAAATAATAAATGAATGCATGCTCTGCTTAATGATTAGTGATATTATGAAATATATGATGTGCATGAACGAAATGCATGTGTTGCTTAATGATTAGCAGATTTATGAATGACTGATGATTGAATGTTGTATATGCTTGACTGACTGAAAGGTTATGAAATGAAAATGATTGAATAACAAATGGATGATAGATATGCTCGATTGACTGAGAAATTATGATGATGTTCCACATAATGCAATGAATGATGATTATTCCATAGATGTGAATGAATGATATTGACTCAGATAAAAATGAATGAAGAATATGATGTATGATGAAATGATTTTATGGTGCAACACTACTAATGTGCGCTTTGGGTGTGTGCAGTAGCAGGTAAACCGATTTACTGACTAAATCACAATGGACAACTAGGGGTCGTAAGAATGGGAAACATACATAGGGGTACCATGACGGACTGTCGACCCTAAAATAACACTCCACGCATGGGTCAGAATTTGTTTCAGCTCACTCGGGGAAGCATGTGCCGTACAGGCGAGGCCACAACAACTTGGTCGCATATGATGAGTTGAGGGGTGCGCGATAAGGAGAGCCTTATCCCTCAGCTGACCTTAGTCTCCAAGTAAGTGTAGTCGATAAATCGTGGTAACGACTCCCCGATCACTACATAGTACTCCCCACCAAAGAAAAAAGAAGTTGTTGGAAGGACCTGTCAAAGGGGTACCTAGACAACGACGAAAAAAGAATATTACTCACACTCTTTGCATTTAGAAAAGCTATGCATATATGATTAAAAAGGCATATGAAATTTTAGGAATTAGAATAAAAGAATATTTTATTTTATTCCAGAAAAGGGAAATCAGGGTAGAAATGATTATTCATGAGAATTTAAGTTGCAGTTAATATTCAATTTATAATTTATAGAGCAAAACTAAAACAATAGTCATGTAGAGACCACTCCACCTACATCCATTGACTTAGTAATTAAGAAATTGACTAGGGGAGACAACAAAGAGACAATTAAGGGCTTTAGGTGCACAATGATGTAGGAGTGACACTTGTTGCATGAGGATAAATATTAAAGGATTATTTAATTAAATATTTATGGATGAAAGGACACATGCCATGCAAGTTTGGGTTATAAAAGAAAGGGAGGAGAAGGAGAGGAACTCTCTTGCTCCCTAGTGCTGGATGGGAACCGTAATAGAGACTTCGATTAAGTGTGGTTCCTTGGAGTTGGGTTGATAGCTTTTCCGGGGATTGGGAGATCCCAGTGGAAAGCTAGGGATTGTATGTTCTTATGACCCCACTTGCTCGGGGGTTTGGGGGACAAAAAAGTGTTGATGTATATGTAACTTCGGAATGTATTTCATATATATTTATTGTACCCTTATAAGAGATGTGTTATTCCTCTATAAGGAAGTGTCATCATGTGTATTGACAAGTGTCACAAGTGTGTGTACTTGCTGATGGGTTATTAGACCACCATGTGTGGGGTCATCTCTTAAATATATATTATATTGTGGATGTACCTAGCTAGACAAGTCGGCCCCATAGTGTAACTGAGAAAACAGGTTAAGTATAAATAGAGATCGGGAGATCTCTATTTGATCACTCAGAAAACTCACACTTCTCTCACTCAAAAAGGGGCACACTAGTGAGGAGGAGGATCATATACTACTAGGAGACTATCTCAATGTATTTTGGTTGTATTTTGGTTGAGCCATTGCTCTCTCTATCTCTGAGGAAGTTGTGGGGTTTTTCACCTTAGGGTTTTCCCCACGGAAACTTTGTGTCTCTTGTCTCTCATGATGTTGATTCTTATGATGATTTTCATGCTTATTATGATTATTATGCATTGATATACTGCACATGTTATTCTCTCAGTAAAGATCCTAGAGTATTGTGAATTAATGCTCAAAATTTAACATGGTATCAGAGCTAACCTGAGAAGAAGACATTGTGCAGTGATGGAAACTGGGGTTTCTTGTTTATTGGGTTTCTCTCCACAGATTTTGGAAAATCAGTATAGTAGATTGAATCTGGTCATCATGGATAATCTATCTGTACAATTAGAATTCAATTCTGAGCATTTTCAGATTTGGCCCTAAAAATTAGGGTTTCCTCAAAAATAGGAATTTTTGGAATCTGAAGACATAGCTGGAAGATCCTTGCAAAAATCAAAGTTTAGAGCTTTGGATCGATGTTTTTGGCTGGGTAGATCTCCGGGAAACTCAAACCCTAATTCAGGGCTCTCCTGAGTGAATCCGGGAGACAAAAAGGTAGTTTTGAAGGGTGTAGCTTTGCAGATCTCAAATTTTGAATACACCAGGTTGATCAACTCATCAAGGTGCATCTTTCTATCCTTTTAGAAAGTTGAAATTCACATTTTGAATTTTTAGGGTTTTTCCGACAAACCCTGATCCGGGACCAGATCCAGTTTTCAGCAATTCAAGTGGTAAGACCTAAAACTTTTCTATTTCCATTTGAATTACTCTTTAAGATGTCTCACCACACCAAGCTTGAGGATAAGCTTGAAGGGGCTGATAACTTCCGAGCCTGGAAGTATAGGATTGGGTTAATTCTGGAAGAGAATGAGTTGGACTCATATATAAAAGAAGACATCCCTATCCTAGAGGATGAAGAGGCTAAGATATTGCATAAGAAGAAATTGGTCAAGGCAAAGAGAATCATTGCTAATTCTATCAAAGACCATCTCATCCCCCATGTGTCATCTCTGAAGACACCTAAAGAGATGTTTGACTCCCTAACCAAGTTATTTGAAGGGAAGAACATAAATAGAAAGATGACTCTGCAGAATCAATTTAAAGGGGTCAAGATGTTGAATGGAGAAACCATTCAATCTTATTTCTCCAAGGTCTCTTAGATCAAGGAACAACTTGAAGCTGTGGATGAAGTAGTGGACAATGGTGAAATTGTTATGACCACTCTAAATGGCCTACCTAGGTCATGGGACTCCTTTATTCAAGGAATCTGTGTAAGAAAGAAATTGATCTCTTTCAGTAAACTATGGGAAGAATGCTCTCAAGAATAAGCTAGACTTATAGCTCGTGAAGAAAATATGGGAGGTGAAGATCAAGCTCTCGTAGTTCACACCAAAAGAAGCAAGCCCAAGAAGGGGCACTCTCACTACAAGAAGTCCCCTCACTATCACCAAAAGAATAAGAAGGATCTAAGGTGCTTCACATGCAATGAGAAGGGTCACTTTGCTTCAGATTGTCCCAAGAACAAAAGGGATAACAAAAACATATCCAGCAAGAAGAAGAAGGGAAGCAAAAGAAAGTTCCATGCTCATGCTGCCGAAGATGATGAACCTCCAAAGAAGAAGGCTAGGGCAGAAAGTGATGATAGTGATGATGACTCATCAAGTGAAGAAGAGTATGTTCTAATCTCTGCTCTCACAGGTACTATCTCCCATGGTTGTAATGATTGGTTAATTGACAGTGGGGCTTCCAAACACATGACTGGGTTTAAGGAATCTTTTGTAAACCTATCTGAACATGAATCACCCCGTAAGGTGAAACTTGGGGATGATTATCAATACCCAATCAAAGGAAGTGGTGAAGCCTCCTACAACCTAGATTCTGGAAAATCTTTGAAGATGAAAGAAGTCCTTTATGTACCTGGGCTCAAGAAGAATCTTCTCTCATCTTTGCATTGGATGCAAAAGGCATGAGGGTTGCATTTGTAGATGTCCAAGTCCTAATGTGGCCGAAGGGTAAAAAAATCGATGATGCAGTAGTGATTGGAGAGCAAGAGGGAGGATTGTATAAATTGAAGGGTCAACTTGAACATGCCATGGTACATGACTCCATGGAGCCAAGTGAACTTTGGCATAGAAGACTTGCTCATATGCATTATAGGGAACTTCCAATTGCAAGCAAGCTTGTAGGAAGGTCTTCCTGAAATCAAGACCAAACATGAAGGTGTTTGCAAAGGATGTGCAAAAGGTAAGAACATTAAGAAGGCTTTCCCAAGCAGTGAAAGCAAGGCAAAAGGTATCCTGGAAATCATTCACTCAGATGTATGTGGTCCTATGTCATCCAGTTCTCTAAGTGGGTATGTTTACCGTGTTTCATTTATTGATGACTTCTCCAGGAAGACTTGGGTATACTTCTTGAAGAACAAAGATGAGGTGTTTGATAAGTTCAAGGAATTCAAAACCTTGATGGAGAATCAAACCAACAAGAAGATCAAAACATTCAGATCCGACAATGGTGGAGAATTCACCTCAGGTGACTTCAAGAAGCTTTGCAGTGATTCAGGGATTAAGAGGGAGTTGACTGCTCCCTACAATCCACAACAAAATGGAGTTGCATAAAGAAAGAATAGAACAATCATGGAAGCAGCAAGGGCAATGCTGCATGACCAGGATCTACCTATGCATCTATGGGCAGAAGTGGCTAGAATAGTTGTATATGTGCAGAACAGAACACCCCACAAGATATTGGACAACAAGACACCAGAAGAGGTCTTCTCTGGTAAGAAACCTGAAGTCAACCATCTCAGAATATTTGGTTGTCCAGTATACACTCATGTCCCAAAGGAAAAGAGGAACATGCTATATCCTTTAGGAAAGAAGGGTATCTTTGTGGGTTACAGTGAAAGCTCAAAGGCTTACATACTATACTTTCCAGGGTTCAAGAAGATTGATATCATCAGGGATGTGACATTTGATGAAAACTCAGCATTCATCAAATTAAGAAAGACACCTGTTGAAGTTTATGAAGAACCTAAGGAAACTAGATTTAAAGACACTACCATGACTAAAGCAATTCCAGATGTTGATCGTGAAAATGAAGATCCACAACAACCTATAGATCCACCCCGTGAGGATAAATCTCACAAGAGGAAACCTATATGGGCTAGAGAGCTCATTCAAGATGCAGAAAGATTTGGCATTCCATAGGAAGAACACAAAGTAAAGAAAAGAACCAGATCACATACCAGCTATGTTGCTTTACTCTGTGACATTATGAACAAAGAACCTTCCAGTTATGAAGAAGCAACGGAAAAGAAAGAATGGAAGGATGCCATGATTGAGGAATACAAATCAATAATGAAGAATGATGTTTGGGATGTTGTCCCAAGACCTAAAGAGAAGTCTGTTGTGACTTCTAAATGGATCTACAAAATCAAGCATGCTGCAGATGGCAGTGTAGAGAAATACAAGGCAAGATTCGTAGCTCGTGGCTTCTCTCAGAAAGAGGTAATAGATTATGAAGAAAATTTTGCACCTGTAGCCAGGTATACTTCCATCAGAATAGTACTTTCCCTGGCTGCAGCAATGAAATGGAAAATACACAAGATGGATGTCAAGACTGCTTTCTTGAATGGTGTAGTTGAAGAGGAAGTATATGTGGAGCAGCCACTTGGTTTCGAAACACATGATAGGGAGTCATATGTGTGCAGATTGAAGAAAGCCTTGTATGGCTTGAAGCAAGCTCCCAGAACTTTGTATGGTAGGATGGACAGTTTTCTATCTAGTCTGGGCTTTACCAAGAGTAAAGCGGATTCCAACCCTTACTACAAGGTTGAGGAAGGGAATCTTGTGATTCTACTCCTATACGTGGATGACTTATTTGTGACAGGAGATGACAGATTGATTGCAGATACAAAGAGGAAGCTTGCTGCTGAGTTTGATATGAAGGACCTGGGGATGATGCACTATTTCCTAGGTATGGAGGTGTGGCAGAGTACAGATGGCTTCTTCCTTGGACAAGGGAAGTATACTGTAGATATTCTGAAGAGGTTCGAGATGATGGATTGTAAGGCCATGGCCACACCTATGGCATCGAACCTGAAGCTTCTATGTGATGCTTCATCTGAGCCGGTTGATGTCTCTATGTATCATCAGATGATTGGGTCCTTGATGTACTTGACGAACACGAGACCAGATATTTGCTTTGTGGTGAACACATTGAGCCAGTTCCTGACGGATCTGAGGAGTGTTCACTTGGTTGTTGTAAAGCATATTCTAAGGTACCTAAAGGGTACAGTTGATTATGGACTCAGGTATGAAGCGAATCAAAAGTTTAACCTGCAAGGTTATGTTGATTCAGATTGGGCAGGCAGTGCTGCAGATAGGAAGAGCACATCTGGGTGCTGCTTCAATATGGGATCAGGTGTGATATCTTGGTTTAGCAGGAAGCAGTCCTGCATAGCACTGAGTACAGCTGAGGCAGAGTATGTTGCAGCCTGTTCAGCTAGCTGTGAGGTAGTATGGCTTCGGAAGCTACTATTTCAGTTATTTGATCTCCCGTTGGATGCTACTGGTATCTTATGTGATAACCAGAGTTGTGTGAAGCTGTCTGAGAACCCAGTGTTTCATGATACGTCGAAACACATAGAGATCAAATATCACTATATCAGGGATATGGTGCAGAGAGGAGCAGTGAAGCTCCTGTATGTTGCGACGGACGAGCAGATTGCAGATGTATTGACGAATCCATTAGCCAGAGTGAAGTTCGAGTACTTCAGAGAGAGGCTTGGTGTTCTTCATATCGATGACACTTCGAGGACGTAGTGATGGAGACATTTGCTGAATCCATTCCAAGCATGTTGGAAGGAGGATCCTTCACATGGCTGTGGATGTAAGCATTGGATGATGAGCATCAGAATGATGTTCTAGTTTCTGCTCTGTATGATCAGTTGGATCATTTACATTTGTGTATATATGCATCAGGATGATGCTGGATATGATCAGTTGGATCATTTATATGTATATGTATGTACGCATCATGTTGGATGCTGGATATATCAGTTGGATCATTTGTATGTATTTTGTATATGCATCATGTTGGATGCTTGGACCATGTATTTGTATTTGTATCAGGTGGATACCTTGTATGATTAGGTGGATCATGTATGATGATATGTATCAGGTAGATACTTGGTATGCATCAGGTGGATGCAGTGTATGATCAGGATGATCATAGATGACAAGCTTTAGGATGTTGCTCCAGATGACATGCAGCAGGATGTTGCAGTGATGATGATCAAGATGATGTATGGTGAGTATCAAGATGATACTTTATGGCCGTGGATCAAGTTGTGCAGATGAGCATGTCTGGGAGATCCTATAGGTCGGAGTTGTGTACCAGTAACAGCCTGGGATGCTCTTTTGAGACATTGCTCTGGGAGGACATGTAATTTGTGCCCTAGGAGATTTCAGGTCGGAGTTGTGTACCCGTAACATCCTGAGATGCTCTTGCGAGGTTTTGTCCTATGGCATGTAATTTGTGCCCTGGGAGATTTCAGGTCAGAGTTGTGTACCCGTAACATCTTGAGATGCTCTTTCGAGGTTTTGCCATGACTACATGTAATTTGTGCCCTGGGGAGATTTCAAGTCGGATTTGTGTACCCGTAACATCCTGAGATGCTCTTGCTAATTTTTGTGGTGACCACATGTAATTTGTGCCCTAGGGATATTTCAGGTCGGAGTTGTGTACCCGTAACATCCTAAAATGCTCTTGCTAGGTTTTGTGGTGGGGTCACATGTAATAAGTCCTAGAGATCTAGACAAGATGAAAAAGTCCTTAGATGCTCTTTAGGGTTCTTACTAGGCAAGAGAATCTTTAAAGGTTTTGTGACGCACGTAATAAGTCCCGAGGATACCACAGTATGGCCAGTGATGATGAAGACCTGCAGGTGGTGGGCCTACATCCAGTATGAAAAAGGAATGGCTCTATAGAACTTCCTATGACGAGTAGAGTCAGAGATTGGTTTAGATAGCAGCAGCAGTGACGATGATGATGACGATGCATTGATGACGATGATCCCGAGAAGAAGACTTGTCTAGAAGATTTGTGTCGAGAAATACCTTCCTAGTTAAGAGGGAGTGTTGATGTATATGTAACTTCGGAATGTATTTCATCTATGTATTTCATATATATTTATTGTACCCTTATAAGATATGTGTTATTCCTCTATAAGGAAGTGTCGTCATGTGTATTGACAAGTGTCGCAAGTGTGTGTACTTGTCGATGGGTTATTAGACCACCATGTGTGGGGTCGACCTTGAAATATATATTATATTGTGGATGTACCTAGCTAGACAAGTTGGCCCCATAGTGTAACTAGGCAAACAGGTTAAGTATAAATAGAGATCGGGAGATCTCAATTTGATCACTCAAAAAACTCACACTTCTCTCACTCAGAAAGTGGTGCACTAGTGGGGAGGAGGATCATCTGCTACTAGGAGACTATCTCAGTGTATTTTGGTTGTACTTTGGTTGAGCCATTGCTCTCTCTATCTCTGAGGAAGTTGTGGGGTTTTTCACCTTAGGGTTTTCTCCATGGAAACTCTGTGTCTCTTGTCTCTCATGCTTTTGATTCTTGTGATGCTTGTGATGCTTATTATGATTGTTATGCATTGATATACTGCACATGTTATTCTATCAGTAAAGATCCTAGAGTATTGTGAATTAATGCTCAAAATTTAACAAAACGTACCCCCGATATGGTAGGGAGGTCAACCGAGGGGTCTTCGGTAAAGTCTGGAATATTTGGATTGGATCGACGGCAACCATTAGAGGTTATTGTCAACAACTAGACAACATCTTTCCATAGGTTTTATTGTTAAAAATCTAGTATGTTTTTATCGTGATTACTTATTAGATGAGAATTGGAATACCAAGGTTGTCAA
Organism: Larix kaempferi; assembly: GCA_027924585.1. Taxonomy (NCBI): domain Eukaryota; kingdom Viridiplantae; phylum Streptophyta; class Pinopsida; order Pinales; family Pinaceae; genus Larix; species Larix kaempferi. Next base: position 10,316,171 of record BSBM01001022.1, read on the forward strand.
TTAGGTTTCAATTAAATTAGTTGGATCAAATTTATGAATGCATTTGGGGTTTACTTCTAGAAAAGTTTAGAGTTAAAATTATTAATATATATCTCGAAACTATTTCTAAATCTGTTGCATTCACTTTTTAAATTGTTGTTAGAATGATATATATATTTTTAGATTTATACCTCTGTAAATCCTCAAGTTTTATTTCTTTTACGTATCTAGATCGTAATGTTATATCTCTGTAAATTTCTGTAAGAGCAGCGTATACCTCTGTAAATCCTCAAGTTTTATTTCTTTTACATCTCCAGATCGTAATGTCATATCTCTGTACATTTCTATAAGGGAAACGTATGTAATTCCCCTAGAATGACTGTGGACTTTAAGGGCACCTGTCAAGTGACTCGGATGAACAAACTTTGATAAAGTGGTCTTTTGAGTCTTGATATGTATTAACGATTGAGGAAAACCTGAAGATGTGCATGATGACAAATTGGATGAATGAAAACAATGGATTAAATGGCAATTTGTCGAATTGGATACTTTATCTAGAATTGATGAATAAATGTATGCTTGCTTAATGATTAGTTGTTTTATGGAATATATGATGTGTATGCATGAATATGCTACTTAACAATTAGCTATGTTAGGAAATATATGATGTGAGTGAAAGAAATGCATGTTGGCTTGACGACTAGCAGTTTATGTAACATCCCAATAATTTCATAAAAATTTAAAATTTTTAAAACAACATTAAATGTTAGAAACTACAAATGCAGAATAATAAATGTTAAAATAAAGAAACGTTAATACTGATGTCATAAATGATGAAAAATAAATTAATCATTGAGTCTCTTAACTAATAACATTTTTAATGATAGCGACACATCATACTTCTTTTAAATTCATTATGTCACTAGTTTTGCTTGTAATAACTGTAACTCGAGATATCTTGCGATGGAGTTTTATTGACAAGGTACTGACAGTTGTTTTTGGATAGTGATGAAAGGGGCCCTACGAGGTACCTTGAGGCTTACTTAGCTATGTCAACTAAAGCTTGTGAACCTAATCTTCTTGTGCAGATTCACAGGTAAGAGTAATGCGACAAATCAAGTGTTAAGAGTAAATATGTTTTCTTTCAAATTAGCTGTCAAAGTTTAGTGAAAACTCTAAGTACTCCCTTGCTTAAGGTATGGATCTCTGTCCAATTTCTATAATACGTGCTAGATTACAATGTATAAGTGTTATTATAATCCTATCGTCATTTCTCCAATTGCAAAGAGTAGTAAAACATGTACACTTATTATGTAAATAATTCGACTTAAATGTTGTTCTACATTATGGAACATGAGTCAATTGTTTAAATTAAAAAAATACATGGATCAACGAGAAATTCATAAGTATAACTATAATAGCTTATATTTTTCTTAAATTATAATTTATACATATCCACATTTTATAGCAAAGGTTTGTTATACTATTACCATCATGAATATGATGTTACCATTATGAAATTGTAATACTATAGGGCTTTAGAACAAACCTATTTAATATCTAAATGATGAATTATAATATCATAACATAGTGCACAATCATGACAATGTAAACTATGTGCATTTTTACAAGGTCCTAGACTATGAATTTTGTGTTGGAAGCCTTCTAGGAAAAAAACCTATGTGATTTTGAGAAATGAATAAATGCAAACCTCGTAATTGATAGTCAATACATTAGAAATGTATTAAATGAATGAACGTCGACTTTAAGTTAAGTGATACAAACCTAAACCTTTATATTGACATATAAAACATGCATTCGATGACTATTACTTTAAAACCGGTATAAACCATACGTTGTAACCTTTATGTCTTGGGACTGACAGGTGATATGACGGGATAATAAATAGAATGGTGTTACGTATAGGCATACAATGAAAACCGATCTTGGCATTTAAGTCATCTATCTGCTATGTGAATTGGAAGTTTGAGTAGGTGCCTTCGTGGCTATGGATCACGTGAACAGGTCTACTAAGTTGGCATGGTAGTGGATGGGATAGTAAATATGGTGTTCAAAAATGGTTGATGCTCGATTCTCGATGTGCCTTGTTGGATTCACCTCCGTTGTTGATCTCATAAGACCTTGGACTCTGAGCTAAAAACCGTAATCTCCACTACGTTTATGCGGTTGTGAAATCCTTTGTCATTCATTGCGTTGGGGTGGTTCTGTGGAGAGGCCAACAGGCCGAGCATCTTCAGGTTTTTAGTTGTAAGGGTTATGGATACTCTCCAAGACTTGAACCCATGACCTGTTCGTGTATAACCTGCTATTTGTAAATATGTTAAGAAGCCGAGCCTTCTATGAGAGTTTACAGTCATAAAAAAAACGTTGAAGGATGAAATCTATGGTCGGATTTTCTGTGTATGTTGAGAGGATAGTATTCAGGTTTTTTTTTTAATTGAAGGATTTTGAACCAGGGTTCGATCCTCTTGAAGTTCATTGCAAATAAAAGGTGGTTCTTATTGCATTTGCTATGGGCGTATCAGTTCTGGGTGCTACATTTCTCAGGTAATGTTTCGATATTACATTTTAATGCATTCTGATGTGTTTAAAACTATCTCTGAAATTCCTCGTTTTGACCTCTCAAGTTTTACTATGGCAGGTGTTACTTCGACGAAGGGATTACTCGTTGACTGCTTTGTGGAAAGAAACTGCTCGGCTTCTTGGTAAGCCTCAGAGGTTTCTTTCCTCGTAGGTTCTCCTGGCCCAGTGAGGCCGTTACTCTTATGTTTGATGAGGAGTTGAAATTAGTTTCCTGGCAGAGTTTTTGTCTAGTGTTTGTATCTTTTGGAACCAAAGACAAGTGATCTATGACTCGTCTTGTTACTTCGTTTCTGCAGTGTTTCGCTGTTCTCTTATAATGTAAAAAGTTGATGTTAATATACGAAGGGATGAACCCTAAATACCTAGATTTTGAATGATTTCTAAACCTGTGTAAAATGATAGTGTGCTTAGAAAAAGAGATACCGTGTTGAGTTAATGGTAGAAATTGGAAACTGTGTGTTTTTAAATGGCTAAAGTTTTCTATCTTACGTTTCGAAATAAAAACTCTACTATGTAGGTTTCGATGGTAGAATAAGTTTAACTAGCAATAGTACTGTCATTTTTATGAAAGGCCAAGTGCCGAATGTTAGTTGGTTTTCTTGAAACGAAACCTTGAATTTACAATGTTTGAGTTAGAGTTAGAATGGTGATGATACTCGTTTTCTGGTGTTTGAGGCATCACAAAATAAAATGGTTTAAGATAGTAATAAAACTCTCACTCAGCACTGATGCCTTTGTAAAAAAGAATAGTTAACATAAGTATAGTAGTTGGACAACCGAAAAGTGTTTTGGTTTTAGAAATTTAATACAAGAGATTGATGTTTATGTTTTAAATGTGTGGTCCTTAAACTGACTATAGAATAGTCTTAGGGTTTTAAAAGAATAATGTACATGTTTTCAAACTTCATAAAGATGAAAGTTTAGTAGTAGCAGAACTGTAAGATTTTGGAAATAAAATCTAAAATATATTTATTCTGCAAAAATTGAAATATAGCAGACTATTTAAAGTACTGGAAATAATGTTAAGTTTAAACCATGGAAAATTTGACGAAAAGAATGGAATGAGAAATAAAATGCATATATTGATTTTGTATAAACAATATTTTGCAGCTGTTAAATTTCTAAAAATAATAATGTAGGAAATAAGTGGAAACATAACATTTTCATGTTGAAAAAGAAACAACAGTAGATTGCAAATCAGAAAGAACATTTAGTAATGATTTGCAGACCTAGACTGGTGCAGAGATGAATTATTTTACTTTTGTTACTAAGTAAGGGAATATACTATAAGTCTGATTTCTGTGGTAAACTATTCTGTTTTCTTAGTTTAAACGTAAAGAATTAATAAATCAATATTTAAGAGACATCATTATAGAGTTATTCTATCCAATCCTTAGCATTATGCCCATTCAAATCTTCTATCTTAAATTTTCCTTTTCTGTACTGGAGTACGATGTAGGAAATTTGCATGGGGAAAAATGCAGAAAAGATTCTTTTAAATATCTCCTCATTTCTTAATCATATTTAAAACAAATTCATCTCTAGAGCAGAAATTGAAAACAATCACTTCTTTATGTCATTAACTGTACATACTCAACCTACAAGTTCAGAAAATTATTTAACTACAAACAATAAGGTAGAACAGTAGAACCTGATTGACTGTAGGAGAAACAAACAACCCAAGGAACATGTTCCACCCAACCTATTCCTGAAGACAACCAAAATTACTTGCCTTAGGACCCCCGAGCCTGTTCATTGAACCACCAGGAAGAAGAATTTGTAGAAGCCTTAGTTCATCAACTTGCTGTAAAAATGTAGATCATCTAGTCATAAAGACTCAGCAGTCAAAGAGACCTGCACCAGCACCTCTGGTTTCGTTCTCAGATTAACTAGTAGACTCACAATGCACTTCCACTTAGCCTCCCTATTCGAATCTCTCAGTGATCACTTGATACACTTAAGGAAATATTTTCTGCAGAAAATATTGTAGAGCTGCCTGCTCAAGTCGAATTGCCTTATCTAGGCTACCTAGGCCTTTTAGTGGTTAACCTGGTCATTAATGAGCTAACAGCTCTCTTCCACCCACCTGGGGGATAATGTCACAAATCTATGGGTAGTTGTCCCATAACCAACAGCTAGTGGTGGAGTGAAAATGCTGCCATCTGTCCCATGCCTTCTAACAGCTTCCATTTCTCCTAGTGGGTCAGTGAACACTCATTTAACAGTTCCCCTAGGTGTTTGTCTCCTGTTTAATTTATTAAATAATAATAATAAGTCATAACAATCATCCTTGACTAGATTTGGTCATAATTACAAAACTTTGTAATTAAAATTTAACATAATGTATTTTGCAAATAAAATAATTAGTCTCAAAATTTGGGTAGGTGACAGTTTATGACATGAATTATGATGATTATGGATAAATTATGATGCTTAACGACTAGTTGATTATGATGAAATAGGTTATGATGAATGAGAACAGAGTTATTAATGTGTGCTTTTGAGCATGTGTGTAGCGATAGGTGAAACGGTTCGCCGACGGACTCACAAAGGAAATAAAAGGGTCGTAGAGTACGAATAAATCACACACGGAAGAACGACAATGGTGTTGACTTCCTACGGAAATCCATGGACGAGTTCAAAAGCCCTTAGCTGCTTAATCGGGGACACGTGAAGTCACGTGAAGTGGACCATGACAGAGTTGGTCATGTATGAGTTGGGGGGCGTGTAGTAAGAATGAACTTACTCCTTGGCGCCATTAGTCTCCAATAGAGTGTAGACGAAGGATGGAAGGTAATGGATCCTAAATACCTACATAAAGTTCCCACAAATCAGATGTAACGAAGAAATATCGATGGAAGGACCCAACGATGTGGTACCTTTTCGATAAATGGAAATGATAGATGAAAGGACCCAACGATGTGGTACCTTGTCGATAAACCAAAATTATGGATGAATGGACCCGATGGTGCGGTACCATGTTGACAAAAGGAAAATGAAGGACGGATGGACCCAACAATGTGGTACCTAGACCCTAGACGAAAACAATTGATGAACATTATGCATTAAACATATAAATTGCATTTAGGCCATTCGCACATGAAATGCATTTTTGTAATTAAAATAATATAAGATATTGATTTAGGAGCAAATGGTATACTAAGCTTTAGCATTTAGTTAACACCACTTGCACCCACAAAAATAGAAACTAGATTGAACATCAAGGGGACAAACTTGAGTAAATCTAGGAAGGTAGGTGTACTCCCTTAGAAACCTGACAAATGGCTGGGTGAACTAAATTATAATTAAATAATAAAAAATTAGGCATTTTTGCATGAAGCGACATGTGTTGCAGTGAATTTTCCTATTTAAGGAAGGAATGAGGAAAGGGAAAGGGACCCTATAGCTGGATGGTTATCATAATGTGTGTAATACATTGATTTGGTGCTATTGGAGTTTGGCAAGAGATATTGGTGGGAGGGAATCCCACTTCTGGTTCTCTAGTTTTGTGTGTGAGCTCTACGACCCCGAAGCTCGGGGGTGGCTATGAAATGGATTGCATAAGCCTACGGTTGGGTGGTGAAGCTAACAATTGCTTCACCTATGGTTAAACGAGCTTTGCTAGAGGGATGAAACAGGTAAAGATGATGGCAAAAGAAAGAGCTGGATCGGTTGACGATGACTACTCCTTCGACAACGGGATCGATTGAGGGATTGACAGGATTATGGTTCTATGGTATTTGCAAAAGTTTATTGTTTTGTGTAAGTTAGTTTTCTATCATGGATAAGTTTGAATCTGCTTTTATATTATGTTAATAAGTTTTATTATTAATATTTAGGGATGACACCACAAACGGGGGTCTGTACATTTGGTATCAGAGCCGGTCGAGCCTTGAGGGCACCAGACTCATATTGTTTAAGGGTCTTCAGTAAACCATGCAAAATAAGGAGTGCAACGACGACAGCTTCACCAAGGACTACATCTATGGCTGGAACAACTATTTTCTACAGGTTTTACTCACTATTAAAAATATCTCTTAAATTATTTCGATCTGGAATTTACTGGCTTGAGCTTATATTTTATCTTATTAGAAGCCGATCGCATATCATAAATTGACGGCGAAAGTTTTTAGTGTATTTCACAATACAAATCTTAATTTATTCGATCTGGAAGTTACTGGATTGAGTTTATATTTTTATTCAATTAGAAGCTGATTGCATATCTAAATTTATTGTGAAAGTTTTATGTGTGTTATATCACAAAACAATTTTAAATTTATCTCGATCTGGAAGTCTAATGGATCGAGTCTATATTTCATCTAATTGGAAGCTGATCGCATAACCGTCCTCAGGTGGCTTTATCACAAAACAATTTTAAATTTATCTCGATCTGGAAGTCTAATGGATCGAGTCTATATTTCATCTAATTGGAAGCTGATCGCATAACCGTCCTCAGGTGGCTTACCTTAAAATTGAATGCGAAGATGTTTTCTGGAATAGATCACATTTTAGATTTTAAATTCATCTCGATCTGAAATTTCATTACCTCCATTTGGAAGTCGATTTCCCAACCGATCTCGAATCGTATATCTTTTACTTAACTACAATTCATTCTGTATATACGATTATATATTATGGAACTTAATCTATTCAAATCTGTAGATCCAACTGTTCAAATCATATTGTTCCTATCGGAAAACCGATCGAGTGGCCAGACCTCTGATCGCATATTGTAAGCATGTCTGCGAAAATATATTTGGTATACCAGTTAATGTTAATAATTTGATAAATTTATTCAGATCTGGAATCTTTGTGGGTTAAATTAAAGGCATTCAATCGGATTTACTAGTTGAGTAAATCACAGATTGTATTTCCACTATTGACATCGATTTGGGTGCGAAATGCTCTTTTGTTATTCTGACATCTCCCTGGAAAATCGAACTAAATAGACTACGAATTATTGACCAATATGATTATCTCAACACTTTTACTTCGTAATTCTTTATGGAGTATTATGCCTGCCCTCGATTATGATATCTCCCTGATACAACGGAAGCTATGAATGAATTATTACACGGCGTACACCGATTCATGAGATTAATGTCCATAATCCACGCACAGATCTTTTAATTGATATAAAGTGATAAAATCAAACCTAATTTGCCAGGAAGTTTATGTAACCCAATAAAAACTCAATTTGGATTTCTGCTATAGTTTGGATCCGTTCCCACCGCCTTTTTCGAATTCTGTCTCCGCTTGAGCGTCGATCTATAACACCTGTTATTTCCTTGGATCTATGTAGTTATAGAAAGACCACAAAGGATCCGTGGTATCAACTGGGTGCATCACTCCCTTTTGATTACTGAAATCTCGAACCCTAGAAAGGCCATGTCACCATGGCCGCGTTGTCTGTTGATTGTAGGGTCCTTATCAGATTTATATTACCTGTCAAAATTCGATCGAAGGGGAGGTACCAACCCCTACAGTCACCACTGCCCCAGCGAACAGTTAGGGCATTCAGTTCTCTTTAATTTCTTTTAAACTAACGGAACCTTTTGAACTTGACCGTAAATCACGCCTTTTGTATTTACCCAATTTGTTGAATCGTATAGCTATTACCCTTGCTCTCGTGATCACTGGGTGATACGTGGCTCAGTTCAAAAGAAAATGGAGGATTTAAAGGGTTAGCAGGTCCGCGACAGCTCTGAGCAACCGGCATAAACTCAGTTGATGTTCTATGGGTTACGAAATTTACGTGTGCACGGAAGGGATCAATCTATTCTATCGACGATTTGGAGTTGGTTGCAAGGATAAAATATATGTAATATTAGAGAAAGAAGAATAAATTTGGAAGGGTTAATTTTTATTTTGAAATTCTGATATTGTTTTAAACATATGATAGTTATATGTGATTATAGAAAAGGAAGAAATCGGAATTGAAAATTTGATTTCTTATGTTGAAATGTAGTTAGTGCTTTTAGGATTTACATAAATGATATGTTTATAGTTTTCTTGAATGGGAAGAATTTGTTATGGAAGATTTCAATTTCGGTTGCAATTAGTGAATCAATAGAGAACTATTGTGGGGTTGCTACACTATATTCCTTAGTTATGAAAGGTACAATATAGTTATATTCTTAGTTATGAGATTTATATTTATATGATGGTAGAAAAGAAGAAATGGAATTTTATTATCAATTGTTGTTATGTTGATAAAATGAATAGAAGAGACATGACCAACCTTTAGTTAGAGCTCTTGACTATAAGAAAGGAAATTGTTGGATAAAGAGTGTATCAATAACATAAATTTGAATTCCAAGGAAAATGTACCCGGAAAAAAGGAACATGAGCGGAAATATTTTAAACTTTTCCTACATGACCATGATGAGAAGACATGTGGACTGATATAACTAGGGAAACTTACTAAATGACGAAAAAATGATAAATTTTAAATCGTAAGGCACCAATATACTCAGATTGACGAGAATTTGACGGATTGTCGAGGGAGTGCAACATGATTAAAATTTGAAAAGTGAGACATCAATGTTACTAGCATGAGGGACTAAGCTCTTTGACACTAATTTTCTACCATGACAATGTTGTGAAAATGAATGAAAAAGTACAAACTTGACGTGACCATGACAACGGTAAATGAAGAATTATTAATTAGGAAAGTCCACTGAAAGATCCAAACGAAGGTGATTTTAGTGAAACGATGTATGGAGATGATCAACACAATGAACTAAACATAATGAAGCTAACCTGAGGAAATAGTTAACCCTTGATGAAAATATGATTAGCCGAGATTGAACTCGATGAGGTTGAGAAAACACACACAGTACGACTTGATGAGTCTGTCGAAGTAGTCCTATGACAACAAAAATGATGAAATGAGGTAAGGATGTGATAAGCTCATCGACTTGGACACGATGTTACTAATGAAAGGACTAAGAGATAAATTTTAATACGTTCGACTAAGTCACTAAGTTTCGATGCCTGAAGTCTTATCGAATTGAGAACCAACATTATCAAAACATTTAGGGGTTTTAGAAGTAGTCTTAGGGATTTGTATTTTGGACTATTTGAGGGTCTCTCCAGATTTGTTAAAACCGTGGTTAGATCTTACCTATCTATATTCGACTGAATATTTTTATGATTCTTACCTTCTCATCTTGAAGGAAAGGATAGCCAATGAAGTTGGATTGTTGTGCAAAATGATGATTTGATAACTATTGGGGGGCTATTGATGAAATATAGCTTGTAACTAATTTGGACATCATAGACCTTCGTAGATGACTAAAAGGTATAGAAAATCTAAGTTGGTACTGACAATTATGATGGTATTATTGGATTGGCATTGCGCAAAATTACGATTGAGTTCCTGGGGATTCATTGGAACCATACTAGAAGATCTAGAAAACTAATTATTAGAACGACTAGCGCTTATGATCATGATTTCTTGAGAGAAATAGAAGAAACTCATCGAAAGTACGAGAACAAAAATTAACTTCGGGACGAAGTTCTATATAAGAGGGGGTGTATGTAGTTCCCCTAGAATGACTGTGGACTTTAAGGGCACTTGTCGAGTGACCCATAAGAACAAACATTGATAAAGTGGTCTTTTGAGTCTTGATATGTCTTAACGATTGAGGAAAACCTGAAGATGTGCATGACGACAAATTGGATGAATGAAAACAATGGATTAAATGGAAATTTGTGGAATTGGATACTTTATCTGGAATTGATAAATAAATGTATGCTTGCTTAATGATTAGTTGGTTTATGGAATATATGATGTGTATGCACGAATATGCTACTTAACGATTAGCTATGTTAGAAAATATATGATGTGAGTGAAAGAAATGCATGATGGCTTGATGACTAGTAGTTTATGAAATGAATTACGATGATTATGGATAAATTATGATGCTTAACGACTAGATGATTGTGAAATAGGTTATGATGAATGAGAACAGAGCTATTAATGTGTGCTTTTGAGCATGTGTGTAGCGACAGGTGGAACGGTTTATCGATGGACTCACAAAGAAAATAAAGGGTCGTAGAGTACGAATAAATCACATACGGAAGAACGACGACGGTGTCGACTTCCTATGGAAATCCATGAACGATTTCAAAAGCCCTTAGCTGCTTACTCAGGGACGCGTGAAGTCATGCAAAGTGAACCATGACGGAGTTGGTCATGTACGTTTTGGGTGGTGCGCAGTAAGAACAGACTTACTCCTCAGTGCCATTAGTCTCCAATAGAGTGTAGACGGAGGATTGAAGGTAACGGATCCTAAATCCCTACATGAAGTTCTTGCAAATCAGATGCAACGAAGAAATATCGATGGAAGGACCCAACGATGTGGTACCTTGTCGATAAACGGAAATGATAGACGAAAACACCCAACGATGTGGTACCTTGTCGATAAACGGAAATGATGGATGAATGGACCCAATGGTGCAGTACCATGTTGACAAAAGGAAAATGATGGACAGATGGACCCAACGAAGTGGTACCTAGACCGTAGACGAAAAAAATTGATGAACATTATGCATTAAACATATAACTTGCATTTAGGCCATTTCCACATGAAATGGATTTTTGTAATTAAAATAATAGAAGATATTGCTTTAGGAGGAAATGGTATACTAAGATTTAGCATTTAGTTAACACCACTTGCACCCACAAAAATAAAAACTAGATTGAACATCAAGGGGACAAACTTGAGTAAATATAGGAAGGTAGGTGCACTCCCTTAGAAACCTGACACATGGCTGGGTGAGCTAAATTATAATTAAATAATAAAAAATTAGGTATTTTTGCATGAAGCGACATGTGTCGCAGTGAATTTTCCTATTTAAGGAAGGCATGAGGAAAAAGAAAGGGACCCTATGGCTAGATGGTTATCATAATGTGTGTAAGACATTGATTTGCTACTATTGGAGTTTGGTAAGAAGATCTTGGTGGGGGAGAAGCCCACTTCTCGTGTGAGCTCTACAACCCCGAAGCTCGGGGGTGGCTATGCAACTGATTGCATAATCCTACGGTTGGGTGGCAAAGCTAACTATTACTTCACCTATGGTTAAACGAGTTTTTCTGGAGGGATCAAATGGGTGAAGAGGACGGAAAAAGTGCAAGGTGGATCGGTTGATGACGACTACTCCGACAACGGGATCGATCGACGGATTGACATGTTTATGGTTCTATGGTATTTGAAAAAGTTTATTGTTTTTGTGTAAGTTAGTTTTCTGTCATGGATAAGTTTGAATCTGCTTTTATATTATATTGTTTATAAGTTTTATTATTAATATTTAGGGATGACCCCACAAATAGGGTCCCCTAGAGCGTATACCTCTGTAAATCCTCATTTTTTATTTCTTTTACATCTCCTCGTAGTAATGTCATATCTATGTACATTTCTGTAAGGGAAGCGTATACATCTCTAAATCCTCAAGTTTTATTTATTTTACATCTCCATATCGTAATGTCATATCTCTGTACATTTCTGTAAAGGCAGCGTATACCTCTATAAATCCTCAAGTTTTATTTCTTTTACATCTCGAGATCGTAATGTTATACCTCGGTACATTTCTGTAAGGGCAACGTATACCTCTGTAAATCCTCAAGTTTTAATTCTTTTACATCTCCATATTGAAATGTTAAATATCGGTACACTTCTGTAAGGGAAGCGTATACCTCTGTAAATCCTTAAAGTTTTAATTCTTTTACATCTCCACATCGAAATATTAAATCTCGGTACACTTCTGTGAGGGCAGCGTATAATTTCATCTTGCGATCGATCATATGTCGATCATTGTTCCACTCAGAATCGAGTAATAAAATCACAGGGCATTGATCCCATCGTGATCGAATATAATGCCATGATTGTGATTAAATAATAAAGAATATTGTAGTCTCTTGTAATTATACCTATGAATTAGATTAAAAGGAGTCAAGCTTTGTTTATACTTAAGATTTGGAATCGATTTAACTTATGAGTAATATATATAACCATATACATACATTTTTGAGTAATATATATATATATCCCATTTACTTTATTTAAGAAAGTGAAGTTAATGTTTAGATAAAAGTTATCAATGTTTATTGATATCTTGTAGAATTACGTATATATATCCTGAATAATATAAATTAATCACCCTATACGGAAGATGAGGTTATTGTTTAGTGTTTATGAATATCTGGCGGAAAAATATATAAATTATATATATCACTTTTACTTTGTGTTTAAATAAAAGTTATTATTTGGACAAAGATAATGTTCAATGTTTATTGATATCTTATAGACTAAAGAGCAATTCTTGAGTAATATAAGTATATACTTAGAAAAGGAAGCCAACATTATGTATATCACGTAGAAGATTATAAGTAGAATTCGATCTATATATTCTTAACTAAGACTTGGAATTCATTGTATATAAATATCTAGATTTTATGTACATATAAAATAGGGTGAATGGAAGAAGATCGTGCCATCACTAAAAAGAAATGTGGAATTTATATGAGTTATTATGGTTTATATAAGAACTCTTTCATATATAATAGATTATGAGAAAAGAAGGTTTAATTGAACGTTTTATTCCTCATACAAAAATAAGTAGGACCCCTATCTAATTGCAATGGATATGCACGTATTATGATCAAATAAGAAGTATCGAGAATGAATATTCTACCAAATTCAGTCTGGTTTTATTTTCAAGTATAATTATTATATATGTATAAATGAAAGGGAATTAAAAATGGACTTTAACGATAATAATAATTATTCGTAAAAAAAATAAAAAATATTGTCTCGAGAGGACTCTATAGTTTGCATCACTTGTAAATTATGAGTATTGATTTTCAAGAGTGAATTATTAGTTTCTAATTGTTTGACTATTGCTTTCTAAATTTACACAACTTTATAATGTATAATTATTGGATTTCACAAGTTTAATATGTGTTCCTAAATAACAACATCAAGTCCTATATAATGATGAAATATATTTCTTAGTGTATTTTTGTTTGAAATGAAGTAGCTCAAACAAGTTGAACGATACATTAAAATATGTTCATTTTCATTAATATTTAAATCATATTGAAAATGTTTTACTTGGTATAATAAACATACTATGTCATTTTTTTTAAATCAAAACGTATAAGATGATTATTTGTGAATAAAAACAAAATAAAAGTTTCAAGGCTAGCTAGGAGAGGACAACGATGGTCTATGAGTTCACTAGTGAAGAAGAATTGGGGGGTATACCTATGCCTATTCCTAACCTAACTCACAATAATCTTTCCTTTTATTTATTTATTACCTTTATGTTATGTTAAGCCTTGATTTAAGAACCTAGAAATCAATGTAAAGAGAATGTGAGTTGAGACTTAGTAGTTTTAATACGAAGTTCCTAAATCCAATATATAAACAACCACCTCCTAACTTTGATGAAATAAGATAGGAATGGATGAAATATCCTCCTTCACTCTTCATTATTGTATGCACTCAAGAAAATTTTGATCTAGAAAAAGGGAGGTTTTTGGAGGAAGGAAGAGTTTCACGGATATCTTATTCAAAGAAGGTTTCATTCCATGGAATAAAGTGGTCCCAAAAATTAAGTGTTCTACAATTCCCTAAGGGATTGGGCAAGGCATTAAGCAGGAAGAGCCATCACGTGAATTGTTAGGTGGATGATTTGGGTGTTGAAGTGTTGCACACATCTACACCTTAAGGAAATGGTTAGGTGTCTTAAGGAAGCTATCAAAGTATTGGGTCCAAATGAGGATCAAGAATGGGGATGACATCCTTAGTTAAAGGGTTTGAGAAAAGGAGGAAAGTGACAAAGTTGATCCTAAGGAAGAACCAAAGTTGAAATAATTGTGTAAGTCAGTGTTCTGAGTGTTGGACCTTTGCAATGGAGATGGGAGGCCAAGGTAAAATTAGAATTTTGTAAGGTAGATCATCTTAGTCTATATATGCATATAATCTCTAAAACATAATACTTATATCTCTTTATACTTATCAAATTTAAATATTATTTTTAATTTTAAATTAATTTTATTTTTCAAAATATATATATATATATATATATATAAATATAATTTTAAACACAAATATATACATATAAAATAATAAAAAACAATGCATAAAAAACAAACAAACAAAATAAAATTTACCTCTTGCGCTCGCCCTTCTTCCTCTATAGCATCCCGTCGATCCATAGTATCAGGACCCATGATCTGAGCAACCCGACCATTGACGATTTGAGACAACTACTGACCTGAAGAGAAAACAGTGGGAGAAGCGATTTGGAGGGAGGCCAGAGTTCGAGTTCGATTGCGGTAGGGGAGGGATTTCTACTGAGCCGGAGGTCACAAAGGAAACAAAGGTCATCGAGCAGATCTGCGTAGGAGCCAATGCGTTCCAAATCGGTGAGTAAAAATCTCTTTGAACTCATTTGTGATAGTGATAGAGACGTATTGGCATTTTCCCTCATATTCATCTTTAAATCTTTGAGAAAATATATTGCCTCGATTTTTTCTCTTAAATCCATCATAGAGTTGGATTCACCCCTTATTTAGTACGTTTGAAAGATTTTTTAACTCATAAATCATGGATATTTCCACATAGATTAGGGTTTACTATTACAGGTGGGATGGATTCCACAATCTTTTAAAGGTATTTTGGGATCTGAATGTTCTCCACAGAGTCTTTGTCATGCCCATGGGCCATTTTATATCTCAGCAGAAATTTTTTGTCATTCCCTCAAGCTCAATGTATTTTCTTGAACCATTAATATATTTTCTTGACAAACATCTAGTTTTGGGTCTATAGACTCTTTAACTTACATTGTGGCTCATGTATCTATCGTCACTACTAGTGTATTCCAATTATGTGTATATATGGATATATTCCACTACTTTCTTATTGGGTCTATTTTAAATTGTAGTTATGCTTGGAGGTGGTAGGTGATTTGGAACACACACCTGTGGACTCTAAATCTCGGTCACTGTCTCCTTGATTTGAAATTTTCTTAAATGTGTGAAACTCCATGACCCTCCACCTCTATGAATAAATTTGTCTTTGCCTCTCCTTACACTGCTTTTAGTGAAGTTGTTGGTGACTTTCAAATGGATTGTGCAAAGGGATACTGGAATTTGAAACTACAAAGGATGGTGGATCTATTGTTATTTTTTATGCATTAATAGATTTGGGTTTTACCCACTAGTGTAATGCACTGTAGCAAACTAATCATTAATATAAGGCATTAAGCACTTGTGATGTCCTTGGGATTAGGTATCATAGGAGGGATACATGCTAAGGGAGGGACCCTAGGGATACCTAACCACTCTAGGCCATAATCTCACTAATGGAAATAATGACTCATCATATAGATGACACCTATAAGAAGAGATAATAATTGGACTTAAACAAGTGGATAGAAACTTGGCAAGTTGTGGGAAAACAAATCTAATCGAGATGATGATGGGGACACTGATAGTGAGAATTAGTCCACTGAATTTGTCTCTTCCGCATACACCACCCCATAATGGAATGGATTTACACAAAAGGATGTGGATCTCTATGACATAGGAAAAAAATATTTTTTTTATACCCCATGGCATGCACCTAGCCTTTACTTATTCTCTCCTTGATATAACCACAATATTAAAGAAACAAGTCCCTTCCCTAATCATTTTCCCTATTGATTGCTACAAGCTTGTTACAAATCCTAACAACTTAGTCTACCTCCACATGCTCCCTATTACTGCGCCAGAATTGAATCCTATACTTATGCTTATATGCCTCTAGCATATGTATATTTGGGAACACATCCAAATATCAAAACACCATGTGCATTTTACACCACATTATACTAAATTCTAAAAATTCAGTAACACTCTGTTGAACAAGTGGGAACATAATGCTACACTCCTTTGAATACTGCTAGGTAAATAGCTATAACATCACTTGCCTCTAGGTAGGAAGGAATAAAGGATATTGTTTTACCTATGAATGAAAGAAGCATGATATGGTCTCTAATTTCTACCCTTGCTTCCTCTACATTCATATTTTTCTTCGTGCTTGATTTTTCCCTCACTTATGGTGTTGAAACTACTAGATTCAATATTAGCTTATTATTCTTAGTTTCAAATTGAGTTTCTTCCCCAGTCAATCACTTCCGAGTCAACTTGGTAACCTAACATATGTACAACTACATTTTCTAGTTATAAAATTTCAATGGATAGAAATAAAGACAGCTTTAGTAGCATGGTTCTTCATTCAATGGATTATATAATCATTTATATAAGATCACAAGAAAGATTGACCCTTTTGCAAGAGTAAAAGTACAAGTAGGATACATTGTAGGGGCTTTGATATATTCAAAAATGGATCCACCTACGCAAAGGCCTCTAATTAGTGGTTATGTTATAGGACCGGTAACTTGGGATCCAGAAAGAGATCAATTTTTTATAGATCAAGATTGTGACAATTACCCACCAGTAAAGTTGGCTAGATCACAATTGGCAATAGTATCTTCATTTGAACCAATTGATTAGAGTACAAATAACCATGGAACCGGTTGAAGAACTAAAAAAATCACCTTTCATAAATAAGCATAGCTAGACATCTACATATGTTAACTTACCTCATATGAAACTTGAGCTATTATGTTTTCTAAACCATGAATAGACACCTTGGCTTAGGTCTCCTAGCCATTGGAAATCAACCTCAACAAATAGGTACAATACCATGTGGAAATCATCTATTACTATTATAGGTGGGATGGATTCCTCTATCTTTTAGGTGCACAGTTGTCTTCATGCTTAATAAACTGCTAACTTTCTTGGTTCTCGACTATCTTCATGATTATTAACTTGGATGGTAAAATACCTGTAGGTCTAAGTATGTTTATAAGGTGATAAATTCCTTTAAGGATATAGTGCATAGATCTAGTATGTTTTTTCTTGTGAAATATTTAAAGGTTATAAAGGATTTCAAGAAGATGGTTGTTCTTTTCATGTTGTAACCTATACAAAATTATGTTAAGAATAACATATTGGTTTGGATAATCTTAATGCAAGTTATTTTATTTTTGGATTATTTATGACTGATATCAGCTAATATGTAAGGTGGCAAACTAATGGCATTCAATGGGAGATGTGAACTATTAGTTAGCAAATCCATAGTACAATAAGTGGATAATTTAAATTTATTTTCATGTGCATGCTCTTTTTTGTTCAACAAGGTGGAAGTTTTAAATCTTATTTTCAAGTTGAGCATACTCTTTTGTGTTAAACATCTTGGGTGAGTGTATGATTTTTTTCATTTACATCCTACATGTTTACAAAATCTAGTGATACATGTAGTCAAATGTTGTACTTATCATCACTTTTTATTTTTCCTCATGGTTAAATATTTATGAGTACCTCAGCTGTGAATGTCTCTATTTACAAATAATTCTTCTGAATGATTTCTATCAAATCAACCATTAACATTTTCAACTTCAAAACACAAAGGTAATAGTAGCATATTTGTAATTGTTAAAATTCGAGATAATTCTTGGTTCTTAAGAACAAAAAGTGTATTTAAATAGTATTAGAGTTAGAGTATGTTAGCTTGATAGTAACCTTAAAAGCTCTACTATGCTAATCTCAACGTCTAGTTAAAGGAATGAAAGTTTGGTTATTGTAGTCGGGTGATTCCACGAATATGGGTAACTATTTTATGTTAAATATGGCGATGAAAAATGGAAATTTTACCCATGTATTAAATTGATGCCCTCAAAACTCGTATTTTCCATATGAATTTCGACATGCGGTTAGAAAATGAAATGCAGATAATTATGTTGTATTTCCAATGATATTTTTAAAAAAATATACCAATGTCATTTATTGTGTCAAATTTTCATTTAATGAAACATGTGTCCTTAAAAACTTGAAGAGCAATTAACAAGTGGCTTGTGTGTGTGCAAAATAATTTAATGTTAAATTAATACTTTAAAAAAATGAAATATGTGAACAGGATCTAGACAGAATGCACTAGTGCGTACATATTTTTCTTTTAATTTTTCTCGAAAATTTATATTTATTATTATTTTTCGAAACTGACCAGTGAATATTTCAGTCGGATTTTGCACGCATGTGCGTGTGTGCACCAAATATTTCAATTGTTTACATAATTTGAAAAACTAAAAATATGTTTTTGAAGAGGATGCACTGATGTAGCGCTTTCATATTTTTTCAAATTTTTTGGATGTGTATTTTCAATGTTGTTGATTCATCTTTGAGCTCATTCGAAGTTGTCGACAGGGTTTCTTAGGGTAAGATTTAGCAAAAATTTAAAAAAGAATGACATACGAAGATACAAATTCGTAAATTATATGTACATGGATAGAGGATTCATTGACGAATCCAACGGTATCAAGTCCACACATTAATGTGCATTTAATGACATAGTTTAAGCCCCTGAAAGGCAGACAATTTTTTTTATTTTTTTTCTGCAGAGAAAAACGCGTTCGACTTGTTTTTAAGGCCATCGATCGAGGTTTTTAAAATACCTCAATCAAGGGCTAAATAAGACCTCGATCGAGGGTTTTACATAGACCTTGATTGAGGTCTCTTCAATCCCTTGATCGAGTTTTTGTAAAAAAAGATCGATCGAGGATTTGTCTATGTAAACAAAAAAAATAAAAAGAGCCTGGGAAAGGAGTTGGACAATTAATGTTGTCCAGCCACCATTCCCACGCAAAAACAACAACCAACCTCTATAAAACCACTAAACAATTTCCCAACAACACTTATTTAAATCGTTGTTAGTTTAATTTCAATTATAGCTATGTGAATTTGATGTTGTTCAATTAGAGTTCATTACAGATGTAGGAAGTTCTTTGTAGACCAGCTACTTCAAAATTCCATATGAACATATTTTTGTTTGTTATAACAATTAGAAGAAATCTGTGTTTGTTTTCATTGTAAAAGAAAATGACAAAGAAAGCATGCTCGTCAGCAAAATGCCAATGAAGAGCATGAGAAGAATAGAGAAAGAATGAGAGAACAAAGAGTAAGATTGAGAGAAGAAGAAGATGCACCTTTGGTGCAACAAATTCCAATGGGGGACAACCCAGACAAATTTTTGAATTACATGCTACCTAATTTAAATTTCATATTTTATATTTCTCTAATAATTAGTTATATACTAACTATTTTTTTTCATCTTAGCCTTACGATATTCTGTTTGTAATAAGATTCTTAACAATTTGTTATTTAGATTACAAAATTAGTAACAATTTAAAAAAAAACTATTTCTTAATCTAATTCTTTACTATTTGTTTGTAATGAGATTCTTATTTATTTCATAACTTTGTTATTTATATTTCAAAATTTGTACACAATTTTTAAGTTAAATTAATAATTTTCAAGTGACTAACAATTTTCAATGTTATTGGAACAATTTTCAAATTAAATGTACACTTGAATTCAATTTTCAAGTTAAAATGTACATATTTAGCTATTTTCAATTTTCTAAGTTACTAACAATTTCAAGTTAAATGTAATTCCAATTCTTGTTTTGTTATTTGTTAAAAAAATATTTGTATAGCCTCATGTGAGCTCCAAGTCTCAACATTTGTTGATTGAAATATATATTAATGTCTAACTTTAGTACTCTCATTTTATTTGAAATGAACATTGTGATAGTTATGTATTAGTTGGAAAATTCAATTTGAAAACAAATTAAATGAATATTTTCATAGTTACATAATAGTTGTAAAACTCAATGACAACAAATAAAATGAACATTGTGATAATTATGTAGTAGTTAGAAAATTCAATTATGTTGTTTTTAATGTATTTTCAATTCATCTACCAATTTTTTCTATGCATGAATGTAGGGATAAGTTAAATATTTTTTTCCTTATAGTAAGTATATATGTTATTTATATTTCAAAATTTGTAACAATTTTCAAGTTAAATGGATAGTTATGTAAATTGGTTGGAAAATCGCATTTGAAAACAAATAAAATGAACATTTTAATAGTTATATAGTAGTTGTAAAATCCAATGACAACAAATAAAATGAACATTGTGATAGTTGTGGTAGTTGGAAAATACAAGGACAACAATAAAAATGAAAATTGTGATAGTTATGTAATAGTTTGAAGATTCAATGACAATGAAAGGGTTGTAGATTTTGTCAAATCTCAAATTCTTCCTATCATTTATCTAATTAGATTTGGTATGTGCTATGTGGTATGTGTATATCATAATATCTTAAACATGCACTAAAAAAATCAAATCTTGTTCTTATAAATTTATACATAACAATTTGTAATAATTTGTAACAATTTTCAAGTTAAAAGGATAAATTTCAAGTCACACTCAATTTTCAATTTGTTAATTTTCACAACAAATTTCAAGTTACTAGCAATTTTAAAGTTCAATGTACAATTATCAAGTTAAATACATACTTGATTTTCAAACTTTACTAATAATTCTCAAGCTAAATGTACAATTGCAAGTTACATACATATTTAGTTATTCTGAATTTAAGTTAGAAACAATTTTCTTAATTTTAATGTATTTTCAATACTTGTACCAACTTTTTCTATGCATGAATGTAGGGATAAGTTATTATTTTTTCCTTATGGTACCATAATAAAGAATTTAAAAAATTATTTGCATAGCCTCATGTGAGCTCCAAGTCTCAAGTCAATTTTCAATTTGTTAATTTCCATGTAATAATTTTCAAGTTACTAGCAATTTTAAAGTTAAATGTACAAGTTATATCAAGTTATTAACAATTATCAAGTTAAATACATATACTTGATTTTCAAGATTTAATTAGAAAATTTCTCAAGCTAAATGTACAACTTCAAGTTAAATGTACATATTTAGTTATTTTGAATTCAAGTTACAAACACTTTTCTTGTTTTAAAAGTATTTTCAATTCTTGTACCAACTTTTTTTATGCTTGAATGTAGCGATAAGTTATATTGTTTTCCTTATAGTACCATAATAAGGAATTACAAAAGATTATTTGCATAGCCTCATGCGAGCTCCAAGTCTCAAGTCACTAGCAATTTTCAATTTGTTAATTTTCATGTAACAAATTTCAACTTACTAGCAATTTTAAAGTTAAATGTACAACTTCTATCAAGTTATTAACAATTATCAAGTTAAATACATATAATTGATTTTCAAACTTTACTTAGAACAATTCTCAAGCTAAATGTACAACTTCATGTTAAATACATATGTAGTTATTTTGAATTCAAGTTACAAACTATTTTCTTGGTTTTCATGCATTTTCAATTCTTGTACCAATGCATTTCAAAACACTTCAATTTGGTACTTTAAAATTAACCTCATTGCATAGTGCATTTCTGATTGAAATTCCCTTCACATGAATTTTGATTATGTAGGGATAGATTATGGTCATCCATCACATGATTATGATCAAGAATCACATGACCTTGTGCCCCCTCACGATCCTGATCAGCGATTACAGGACACTTTACCCTCTCACATTTCAAGTATAATTAGGAGTTGTAGTGGGGTTGGAAGGGGTGGAAATTGTCTAAAGGATTGTGCAGTTGTTGTTGCACGAGAAGAGATCGGGAACCCGATCCCTAGTCAAACAGTTAGAGAGCATGTCAGTAACATAATTAAGTCATATTTTGAACAACATTCAGTGATGGCACAAGCTCAAATCCTACATGGGTTGATAAAATACATAAAATTGAAATGTTACACAAAGTTGTTGGGTTTTCAAGATGCTAAAAAAAAAATACATGCAAGAATGCAATAGAAAATGTAAGAAGTACATTATCTTCATTTGGAAAATCAAGAAATGATGATATCTGAGCTTCTCATAGGGAAATTACAACCGTTTTTGTGGCACGCAGCACCTCAATAAATCGAATGGTAGCAACAATGGAATCATTGCTTAATGTTTTTAAAAGAACATTGTTCAAATATACTAAATTCAGGGTCTAGATAGATGAAAATGATGAAGTTGCTTGTTGGGATCTTATTTGTAGGGAACCCTATCAAGGCAGGATGGAAGAGGGAATTGGAGAGAAGGTGATAGAGTTTTGGGATAGCCATTCTCATGCTATTCTTGATCGAAAGCATGTCCTGTGACAACGTTTATCCAGATGCATTTATCAGGAGCAATGCAAGCATGTGATGGAGATGACAAGAGTTTCACTTTACGAGGAATTCCACAAAACCAATCCGGTGTTCATATATCATTTAGCATGTTCAAAAAATTGAAACCGTGTTATATTAGGACGAATACGGTTTGTGAGACTTGTTGCTATCGATACCATGTTGAATTCTAACTATACTATGACACATTTTTGGATTTTTTCAAAAGGCACTGGAACAATGAACCGGCTCCTCACACAGTGCGAGATTTTATTTGTATGATACTATGCAACAAGAATCCATCATCTTCTTCATTTGTTCCATCTAAGAGGATCAACTTGCTCGAGGATGAGATCCTGTTTCAGATTTCATGGAGAAGTTTCAAAGTCAGATTTATAAATACATAAAGCACTCCCATAGGTCCAAGTGGCAAGCTTCAGAATTCAAACATTCTCGTGAGGTATTTGAGCGGGGAACAATCTTATCAGTGGTAGAATTTGTTGAGAACTACACATTTTCTCCTCAGAGAGAGATACAGAGTGAGTACTATCACTCCGATTAGGTGTCTATCTTCGTACATGTATTGTAAATACATGCTCAGGAAAGCATTGATGGTAGGGATAACACTCCTCAATCACGCAAAGTGATAAAGGAGTACCATTTTTATGTCAGTGATGATCGTAAGCATGACACATTGTTCGTTCATCACTGCTTTGGGTTGATTTATGATTGATTCAGATAGAGAGGTGTATCATTTACTGAACATTGGATTTGTTCAAATGTGTGTGCAAGGAAGTTCAAATTGGCACACTCTTTTTATTGGTTGATTCTCCTTCACAAAGCGACAGGAGTCCGACACACCTGGATCTTTTTTGAAACAGGGCATGGAAAGGGTGAACATGATGACACATGTGCAATATGTGTGAGATGATCACTTCAGAGGTACCAGATGAGTCATGGTGCAACTCGACTCAAATGCTCCACAGAACTAGTTGATTGGTGCACACGACACTTGGGACATCAAAGTCGCGAACAAGAAAGGTCGGTGTGCAGGTAATAAAATCCAAACTCAATTAATAAGCTAATAACATTAAGTATCATCATTTCCAAAAGAACACCTACTTAGTTGGAATTTATATATGACAAATTGAATGTCGTGCAGGTTCTTTTGGGATGATTCCCTTGGTGATGTGAATAGATCCATGCCGTGGTATTGTGAGACCATACCTAGTATGAGGGAATTACATTATGTTTGAAGTAAAGACATGGGAGACATATTCTCCATTGAAACGAGGAAGTATGCTTGTTTTTGCGATTTTTGCATTGATGCAAATGGATGTGGGATTCATCACTATGAAAATGATGTATATGTGAAACCATGGAAATATTTCCCTCTTAATCCAAAGGGCCCACATCCAATTCCAACATGGAAAGAGATGCACACTGACGAGGCAATGGTCTCAGTAGATCATGATCGAGTTTATGATGTGGTTAGGGAAGGTACAAGACTTCATTAAGTTAATTAGTTCACTATATATTACACATATACAAATATTGTAGAAATGCATGTAGGACATTTGAATAATATTTGTAATTTCTCTTGTAGGTGATGCATTCGTTGTCATTGAACCCCCCCATAATCAATAAAATGTGGCATATTATTTGATGCGGTGCACATAAATTAAAAGCATATTGGTGCGACTGAATCAAGATGGTTGTCTATAGCAACAGCTGTGCACTTTTACTAAGTCTTGTCCTTTTTTTAGGGTTTGATCCCAGTTTGAGTTTTTAGGGTGGCTTTGAAGGGTTGTTTGGTCTAGTCTACCTTCTGAACATCTGTTCAAATTAGTCTGAGTGAGTTGAATCTTTCTAGTTAGCTTTTCCTTTGAGTCCGTGTGTTGGTAGGGTTACTTTTGGTTTGCTTACCTACTTTTTTGTTTGGCGGGTGTTTTCTTAGGTTTATTGGTGCTTAGGATCAGCCTCTTAGTTTGTTTTTTGTTTCGTGCATCAGCTTTACCTTATTTTCTTTTACATTTTGTTCCAAACCTTGAGTTCGTTCATAGAAACAACTCAGCAGGTGGTGTCTTTCTCAAGTCTTTTTTATTTGATTGTTTTAAGCCATTAGGTTGTTTTTCCTTACTCACACTTTGCGTTAGGTCTTACTTGTTCCTTTTTCAAGTTCATTTTATTTTGCAAATATTAGAAAAGACAAAAATTGAAATTGGTAGCTTAGTAGTCAGATTTATCATCATTTTCGAAGTAGCATAGTTTATCTTGCTTTGAAAATTTAAAAGAAAATTGAAATTTTTTATTTAGGATTACATAGTTTCAGTTTTGGAAAATATAAACGAAAAGAAAAGAGTCTTTTGTGAAGTTTCATGCATTATTTTATACGCACTTTGCTTTCTGTCGAAAACATTCCACACACTTCACTACCCTTATTGAGTAAAAAGTAGCCCTTAAAAAGAAATCTTAATAAAATTAACTAGCAACTTTTCTTTTTAGGTATACACACCATCAATTAGCTTAGGCTAGGGTTTCGGGGCAAATCACCTTAAACTACCTGAAATCAACTTCATTACTCAACAATCATAGTAAGACAATCTATTAGGTAAACCCACCTCTATCAAAATATCCTAGGAATGCTCTACTCAAACCAGAGTTAAGCACGAGGCCGTGTGCGACTGGAACTGCTGAGGATACCCCCTCACTTTCCTTTCAAACATAAACTAGAGCTGATTCGTGTACGTGGGTCCACTAGTACTTTTAAGTGATTTTGGATTTCAGGCTTTGCTACCCTGCCCACATGTCTTAGATAGGCTAACGATTGTTCCCCTAGGTATTTTCGTATTTGTGGTATCCTTAGTATCTTAACCCTAGGGCTCTTCACATGTATAGTGGAAGGATATTTCCACTGCACCTCGGACAGACACAGAAGTTAACCCTTTGTATTAATCCTGGGAGGGAGGTTTGGTGATTCAAATGCTTGCACCCAGAGGACCTCCATTAGATGTCGTCTAACTAACCATTGATACTCTATTGGTTTGTTTTGGGCCCTCATCATCCCAGACTTGCTTCCGAGAGTATTAGCTTTGTTTTCCTGGTTTTGATCAGTGTAGGACATTTTTAGTGCTGTGATCTTTGTGCCTCTTTTTTTTTAGTTTTCCTTAGATATTTTTGGCTCATTGAGTCGGAAACTATGGATAGCATCCTAGTGGGTTCCAATCAAGGGACCCTTGTTCAAGGGGCTCCTTGTGCTTTTCCATTCATTGAGAACATTGGTACTCCCTTGATGGCTACCTTGAATCTTCTGGGATTCACTATAGGGATACCGGTTTGGTTGTTTTCCAATCCGAATGTCTTGCATGCTCCTGATGCTTCTCAAGTAAGAACCTCACATCAAGATCATCATAACCCTATGCCTGCTTCGCCAGTAACATATTATCCTCCTCCTTCTACCTCATGTGGTGAAAGTAGTAATACTAGTAACCAACAGTCTAAAAGCAATAGATGGAGGAAGAATAGGAAGAAGATGCCAAAGCAAGGGGGAAGCGACCCAGCCTCTGGAAGTCATGCTCGGGGCACCCACCCAGCCTCTAGATGTCATGCTGGGAGAACCCACCCAGCCTCTGGAAGTCATGTTGGGGGAACCTACCCATCCTCTGGAGGTCATGCTGGGAGCAAAACTTCAGTCACTGCAAATCATACTGAACACATGTCTTCAACCACTGTTGCTCTTGTTGAGGACACGTCATTGATCACTATTGGTCATATTACTGACAAGTCACCAGTTACTGTGAGTCATACTGGAGACACTGAATCAGCCACTTCAAGTCCTCTTGAGAGAGTTGACATTGTTGACAAACCTAATAAGCATAAGCTTAAGTTCCCTTGTAAGTTTTGCGAGGGAGACTAGTTGACCTGTTTGTGCCCTGTACTTCCAGAAGTGCAAAAAGTGTGGTCCATAGTTCAAAAGTCTTCTACTTTTGAGCAACCAGCCACTGCAAGTCATGCTCGGGGCATGCTGTCAGCCAATGCTAGTCATACTGAGAATACTATTGTTGTAAAGGAGTCTAAGCTTATAGGACAGAAGCTAAAGTTCCCTTGTAAACTTTGTAAGGGAGATCACCCTACTCACCTGTGCCCTGCTATTCCAGTGGTGCAGAGAGTGTGGTCCATGTCTGAAGGATCCTCTGCTCCTGAATTGTCTATAGATTCCCAACATCCTGATCAACCTTTGGTTGATAAAGTGGTTGAACAAATGAAATCTTTGGTCAACCCCACTCTTTCTTCGGAGAGTGAAGTGATCAAATCGATGCAATCTTTGACCGATCCCATCAGTCCTTCGGAGACTGATGCACATGTCCCTAAAGTCTTCTGCATTACCAGTTCATATGTTTATGAAAATGGGGGCACTTCATCTGTGTCGAGTGAACCCCTACTAAGCTCTGGGATCATTTCCTTTGATTGGAATAGTCTTACTAGGCCTCGCCTTCCTTCTTCTTCACCTTTATAGATAAAGGTTGATATCGGCAACCATGTGGTTCACCAATGTATTGTAGATGAAGGAGCCTCTGTTAGTATCTTATCCCCTTATGCTTGGAGAGATTTAGGTTTTCCTAACCTTGTTCCAGCTGTTAATTGGCCGTTGACCTTTGATAGAAGACCTAGTGAACCGGTGGGATTCCTCCCTCAAGTACTTGTTACTTTGTGTGGAAAAACAGTCTTAGTTTATTTTATGGTTTTAAAGGACCCTATGGATTTTGATATGATCCTCGGGCGTGATTACGTATATGCTATGCAGGATGTGGTGTCTATGCTCTGTCGTGTGATGCATTTTCCTCACAACGAAAACATTGTCACTATCGATTAGATTACATTTGTTGATCCCTCTTATTACCCAACTATAGACCAAGTATGTCCCCCCTCAATAGGCACTACCATGTCACAATCAAATTATGTGGCATATTCTTCCTTGAGTCCAATTGCTACTGAGAAGAAGCCTCTGAATTCATGCTTACCTTCTCGGGACTGGGTCCCTCCAATTGACCAGGTGATGACTTCATCTGAATGTTTAGACATGCGTTCTATTTGGGATGATATACTCCCATCTGATGAAGTTTTCCCAAAGTCTATAATGCAGTCTGCCATTCATTTGGACATTGATCCACCATCGAGCATTCTTCCACATTTTCTTAGAGCTCGTTAAAAACAGTAAGGAAGTTATGAGCATTCTTCTGTATCTCCTTTGAGCTTGTTAAAAATAGTAAGGAGGTCACGAGTTTACTTTTTCGAGCTCGTTAAACCTTTACGAAAAATATTTTTATAAAGTCATTTTTAAGCTCTTGTTTGACTTTTCAAAAACAAACAAGATTGTCGAGTTTGCTTGTTCTCTTTAGACTCATTAAATGAATTGAAAGAACATCCACTTAAGTATAAGTTTACCCCTTTTTCGGACTTTTGTGGATTAGCTACGAAAAAGGTATACTCTCGTCATTCGTGGTAGAAGAGTTCTTCTCTCATCGTTTTACACTTTTTTGGGGAAGGAGACTAACTGTACGAAAAATGACTTTTGGAGTCTTCTTTGGGGTTTTCAAACTCTCAAAACATGAAAATACCAGGCGAGCATTCACCGACTCGGGCTCAATGTGAAATCCATGAGAGGGTATATAGAGGATTGTTTAAGTTTTTCAGACTCTATAAACAGGAAAACACCGGCGAGCATATACCAACCCGGGCTTGATACTAAAATCCACGGGTAGGTGTATGGAGTTATTGTTTAAGTTTTCCAGACTCCTTAAAATTGGAAACACCGGCAAGCAAGAACAGATCTCGGCTCGATATTAAAATCTAGATATCAGTATTATAGAGTATTCGTCTATCTCTTCTTCGAACTCTGTAAAAAATGAAGAAGGTCCTGAGTCTTCCTCCCATGGGCTTGTTAAACTTTTATATGGTTGGACTTATTGAGTTTTCTTTCTTGGAATCATTAAAACAATAAGAAGGAAATTATTTTACCAAAACGAATAAGGGAAGAGAAGGGTATATCTACATCTTTTTAGTTTCAAAGGCAGTTAAGTCATTCATGTCCTTGAACACAACACCTATTTGAGTCTATATTTCAGTTAGGCTTTAGTTTTTGATCTTAGGGTGAACCTGATCTCAGAGTTTGTTACTCCTTTAGTTGGTTATTCTTTCAATCATATGGAGAGTCTGCTAATGTCTCCTACATTACAGGCTTATATCACCTCCCCCTCATGTCAAAAGCTACCTAAGTCACTTTGTGTCGTGCTCATTGTTCAAGGATATAGCCTGTGTCGGCCATTCTATAGTTACCTTGATTTCATGTGTCGGACATCCTGGTGTCAGTTTGTTTCATCTTGTTATTTGTCCTACTCCAAATCAGCTCAAACTTGTGAGTGTTCCTCATTTTGGATGATGGAGGATGCCTTAAGGCCTCTCTTCCAGGGGAATTCTTCCCATCGACTTCAACTCATTTTTCTCTGGGAATGAAGTTTTGAGTTTCGGTTAGTACCTTGGGGATTGCAGTCATCAGTGGCAGTTTCCCTTGCTATTGAATAATGGGAATACATCAATGTCTCTTATTTGACAGGTTCCTCAGGTGTTCGACTTCACGTCCATTTATTCACACTTGTTGGAACGTACTAGGTCCCTTGGGCCCCATTATCATTATCAATGGAATCCATCACGTTTGTTAACGATATACATCAATGACTGGTAATCAAACGATACCCCCCATGTTCGACTCTAGCTCATTTATTCACATGGTTAGGGTTTGTACCTTGGGTTGTTTGGATGAGAACTTGGGACTCTTATAGCATCACCATATTTATGTTATCTCCCAAGCTGCGCAAGACTGAGCCTCACTCATTTTGTCTCTTCATGAGACATAGATCCAGCTTGTTGTGATGGCTATGATCTCTTATCTCTATCATGGATCCATGCTTGTATTTCAGTGGCCATGCTATATATACATATCCCAGTTATGTATTTGGAGATCACATTGTATCACACCAAACATCTATATGATGTCAAGATTGTAATTGCTCGCTAACCTTGATCATTGTTTTCAGGTACTTTTGTGACTTGGTTCTGTGGTTTCTTGCTCCTCCTTTGACTTGGAATTATAATGTATTTCGTCCATCACTTCCCTCTGACCTCACACATTAGGGGAAATATGTTATAGGTCAAATCTTCACTTCTCCATCCGTGATCACATTGCTCTATCGATCACACAAATGGACACTATGGATGGAAGAGTTAGGTTGAACTTAGATGAGTTATTGCTGAGATTACACTCTTCAGCTGAAAATCTTATTTTTTCTACAATTTTCATGATGTGTGAGCTACTATTGCCACAGTGATCTAGCATTTTGAACGTTGGTCTTATTGAATACAACCTGCGCACATACTCCAAAATGTTGCAAACACTGGTTGTCAAATGCAAAAGTTGCATACCGTGCGCTAGTCTACTTGTATGAAACCTGCGCACATCTTAAGATGAAATGAAAAAATATATTAATATTACGAATTGGGATTAGTTGAAGTTGGTTCTGCAACTTCCCCAACCTCCCAATTCAACCACCTCTTGAATTAAACTGCCTACTTGTCCCATAAATACGATGAGAAGCCATGAGAGAGAATACTAGAATGAATGATAAGCTGCTGTTACGCTGGAGGAATTCTTAAGTCATTGTGAGGAGCAAGATCCTAGGACTCGGTTGCAGAAGTGTCTGGACAGATCAAGTATATCTGTACTTATGTACATTTCTTTGACAATAAAAGGTGGAAATACCCTTCCCATCCCAATCGAATGTCTATTTGATGAAATGTTTTTTTATTGAATATCTTATTGTAGTTGATGTTAAGTTATTTCCAATTTCATCATATTTATTACAATCAAAATATGCTGAGGAAGGTTGACTTTGTTTTGCAGGTTCAACATTGCGGAAGAGTGGGCGAATGCTAGGACCAACCATCATTAAAAAGGTACAACTTTCAGAATCCTAACCTCTTTCCATTTGTAATAATGAATGCAAAACATGAATGTATTTACCTGTCACCCCATGTAAGTTGGTAGTGTTTTATCCCTCACTATAAGGTATTTTCCTGCACAACAAGCATCATCTGGATCTCTCGATTAACAACATCATCATCTGGATCTCTCGATCAACAACATCATCTGGATCTCTCGATCAACAACATCATCATCTGGATCTCTCGATCAAAAGTATCAACATCTGGATCTTCCGATCAACAGCCTCATCGTCTGGATCTCTTGATCAACAGCATCATCATTTGGATCTCTCGATCAACAACATCTGTAGCATACATGACCCAATTATGGGATGGTCAATCCCTATCAATTTAGGACATAAATCCAAGGACGATGCAATCCTGATCCACTTATGGGATGATCAATCCCTATCAATTTAAGACACCGCACATGTCTATAGAAGAGGCAATCAAGATCTAATTACAGGATGATCAATCCTTATCACTTTAGGACATAAGTCCAAGGACGAGGCAATCCTATCACGTACATTTTGAACCAAACGTTCAGGGATGATGCAATCCTATCACGTACATTTTGAACCAAACGTTCAGGGATGATGCAATCCTATCACGTACATTTTGAACAGGGAAAATTTTAGGGGCGAAATTTAGCCCATGGGCGAAATTTAAGGGGTTTTAAGTTTTGATTGGGCGAATTTTGTTTGTGGGAGTGATTTATTATTATCATTTTTATTCGCCCCCAATTTATTTTAAAAAAAAATGTGTGTAGAGGGTTAGCCCGCGCAAATTTAAGAAGGAGATAAAAAAAATTGGTTTTCGCCCATGGAATTTGAGCTATGGCCTTCAATTCGCCTTGGATTTCTAGGAATCAGGATTTCATGGAGCGATTTCGCCCTCCACATTTCGTGTGAACAAAGATTTCGGCTACCAATCGCCCCTATTTCATGGAACACGGGATATTTTTTAGATTGCATTGCCCAGATTTTATCAAATATTGGTTACAAGGAGCGATACATATTTCTCAATCCCAATCTATATACAATGGGATTAACCAGGGTTTATAGTTTAACTGATATTTGCGCATTTTGCCTCACAATCATTTAGATTCAGCAGGAATCCAAATATTAAATCTTCGATAAGATTTAAGCTGTATCCCTTAGCTAATGTCATCCCAACGGAAATGCTCGGGTTTTGATTTGGTTGAATTTAGAGGACTACAATTTTTGGAGGTATGCATTAATTTGGTTTGTCTGACTGCAAATTTTATTATTTTGAGCCAGAGGATATTTCTTTTTTTTAATATTTTTTTCAGCACTATTATTTTCTTGTTATTTGCAGCTTCCTTCTTGTAATAAAGGAGGGTTGATTTAGGCCGTAATTAACTACATTGCGTACATTGATTTTCAAAATTTTCCTCTTTAATAACTTTTCATTGCAGTTTTTTTTTGGGTTTGTTTTATATTTGGGGATTGTAGTTTTTCTCATTTAGTCCTACAATTCTAATTTATCCAAGAATTATTTCTATATCTTTAATAACTTTTCATTGCAGTTTTTTTTTTGGGTTTGTTTTATATTTGGGGATTGTAGTTTTTCTCATTTAGTCCTACAATTCTAATTTATCCAAAAATTATTTCTAGATCGCTAATTTTGGGCTAAAAATTTGCCAAAGTTTGAGCCTTGGAAATTCAGTTTTCATGTTTTTCAGTGTTTTAAGGGCTTAATTTTATGTATTTTTTAACCTCACTTTTGAAATAGTAGGAACTTTTAACTGACACTAATTTGCACTAGTGTAGCATTTTCATTGAGTATTTACTCAGAGTTGTTAGTGGATGACAATTGATGGTGCGTGACCTAGCCCAAGGTAACAATGGGTAAGCATGTAACTTGGGTAATCACACTCTAGTGAAAGTGATAAAAACCCCACTCTTTCACCGACCTAGGAAGTCACCTCTAACAACTACATGACTATATGCCAATTCCTATATCTAGACATATCATTTTTCAAGCAAGTCCTTCATGTATCAAATGAATCACCGCTGGGTATCTTTTGGTAAGATCCATTTCAAGATGAATATTGGCACATGTTGCCATGTCTGGATTCTGATATTTTTTCCTCATGGTGTGTTATCACTAAAGTTGAACCCTGACTGTTCGGGTTTAGTTTAGATAAATCTTAAGAGTAAATAAAGGATAGTTGTAAACAGGATAGAGATTAAGCTAAGATAGAAGCTTTGACTGTAGGGAATGTATCAGTGTTTTACTGTTAGGGATATTGACAATACATAGCTATGAAGCATGACTCCGTGAATATAATGATCCAGGTTCTGTTTTTAGAACATTAAAACAAAATAGTTGCATATTAATCAAAAGAATTATGGTATGGAATTAAGACCATACATAAACAAAATGATGATAACATGTATTTTATATATTAAAACAAAACCAGCTCACAGATCACAATCATTTCAAAAAACAACCATTTCTTATCAATAAAAACAGAGTGTATGTGCATCCACATCCCTGCCTCAGCCCTCGACTGGAACTCCTACCTCTTCTGTACATTGCATATGATGATTTAAATAGCCAAATACAATAATCAAACTATTTCTATTTCTTGGGAAACAAAATATAAAAATAAACACGAATATTGAATTTGGTGCGAAGAATCTGGAACTGGTGGATTGATCTTCTACATAAAAATCTGGATTAATTTGTTGAGAATGCTGCTATCTGTATCCTCGAATCAATATAAAGAAATTCTGGGAGTGACAAGGATACTTAAAGATGTTCATCGACCTCTTAAAAGATAGAATGCAATCTTTAGTTGTCACTAGATTCTGCCACAAAATCTATTTTTGAATCTGAGATTGACATCTCAAATATCCAATTTCCTAAAAATATGGAATCTGGCTTTTACTTCTGAGTCTGCGTGCTTGAATTTGCTAACTGAAGGTGCTATTTAGATTCCTGGAAATTTGGAATGCAATTAAGTCTTTGACTGATGGTATCATGCTCTCAATCTTTCACCTTCAAACTTGGAAACGACACAACTGTTATTCTAAAACTTGGATCTTTTTTATTGATCATTGATCTTGTGCCTTTGAAGCTGGGACTGATCTCGAAATGATGCTCTTCCATCAATTATTTGATTTCCTAGAAATCTGGAGATGACCCTTGACCAAAATCCCCTGCATCCAAGTGCCCTAGAAACATGGTATTGAATATCCAACTTTAACCTTTAAATCTAGAAATCATTTTCAGTCTGCTGATCTAAAACTAAATATCTTCTGCATTATCTCTGTGCACTAGCAGCGGCAACAATAATGATTGGAGGCTTCAAATTTGACATTATAAAAGCTCGTTTGATTGTGATAACTCCCATACTCGTCTGTGCATATCTCTACATTGACCATGATTAAACTCTGCCACCAACAACTACTAAACTCCATCCTTCGAGCTTGATGGACTCTGCATGTACATTTTTTGACATTTTTTCCCTAATTTTAGTTCCTTTGGCTCTGTAATACTCCAAACCATGAAGTTGATTTTCAATAATTCCATTGTGACTCTGCCTTCTTGAGTTAAAAAGGTTCTCCTCTAATTCCTTTCTAGCCAAGATTAGTTAAGTTCTGAGATGTCTCTTATTAGGCTTATGGATTTCAATAATTGTTCACTCCCATCCACTAAGAAAAATTGTTTTTTAAATAGCAATTTTTCCACCATAGCGTCCAAGCTCAACAAATAACATCTGCACACTCAAGAGACTCTAAGGCTTATGGATTTCAATAATTGTTCACTCCCATCCACTAAGAAAATTTGTTTTTTAAATAGCAATTTTTCCACCATAACATCCAAGCTCAACAAATAGCCTCTGCACACTCAAGAAACTCCAAAAGTGAGACATTCAGATTGTAGGGAAAAGTAAGGTGATGATCAACTTCCCCTCCAAGAACACGTTGGTACAAATGGATAAATGGTTTAACTCTAAAAAGGATTTCTCTATTAATTCAACTTGTATAGATTTACTCTTGAAGGTGGCCATTTGCAAGTTTGGAAAAAACTAGTGAATCACAATTGGAGTTTAGCAGGTCCACTTTGTTAACTCGGTAATGTATAGAAAACCCCTACCTACTTCAAATGGTTTATAATTCAGATTGAAATACACAACATAGTCTAAACATGTGTTCAACTTCATTATTTTGTTGAGTGGAGTGTACTAGTGCTCTCCCTCAACTCAGTCACCTTCCCATAGTTGATCAACAAAGTCATGATCACATAGTTGACCATAGGCACATACTAAATGTTTAAATTCTTATTGATAGTAGCATGCTATTCAATATATATGTGAGGGATTACAGAATGTTAGATAAGGAACTTTGGATGGCTTTGAAAGTTGCAAAAACTTTTTGTGTGTATCACCACTTGAGACAAGGATTTTTAGGGCCATATTGCATCTTCAAGTAGTTGTCATTTAGAGTATAAATTTAAGAGGACTTCTAGTCCACTTCATATTTATTGTGGAGAGCCTCCAAATGCAATTTCTAGTTTCCTTGGCATCCTAGTTTAATATCCAGCTTCAGCAGTTTTAGTCAACCACATGGGGAGCACAACCAGTAGAGATAGATGGAAATGGAAATAGGCCATGTGTAATTTAAGTAGCTCCAAAACCAGTTTCCCGTCACCTATACAACAACACCAGCATTTTAGTCCATTCGAGAGGTGTAGCAGGGGCATGCGATAAGGCAATGTAATTAAAGATTACAACATAGCTAAGACTTGCAGATAATCCCACAGAAGCAGATCCATATAGATATTTACTCCAATATAGTAGGTGGCATTGGTTCTTGGGATTATGAACTTGATTTTATTGAGTCAACTCCCAATTTTGATCCTCCTCAAGTTGGTTACTTATACTTGATCTGCCATTAGCTCTACCACTGCTCCCTTACTCCTAAATAAGTATTTGTCTAGATTTATGTCTTTCCCATCTATCTCGCCTTAGTTGAATCTACATATCAAGGTCAACCGAGGTCATGCACTCCACCTTCCTTCCCCGCAACCTTGAGTTGAATTGAAACACATCTTTATGGCCACTAGTTCTCAGTATCACAATTTTTCCGACTACTGAAAGTTTATAGGATGCTTTAGATGTTAAATATGCAATAACTTTTGTAAATATAATATAATAGAGAAATATGTAAATTATGAGCTTTGTCTAGGTCTGTCACAGGAAATCCCCATTGTCATTTCTAGGGCACCAATTGCAATTAATTCACTTTCTTTGCTTACATGTGAAAAATGGTTCGCATGGAGTGGACCTCGTAGTTCAGATGGAATTTTACTTTGCCAACTAGGGTATAGTCTTTCTTTGATCAATACAATCATGGTTGGATATGTTGTGCATTATGCATCCATCTAAATTTTACGTTTATAATATAGACTTGTTTGGGGTTTATTGCTGGTGCAAAATTAGATCCAAACCAACGAGTAGGTGTAAGACTCAGTGTTTAAAATGTAATCCAGCAATGTATTAATTGTAATGTAGCAAGCCTTGTTTAATCAAGAAAGGCAAATGTAAAAGTAAAATAAAAATAAAAATGATTAAGTCAAATGTAAAAAAAAAGATAAATGATTAAAAAAAGATAAATGATTAAAGGAAATGAAATTAGGCGAGAAAGAGAGAGTGGGAATGGTAAATGAAGGGCCATGGCTGATGGCTTCCCATTACCCCTGGTTTTCTATATCTCATTACATTTTCGCTTTCGAAGGACTTTTATTTTATTTTTTGGTGCTGAAATAAAATGACTGAGCCCCATTCGAGGCTGGTTTTTCATTTGGGCTTCCAAGGTAAATGATGTGTTATAAATGCCATGTTTCCTCTATATATGTGCTTGAATTGCTTGTGTTAAATGGTTGATTTCATTTATGAAGTGTCATTGAATTGTTAATGGATACCATAAATTAATGAGAGTGTATAGGAGAGGAATCGGTCCTGAGAGTTCATGTTTTCCTCATAATGGAGTTTTTCTGGTGTATATAAGATACCAACCGCCATTTAAATCCCTCCATTGAATGCCCATCCAATCTCATAGATCAACGGCTCAGGTGACAGAGCTGTTGCAATATATAAGGAGGTTTTTAAATTGGTAATTGCTCTTGGGCGTTTTTGCATTCTTTGTGGCCATTTTTCTCCATTGCTGGGCGAGTTCTTTAATTTCCAAATGGATTTCATCTTTTCCCAGTGAAATTAAATGGGAATGAGACGAATTGAAACTCATGAGGGGAATTTAAACTTTGCTAGGACGGATTTAAATGATATGGGGCGTTTTCAGAGATGCTGGGTGAAGCAAGCATGGATGGTTGAATTTGGACTGTGCCGGGCGAATTAATATGTTTTTGGGTGAGTTTATTTCCGGTTGAGCATTTGTTTTCAATAGATGGGTGAATTTCCTATCTGGCCAATTTAAAAAACTCAGAAAACGTTTTTTATAAATGCTGGGGGCAAAATTTAGCATGGCTGGGCGTAGTTGAAGTGTCTGGGGAAAATTTTATTCTTCCTTGCATCAATATAAAGGCTGTTGGGTGTCTTTTTAAATGGATAGACGAATTTTAGCAGGGTTGGACTTGTTTTATTTGTCGCGAATAAACCAAAGGCTCCCTTTTATATATTATAAGCCCGCCCACATGAGGAGAGAGATGGCCCCATTATGATTTTAGCGGGATCACTTCTACGGGAACATTCAGGTTGGTTCGCCGGCATAAATAACTAGGCTCCTGGAATACCATGTTACGGTTGGCCTTTGCTTATAAGAAAAAACAAAATCTCTGCGGATAAGTCTCAATTCAAGGTGACACTTCTGCCTCAGTTGGGCCCTTTCTTGATTGCCTCTAACACTTTAGTTCAAGATTTATGATATTTGGCGGCAAATTCTAAAGTGTATCCCTCAACTTCGCTCAGGCGTTTTAATAATGGTTGGGTCGCTGGTTATTGCTGAACATTTTTTATTTAAATGTGAATGGAAAAAAAAAAATCTCAGATCACAAAACGTTTCTTGGTAGAAAAGTACAACATATGTTTATCATTGTTGTACTGGGCTTAGTAATTTCTGCTGTACTGGGTTTGGTCATTTCTGTTGTGGTTATTGATTGAGTAGGGTGTTGTGTTATATAATAGTGCCCATGATTTGAAGTCCTATTTGTGGCTTGGAGTTGAGCCTCACACAAAGTTATTTCTTGTGCCCTTGTTTTGGTGATTACATATAGAGCTATTTGTTGATGAACAGAAGCAAATGAAGTAAATGCTGGAGAGCATATAAGCAACACTTCAGTGGAAAATGAACTGAAATCTCCACATAATCAGAACAGTTAACAAAAGTAATTTTACAGACAAGGTAAGTTGAGTGGGCTATAAGTCTCTCAATTACTGATCAATTTTAGTAAGATAAAGAAATATGAAGAGTAAACAATAGTTAATATAGTTACTTGAAATGTTAGTTTTTTTATTTTACTTTGATAGTGTAGTTCAAATAGTTTATTTTTAAGTAAATATATGGGATGGGAAATTGACATTTTTTGACCTAAAATTTTATAAAAAATATTTTGGATTGATGAAAACTAAAATATCAAGAATATATGTATTTTTAAGTGTATTTTTAACAAGAATATATGCATATGTACTTTGCAATTATGGTAGATGCCACAAGAAATGTGTGTGGGGGGTGTATTTTTAACAAGAATTGATATATTTTTGTATTAAAAGGGTTGCAATTGAATCAAATGGTGATCATTTGTAGAGGATTTTATAGGACTGTTGCAATTATAAACTCAAAATAAAACATCTAAAATAAGTACTATTTTGCAAAACATAAATACTTAAATGTAGTAAAACATGTGCTTGTTTTGTGCTTCACCTTCGCTAACATTAGTATGTTGTGATCCTTGATTTTCTAGCCCATGTCCTTGAGCTTTTGGTGAACAATTTCCTTATCTTTGAGCTCCCTAGGTGAAAATCCGAAAGGTAATTTAAGATTAGAGAGAGCATATTGAGAGCCCTTTTCGAGATTGCAAACCATATTCTAAAGCATAGATCACTTTGCTTACAATATTTGAATTTGTCTTTTATGTTGTATAAGTGTATCCATTATTACTACATTCAGGGAGGGAGTTGCATTGATGCTCATTTCTGTGAATTGCAGTTGTTAATGCAAAAATTGAAATCCTATTGTCACCAATGTAATCCTCACTTCCACGCAAAATCAGGTTTGAATTTCATGGTTATTCCTTTGACATTTCTCATGACACAAAAAAAATCCATGGTATTAAACCTCTAGAGCTTTGAATACACCTCAATGAAAACATTGCTCTGCAAAGGGGAGGAAAGATTGCGATAGAGATTGAACCAAATATATCACACCCCAAAGCTAGAGATAGAGATTGAGCCACCAATCTAAAGACAACCCTACAAGATTTTTTAAGCACCAAGCCTTAATTCACAAATATGGTATATAAAGAAATAAACCCGAGGATGGAAGGAACTGAGGAAACCAGCCATAAGAAAGAACAAAACACCAAGAATTTGTCAAAAGACATGTAACAACAAGAATTCAAGAGATTGGCAAAGGGGTGTCTTCTAAATACCAACCTAGATTGAATTTCAATTTTACGCCACAACGCCACAATGATTTCAATTCTTCATAATTTTGTCCATAAGTATCTAAGCCTTCATCAAACCAAACTTCAAATGGCACCACTAGGGGAAGCCAATCAAGGTGAACAACCCTTCAACATCCATTCCATACTCTATAATTCCACTTGTAATTAATATTTTCTTGATTCAAAACAATGAGAGAGGAATATGTTTGGTATGTGTGGTGCCATAATATGAGTGCACCTGGCTTCAATCACCCTTATACAATCACATTCAAGGGATTTGAATTCTCGTCTACATGGCATCTTGCATGATTCTAACAATAAATTGAATGACATCATATATTTCATAGTTGCAAATAAATACTTAGGGGATACGATGAAATAAGACATTCCCCCATTTTTCCAAAACTCTTTCACTTATTGTCAAGGCATACTTGGATTGGTTATGTGCTTGGTCATTGAGCTCTCTCAGAACATGATAGAATGAAATGTCCTTGAAATGAGATGATTTTGATTTGATTTTGGATATTGGATGAGTTAGAGTTCATAATATGACTAGTTTTGCTTGTTCATTAATTTGATGATTTGAATCTCCAATAATTATGAAAGGATTGACTTGATTAGAGTCAAGAAGTTTGAGCCCCTGAAGAAGAGCATAAGCCTTATTGTGATTATTGGTATCTATTCCAAGGATTCATTCATAGCTCAATTCCAAATTTCCTCCAGGAATGTTGATGATCCCCCATTCATTATTATTTGCCAAGAGGGCTAAAACGAGTGTTGAGGATATGCCAATTTAGGTTGAACGCCTTCTCCCACATGAAATTCTAGCAACCAAATCCTTTCCTCATCATGAAGCAACTATACTTGATCTCTTATACCTCTTGTTTGGATTGCTTTTTCCATTAGGCTCTCAACTTTTGCAACAATAATCCTTGGATTGTCATGTTCCTATTGAAATATCATTTTATTACCGGCCAACCAACTTTTCCAACAAATGTATTTTTGCATTTCAAGCCATGCTCATTTAAGAATAGGTTTATTTTGAGAGGACCCTTTATACTCCCTTTTCCATAGAGTAAACATATCTCTCCATATATTTAGCACTATCATTCTATGACTGAGCCCTTTGATGGAAAATTTCCAAACCTATTTTCTATATGGATATTAAAAAAAAAGTGTTGGTTCTCCACTTCTACTTCACATAGGGAACATTAGGATGGTCCTTGACTCTTGTGCTTTTGGAGGGTTTTTGATGTTAATAATTTGCCATGAATCATGATCCAACAAAAGGTATTTACCTTTGGGACTCTATCCCTATGCCAAATATGATTCCATTAACAAGATCGACGAGGAAGTGAAAGTGATTGTAGTTGCTTGTGATAAACAAATTTGACTGATTAAGATTTTCACCCCTATCCTTTGCTTTCTACCAAATTGGTCAATTGGGGCACAACCATTTAGGTAAGAGAGGAGAATTTGAGCTAAATGTGCTAACAAATCTCAGGGTGAAAGAGACCATACAATCCAATTCTTTCCATCCTCAACCCAAATAGAGATATCAAACAAGTTATGAACCCTTCGCTATCCATCCAGACTTTTAGAGTAAAAAGTTCATCCTTATTTTCCAAATTAAGGAGGATTCCCCATTACACTATCTATCCAAATTTTGATTGAATTACCATTACTTGGTATCCAAGTGAGTCTAGATTGAATTAAGTGCCCCTTATATTTGCATAATTTCCAAATACGTGTTCCCTTGTCTTCAATTGATCTATCTAAACATGTCTTTTGGTTGCATTGGAAATACTCCTTGACAAGAACATTCTTCCACAATCAAAGTTGCTTAAAATTATTCTCCATAATATTTTGGCGCCCATTACGAAATTCATTAATTTTGGATCCTCGATATTAAGGCCACCTCTCTGTTTGGGGGATCTAACTATGTGCCAATTGACTAAATTAAATTTCTTTTGCTTTTTAATCCCCCCTTTGATAAAGATATTTTTTAATCTCTCACGATATTTGCTACATGATGTGACAAGAGAACTGATAGAACTGACTTAATAAGAACAATTCGATGTATAGGATTTAATAAGAACAATTTGATGTATAGGATTCAATCACTATGAACCCCACTATTGGAATATAGTCTTTCTTGTTTTGACTATACCCTACCAAACAACTGCTATAGGATTGTTGAGAGAAATAGGCATTCCAAGATACTTGAAATTGGTCCATGTTTCAGAGCTAGGAAATTGCAAAATTCTAGAGATGGATCAAAGGAGAAGTGGGTTGATTTTTTAGCCATATATTTAGCTTTTTCCATTATTTACCTCCCCACTTGATGCATTGAGGATTCAGTGATACAATACACTTCTAAATATCTAAGTTATCACTATTTATCCCCTCCTAGTGGAAGAGTATTATCAATGAAATGTGAGTGGTTCATTGCTTTGACCCCTTTGGAAAAGTTGAGTCCATGAAGGTTGCCAAAGATCTATTCAAACTCCATATTTCTACTTAGTTCCATAGCCATTATCATGCATAAAAGGGGAGAGGGAAATCTTATGTCATTCCCATATTGCTTTAAAAAAATAAGTGG
Organism: Larix kaempferi; assembly: GCA_027924585.1. Lineage (NCBI taxonomy): Eukaryota > Viridiplantae > Streptophyta > Pinopsida > Pinales > Pinaceae > Larix > Larix kaempferi. The sequence goes on from BSBM01001022.1 coordinate 10,358,200, forward strand.
ACCTCCCATTGACTAAGGGAAAAATAAAGGGGCCATTGATGCAAGCTTCAACCCATTGAACAAAATGATTATTTAACCTAAATTTATATAAGACATCAAACAAGAAGGAATGTTTTACTTGGTCAAATGTGTTGTCCATGTTGACTTTTAAGATCTTACCTTTGTCTTTTGTTTTCTTTGTTATGATCATACCTTTGTCTTTTGTTTTCTTTGTTATGATCATAACTTTGTCTTTTGTTTTCTTTGTTAGAATGGATTGTCTCTTGAACCATAATTATATTGTCTATAATATGTCTCTTCTCCATAAAACCATCCTAATCATTGGAGATTATCTTCAAGAGTATCTTATGAATTCTACTGGCCATTATTTTTGTTAAGATTTTATAAGAGTAATTACATAGAGAAATGGGTTGAAATTTGTTGAACGAAGATGGGTTTGCCTCTTTCAAAATAAGAGCTAAGAATGAGGAGCTGGTACTACCCCCTAATTTAAGTCTTTTCCTAAGCATTCAAGAACATGCATTTTAGGTCCAATTTGATGATAAACTAATGGTCCTTGTAGAAATGGATGGAGAAGTTGTTAGGCCTGGGATCCTTATAAGGAGCAAGTTTCCAAATGGCCTTTATAATTTCCTCCTCTTCTATTTACTGTATTAGTTCCTCATTTTTACCATCGGAGACCAAATGGGGTATATTTTCCAATATGATTTGTGTTGATTCAAGATCTCGCTCTTCTTCTTCCATGTAAAGGGCTTCAAGATGTGCATTGGCATCTCTTTAATGGCTACAAAATCCTTTAAACTTGAACCATTTTTTCAAGACGTTACAAGTTTGTATAGTTTAGTGTAAGATTCGCCAAGATTTCACAAGATTTTCTAATTCCGTGAAAGATTCGCCAAGATTTCACAAGATTTTCTAATTCCGTGAAAGATTCGCTAACTTTGCTACAAGTTTTTATAATTTTGTGAAAGATTCACCCAAAATTTACAAGATTTTATAATTCTATGAAATATTCGCCAAAATTATATATATATATATATTATATTATTGATAAAATAGCCTTCACACTTTTATGTGTATCATGGGGATTCGCCCATTTTTTATACATATAAATTTAGGGGGGGTTCTTAAAATTATCCCTGATTTTGAACCAAACGTTTAGGGATGATGCAATCCTATCATGTACATTTTGAACCAAATGTTCAGGGATGATGAATCCTATCATGTACATTTTGAACCAACCGTTCAGGGATGATGCAATCCTATCACGTACATTTTGAACCAATTGTTTAGGGATGATGCAATCCTATCACGTACATTTTGAACCAAATGTTTAGGGATGATGCAATCCTATCATGTACATTTTGAACCAAACGTTCAGGGATGATGCAATCCTATCACATAAATTTTGAACCAAACGTTCAGGGATGATGCAATCCTATCACGTACATTTTGAACCAAATTTTCAGGGATGATGCAATCCTATCACGTACATTTTGATCCAACCGTTTAGGGATGATGCAATCCCACCACTTACAGGATGGTTAATCCCGATCTTTAGGACATAAAGTCCAGGGATGATACAATCCACTCGTCCACTTAGACAAAGTCTAAGGACCACACATCGACCTCATCATCTTTATCATCAACCTCATTGTCGGTATCATCTAAAAAGGTATCCTCATCATCGATACAAGTATCCTCATCATCGATACAGGTATCGTCATCATCGATACACGTATCCTTATCATCGATACAAGTATCCTCATCATCGATACAGGTATCCTCATCATCGATACAAGTATCCTCATCATCGATATAGGTATCCTCATCATCGATACAGGTATCCTCATCATCGATACAGGTATCGTCATCATCGATACAAGTATCCATATCAATACATGTATCCTTATCATCGACCTTACCGTCGATATAGGCAATCTCATCATCAATACAGGTATCCACATTGATACCTATATCCAAATATCATCATCAACCATATCACTCCCCCTTTTGAGGAGGGTCCTTCTGAACGACACCAAGTTTGTCTCGGAAACACTCAAACTTTACTCTAGATAGAGGTTTGGTCAATATATCAGCAACTTGTTCATCAGTGCTCACATACTCGAGCTTGATAGCTCCTTTCTGCACCATATCCCATATATAAAAATATCAGATCTCTATGTGCTTTGACTTATCGAGGAACACTGGATTCTCTGTCATCTTGATACAACTCTGGTTGTCACACAGGGTCATAGTGGGGTCCATCTTTAAGTCAAACAATCCTGATAACAACTTCCGAATCCATATCACTTCACAACTAGCAGAGCAAGCAGCTATATATTTGGCTTCAACTGTGTTGAGAGCCACACTAGATTGCTTCTTGCTAAACCACGAGATCATGGCAGATCTTAGACAATAACATCTGTCCGATGTGCTCTTCCTGTCTGATACGCTTCCTTCCCAATCAACATCTGTGTAGTCATATAATCTGAAGTCATGATATCCAAGACAATATAGACCAAATTCTATCCTACCCTTTAGGTACCTCATCACATGCTTTGCAGCTATCAGGTGAACATGTCTAGGCTCCACTAGATATTGGCTCAAGGTGTTCACAGCAAAGCATATATCTATCCTAGTATTTGTCAGATACATCAATGACCCAATAATCTGTCTATATAGAGTCACATCAAATAACTCTAATGAGTCATCAGCTAATAGCTTCAAGTTGGAATCCATGGGAGTGGCCATGGCTTTGCATTCCAACATATCAAATCTTTTCAAGGCTTCCATAGCATACTTTCCCTGGTTGAGAAAGATTCCTTCTAGACCTTTCCATACTTCCAGAACTAGTAAGTAATGCATCAATCCGAGATCTTTCATCTCAAATTATGTAGCTAGCTTCTTCTTACTTTCCATGATCTGTTTCTCATTCCCTGTCAGAAAGAGATCATCCTCATACAGTAATAGTATGACAGGTTCATCATCCATAATCTTAAGGTAAAGGTTAGGATTAGCTTTGCTTTTGGTAAATCTCAAGCTTGTCAAGAAGCTATCAATTCTCCCTCTGTGACTGAACATCATTCACACTCTACAATGAGTGATCTTCTGTATATCTTTCTGTGCCATCTCTCATCAGATGGGTCTACTGATATGATCCTCAAGATCATTCGAACTCTATGGTGAGTTCCTTCTTGCATCCATCTAAGAGAAGAATTTCATCTGTATATAGACACCATCTTAATCCTTGTAGTGAAGGTTGAAATCCGCATCACCCATGGTGATCATTAATCTCATCAAATGACTATCGATCCTGGGTACCCGTATAGAGATTTCTTCAATTGAATCCTGGGAGTTTTCTCGATTCGTACTTCTTCTTCAATTACACCATTAAGAGAATGGCATTATCTAGCCACTTGAAGCAAACATCTCATCATGATCCTCTTCCTCTTTCTAAGAGAATATTCTAGCCACGAGCCTTCTATAGTATGTTTGATTTGTAAGTCTTCTTGTTGAACATCCATCACTTGTTCGGTGTTCATCATTCTTCGTGATCTTTCCTACAAATCAAATTTAATTACATGATTAGTAATACTTCATAATCATCAAATCATGTTTACATGAAAACCTAGTATGCATACTAATATGATTCACATATTTATGCAACTATCTTGACCAATACTTTGGCACAACACTTTTCCATATCCTATATGCATACTAGATGCCTTCCATCTCTACCAGAACATACTATCAAGAGCATAGATAGCTCTCAGCATGTCAGCAAAGAGGTTTCATTCTAGGTAAACAACAATGGAATGTTTGTCCAACTTACCCATCATATGCATATTAGTAGTATATTGTTCAATGCTATATGAATGCTTACACTATGTATGATATATTCTAGGAATACAAATATGCATACAACTATTACGAGTAATATCATTAACTATTTAGAGATTCAAATAACAACTCAAATGCTTATCTTTTATGTTTGTGTGGCTGCGTCCCACTTGATCTCGATTTTATGATAGCATCATTATATGTCTTTGAACTTCTATCCATTCTATACCACTATGCATGCTTAAGTGTGCACTAGTGTCATCCTCGTGATCTCATACATAATCATACATTCATTAGTATAATCTAAAGCATATATAATCGTACTATTATGGCAGCTTCCCCAGCTTGGTCGCCTTTGTTCAGAACATTCTGCAAAATGTCACCTTGAGAGTCTACGGATATGATCCATAAGTATGTCCCCCTGAGTCTTTCCCGCTGTAGTATTTTTCCCTGATCCCTTAAGCTATGATCCCCATACCTAAATTTAGTTTCATATGTTGCATGGTCATCCATGTCATCATGCTTTGGATAAAGGAAGTTTGAGTCCTCCCACTCCATGACCCCAATTATTCCCCGTCCCCATAGTACGTCAGTCCCGCCATCAGTACTATCACATCTCGGTTGTACACCTCACGCTCCTATCAAGGAAACATCATTTCCTTGGTAGTTGCAAGGTCTCCCTCTATCGATGCCAACCAATCTATTCCATAGGATAGACCCAAAGGTCCCTATGCCTTGGACTCATCGCCATCAGCGGTGAGTTCCTACGGATCATTTTGAAAGGAGTCCTTAGTGCCTCTCCAGATGATTGTTTCTCACATGCTCGACATCAACACCTTGATCGCATCGTTGAGATTCGTACAGGGTATCGGTCATTTCAGTTATTAGTAGAAGACCCTGTATGTCACCTAACTCTAGCACATTTGTGAGCCTACTTGAGGAAACAACCAGTCACATGTTCTTGTAGATATTCGGGCTATGCATGGAGACAGTTTCATGGAAGTACCCTAGTGACATGCTTCTTTGACTCACAGTTATTGGACACCTTAAGATCCAACATTTTTTTCAGTCACTCCAGTACCACAATCAAAGTCACGAATGTTTTCCAGTTTATCAATTTTTTCACATCAACCATGGGTATATCCTAGATTTGCGTCCCCTCTAGACCAATATGATGTACACAATAGTTTTCTCTTGTATTGTTCTGGTCCCCCTTCATGGACCCCATTATTATATTTTGACAACGAGTATGGGTATGCCCGCCTCGTCCATATGTTGAGATACTCCTCAGTGAGACATGAATATTTAGTTCTTGGCAGTCAGTACAAACCCTGTGTTCCAGTCTCCAACAAGTTCATGCTCTTCTCCATCCCAATGCTTATTGCCCAGGAAAACCACAGTAGTTATGATGTTCATCAGCCATACGATGAGCTCCTACCCTCACACATCAGGGGGCAATTTCTTAACACCAAAAAAGTGCTCACTAGCTCATCCCTTTGGACATACACCTCTATTGACCAAATTTCCTACCAACCTCGCCTCCAAAACCCCATAAAACCCAAATGGGTATTAAAAATACCCAAAAATTCCCTCAAAAACATACTAAAACCCCAAAAGAGGGTCAAAATCAAACAAATAGGGAATAAAACCCAAAAGAAAAAAAGAAAAAAAAAAAGGGAAAAAACCCTAAAAACCCTAATCCAAGTTTATAAAAAGGGGTGGAGGCCCCTCATTTCCACATCCCTCAATCACTCTACCCTCATGCTGCTGAATTTTTTCCAAAGCCTTAAGCCATCCATCTTTGTGCCTTTTGGCCTCCCTTGAGATAAAAATTTTAGCCACCATCAAAGCATTGGAGAGAAGAGTACCGAACCAAGGAGCTCCGGAGCACACTGCCAGAACTCCACCAGCCTCATTTTTTAGGTAAATGTATTTTTGCAATCCCTTTGCTTGCCCACAATATATATATATAAAAAGATTCTTTATTCTACAGTTTTTGCAAGTTTATTGTTTGTTGTTTCAAAGTTATATTTTATTTCATGCACATGTTTAAAGTTCAGGTTTACTGTTTAATATCATTTGCTTCAATTATTTCTACTTAGTTTATTGTTATTTGCTTCCATACTGCTGTTAAGGATTCCATAATCCTTAACAGGTGCTCATTTGCACAAGCAGGGGATAAAACCCCAGTTACACTCACAACAAACATATATGGCCTAATTGTTATTAGGTACATCAAACTTCCAACTATTTTCTTGAATAGTGTTGGATCTACGAAAGATACATTATACTCTTTTCTTAGTTTAGTACCTATTGCTACAGGTGTTGACATTGGATTGAAATTCAACATTCTAAATCTCCTTAACACATCTTTAACATACTTTGATTCTCAGATAAAAATTGCATTCTAAGATTGATCAACTTCAATACCAAGGAAGTACTTCATCACACTCTGTGATTTTAGATTCATTTTTCATGGCTGTTCTAAATTTGTCCAACATGAAATTACTTGTAAAAATTATATCATTGACATAAGAATTTTACCTTGCTTATATGTTTTAGTGTACAAAGCGGGATCACTTTTGCTTCTATTAAAACCATTGTTATTCAAATAGTTGTCTATCTTGATATATCAAGCTCTAAGACTTTGTTTCAACCCATACAAGACATTCTTTAGCTTATAGACCTTCTTTTCATATCCTTTCATCTCATAACCATTTTCGTTCTTAGGCTTAAACCTCCAAAGTGCAAGTTTCCAAACCTCAAATGCTAAAGCCATGTTTGATCAACTACCTTAGCTTTATATGCATTCACTGAGTTTTGAATTTCACTCATCATCCTGAGTGGGAACATTATGTTCCTGGTGCATTTCAGAACTATAACTAAGTACCATCATCAATATGTTTCTTATCTACATTTTTGGCAAACATAATCACCCATTAAGGTCCAACAAATACCCTTTTTCAATAATATGTATAACATTGCATTCACCATGAACCAAGTAAAAGTCATGATATATAACATCAAATCCACATAAATAATGTGAGAATGCATATACACTCCATCATATACACCAAATGAAAGCTGTAAATTTGTATTGGAAATATGTTCAAAATTACATTTTTATACAAAATGGAGCATCGTTCCCAATAATGGATGCTCATTGCCAAAAATGGAATTAGGGTGGCTCATGGCCTATACACAAATAAATATCTGCTACCAAAAATACCATATCGTGGCTAATGTACTTAGTGGGTGTCTCAATCATGCTGGCCACCATCGGCACCCTGACGCTCGTCTCCAAAATCAATCCTCCTCCTCTTTAAGCTGGAGGAAGAATTCCCCCCCTATGTCTGGTTGTGGTTTGAAAGGGAAACAACAACATGTCAGTTTTCCCACAATTCTATAAATTAGTACACTTCAAAAAATATAATTATAATTCAAATCTTGAGTACTCACTTGAGGTGAGACAACATGTCGTGATGGGGGTGTCCATCTCCTCAATCCCAATCTCTCAGTAATGCCTCCCTGCAACAATTAGAAAAATCATTAATACATAATAACAAAATTCATTCATGCTTTATAATATTTTAAAGAACTTATAAATCTCACCGTGAATATTAGAGGCGATGCAAGGGATTTCCATTCAGGGCTAGGAAGTGGAGCACTATGCTGCACAACTTGCTCCTAGGTAATGGTGGTGGAGGGGGATGATGTAGGTAGGGGGGTGGGGAATGATGTAGGTAGGGGGTCAAGGGATGATGTAGGTAGGGGGCAGGGGTTGATGTAGGTAGGGGAATGTGGGATGATGTAGGTAAATGGGTGGGAGTAGATGTATGGGAAATGGATGGAGCAGATGTGGATGGGACATGTTTGCACTGGAATTTGTAATTAGACTACAGAAGTGCAAATCCAGAACATCCAAAATAAAATATGCCAAAGATTGAATTTTATAGGTTGTGAAGGAATCATTCAAGAATAGGGAAGTGAGGTATAAATGGCATATGATGACTAAATCAATAAATAGGTTTGGAGATCAAGTGAAACATGTCCAAAATATAAACATAAACCATGTGGAAATTATTACTTCAAAGATTATAAACATAAAAACATTCCATAAATTAATTTTAGAAAATCTCACAGACTCAAAAGCACTTTAGGATAAACACTTTTATGAGAAAATGAAATAATGAGCAAAGTGATCAAACTGATAAAAAACTTCAACTAAAATAATGGATCAAACATGGCTTATATATTATATATGTCATTCCAAAATAACAGTCTCCAATGTACTTACAGAGAATCAATCATATGCCCTTGATGCAATAGCTTGATATCATCTAACCCTACTAAAACCAAACCCCCCTTACTACTACTATCCTCCTCCTTTTTATAATTACATAAGAGCTTTCAACAAGTAGTTTAACAGATCCATATTTTAAGGATTCGGATATGTTTAAGAGGTTTACAAAATAAAGGACTTTCTAAAGATAACAAAAACTGACTCTTAAAAAATATGACTTTCAAGTACATCCAGATGTGTCATCAAAGCTTGATCGATAGATGTATGATTATCCTTGATTCAAATCTGACGAGCTGCTTTTTCCAGTATTGTAAGTCCATCTAATGCTTGGGGTCTTTTCATAAGTTGAGCATGTTCTACCTCCATCACTTGAACTTTTTTTAGTAATTCTGTGCTTTGCTTTGCTAACTCTTCATTTTGTCTTTGTACATTCTTCTTTCTTTTCAATACTTATTTTTCCGATGTTATTAACTCCTGATAGTGGGCATTTACCTCTTCTAAGTCGTCCCTTAACCTTTTGTTAGCTTGCATCATCATTTCATTTGAATCATTTAGGCAATCATTCTGTGTCTTATAATGTTGTAGGGATTTCTTCAGAACTTCAACCTCTGATCTTGTTTTTATTGGCATCTGATGCACATGATTTTCTTCATCATTCAAACCTAGAGAAACTTCAAGGTCTTCAATAAGAACATCTTCCTGAGTTTCAAATAACTCCTTTGACCTTTTAATATTTGCATCAACTGCTTGAACTTCTAGCTGGACAGTTCTTGAGCTTGACCCAATCTCAAAATTCTGAATTCTTTCTTCTTCATGAACCTTATAATTTTTCTCAACTAGTTCTGGAAAAATTTTGTCATTCATCTTCAAAAACCTTTTCTAAATTTGGTTCCACTTTTCTAATCTTAGGGTCTTCTTCACTCGAAGAGTCTTCAATTGTAGTTATATCTTCTTTTTCAGATTTAGGATTGAGAATCCTTCTCATATTCATTCTTAACCTATTTCTGGCTCTGGTTTTAGCTCTCCACTTTGAAATTTCAGGTTCTGAGAAAGACTTGACAGAATCTTCAACATTAGAAGAAGGATCCATACCTTCTTACAATAGCCTTTACTTGGTGACATTAGGAGTGTCTGGAGCAGATGTAATGTCTTCATTTCGTGAAACTAGGGTCCTTTCTTCCTGTGGATGCTCTCTGACTGGATCCTCTTTTAAATCAAACTTTTCTGCTGAGCTTACTTCTTCACCTATCTTTCTCTTCAGTATTTTTGAAATGCTTGGTTCTTTCTGAATTTAGTGTCTTCCTTGAGAGTTCTTCTGTTTGGTAATAGTGGTTTCTGTTTCTTCTTGATTTTTAGTCTTCTTAGGTTCGGAGCCTGACCAAAAAAGGAAATGCTACCAAGCATGATTCTTCTTCTTGAGTTCTGTTGACACTAGTAATTTGACCAACCCATGATGGAAAATGGATTGGCTTGTATGATCAATGTGAATTTTCACTCTGGTTTCCATTTTGATAAGGCTCTTCAGCAAGTAGAAGGGAAAATTCAATTTTGGCTGTCCATTTATATGTAAGAGGAACCTGAAATTATATCCGTATACTGTAGCAAATCTTCCTTCGTAGGTAATATAACGCTGCACTATCCCCAAAACTTCTCTCCATTCCTGCTTAACATTGTTCAGATGAATACCCTTACTCTAGTCTAAGGATTTGAACCCATGCAACATAAATAAACTCAAATAAACTTTGAATGGGAGTTTTTTAAACCAACGATCTCCTTCAACAGGCAGTCCTATTGCTTCAACGATTAGGTCCTCAGTCAATTCGAACTTCAGGGTTTGGAACTGAATGAAGGGGTCTAAGTAATTTGTGCAAACGACCGAGTAACTTCAGTGTTATAATCTTTAATTCTTTCAAAGAAAGAAAACCAACCGACGCTTTTGAAAATCTCTGCACATTCAAGGAATTATTCTGCCCATTCGGTGTTGACCGGTTCGAACCTGCACAACTTAACACTCTTCTTCATGTTGTTTGCTTCTAGACACCTGCTAAGTCTGAATCTCCTGAAATGAACTCTTACCACTCGATGAACAAATGTCCCACTTCTTCTATGCCAACGAAATCATTGAATTAGGGAAAACCATTGATCTTTGATTTCAATGAATATGGTGTTGAATTACGAGCTTGACAGATGTTCTAGCATTCTTGACTCAAATCTTAGGCATATCTCTCATTCAAAATCATGTATGATTTTGGACAGGCATCGGACCAACAACTTCAATGATTCAACATTCCGACAATGCCAGTATGTGTAAGCTTCATTGATTACACTGTCAAAATACATCAAATCACACTAAACAATAAAACATGTATAAATCTTTATAAAAAAGGTTAGAAATAATATTAAAGCATATTGGAGACTGAAAAGGAATATTTATCAATTATAAGCCAATGTTTAGGTTTTATTAAATGAAAATATAAAAATAAAAAGGGTTTATATAGTGTGTCTAAAATGAGAAAGAGTGAACAAAAATAGAAAGGAAAACAAGAAATAAAGAACAAAATCAGGGGTACAATTCCAGTACTAATGGGACAGATGGAGCCAAATGTTGGATAGGAGCCGGTGGAAACACATGAATAGATGGGTGTGTGTGGTGATATATCCCCAATGGTTGTACAATGGGTGGGAGTGGCCTACTGAGGGATACGAGAATGCCGATCACATGAGCAGAGTGCCTAGTCACCTGACTCAACATGAAATGTGGAAAAACATAACTATGTGGAATATCCGCAGTAATGTGTGTGCATGGTGATCGTATGGTCAGAGATGGAACCTACATAAACATACAAAATACATTTCACTAGAAGAAAAAACATGTAAATTAACCATATAAACACAATGAATTTCACATCAAATATATAACTAATTGCACACAAGTTACCTGCATGACAGGTGATCTTCTCAGCACAGCTGGATACCTATGCTCAATCTCCTCCACCTGCACCTGTGGAAACACAAAAACATTAATATTGATTTCTCATATAAAATGTGACAATTGCAACTAACTCAATTTTTAAATCATACAACCATACACTCTTTTAGATACCTGCATGTGGTGTTGCAATACTTTCCGTTGCCGCCATGGTGGAATCAAGGTTGGGAGCACTAATGTCCTCCCACCTTGATTCAGTTGTTTCATCTTGAAACAATTACACATGTCAAAAACATCAATTACACATTAAATACACTAATCAATGTTGATCTAACAATTGTAAAATGTACATTTAAAAATGTAATCAACCATTTACAACCATTTACAAATCATGTACTAACCTCAAACATAAAGGTATCTCATGCAGGATCCTTTGTAGGGCCATGGCAAGTATGGCCATAGTGAGTGCAACGATGGGGTAATCCTTAGGTGTCAAAATGATCCTTTGGCCCACTAGTTTCCATGGATGGTCCATGACTAATGGGGCTTGAAGGACCTATACTTGATGGTTCTCCATGTTGCTCTGATGTGTCATGCCTAGATGATGCCACGAATGTACTGTGTTGTAATACAATATGAGTAAGTTGTGATATGGCACTGTCAGTCTCTGCTAGGAAATATAGTAACTAAGGTGTCTATGGAGTGGGGTTAGGTGTACACATAGGTGCAAGTGGCCCTCTCATTGGGTTACACTTAGCGGCAGGTCGATCTTGGGAAGATCCAAGACCAACCCCCTGAAACTCATGAATGTCAAAGTAGTTGACATGTAGACCCAACACAAACTCTGCATATACTTTCTGAAGAAAATAAAGTGGAACCTCCCTATTGTTGTAAGGAGGTTTGTCGAAAACCATAAACCACCGACTCATCTAGTTTTTTCTCCATGGCTCATATCTGCACTGATCCATGCAAATGTTCGTTTTTCATGGATGAGGAGATAGGTTGGTCCTAGGTTCAATGAAATAACTAACTAGAGTTTGTTTTGAGATGTTCAAGTCTTTAATTTGGTCTCTACTGAGGCCAGTGGAATAATATGCTCTCATCCTAGCCCTATAATCGGCTAAGGAGAGTCTCGATGGTTCCCTAGTGTTTCTAAGCTCTTGAACCAAGCTTCTTAACTGGTGTAAATTTTGGTTAATTTGGGATTTCGTGCTTGGTTTCTCCTTGCGGTGAATGTTTACTTTGGGTTTTTGTGTGGATAGTTTGTTTGTTTGGGGGTTTGGCTCTTAGTTTTATGCCATTGTAATGGAGAAAGAATTAACGGCAATTAAAAAATTGAATTTGTTACAATATTGTTTGAGTTTTTTGGATTTTTGATAATGTAATTTTTTTTTAAATCATTGAAAATACAAAGAAAAATTGTAAATAGTGGATCAAAATATTACATGGATGATTATTGGGGGATGTTGGTTGTGGAATTGATGCACACGCGTGGTCGTGTAGTGTTTTTGGATAGTCGTGCAATAATGGAATTGGGTAGGATGGGTTAGAAACGGGCCTCATCCCAATTTTTAATATACAGAACAACGCGCGTGTGATTTTAACGCAAATGAACTAAAAGTGCATGTGCGTTAAATGTGCATGTGCACGCTAATAGTGCGCCCACGCTTTGAAGACCTACGTGGATGGCTAACTAGTGGTTTGGGACTTTTCCAAACCATGGCATGCACACAGTCTTAATGGCGCACATGCTTTTTTTTTTGCGCTCGTGCGCTCTTGTTGCAATGGATTTGGGTATCACCTTCGTGCGCACACCATGCACATTTTTCTAAATATAAATTTTAGTTCAATTCTAATTAAAATTGTGATTTTCTTCTTTTAGATTGTATGCCATACACGATTATGTTTATGGTTTTTCACCTATAATATTAATGGTTATGATTTAAATTTTAATGTACAAAATTCTCATATAAACATTTAATTCAAAAATAACATCAAAATTTTCGTGATTAATGATTAATTAAATTTTATAATCCAAAATAACTTTAAAAAAATTGTTAATTTTAATCTCTTTATTCGGAACAACTTGTTATATTATAATTAAGTTATAATTATCATGTAAAATTCATATCATTAATAAAAATTTAATTTAAAATCACTTAGATATCAAGGTTTAATGATTTGTTACTAGTGAAAATTGAGCATGTAATCATTCTGTAATGGAGATTGCATTGAAAAGTAGTTTTATTAAGTGATTCCAAATCATTGGTATGCTCTTCACTTAAGTGATGTCTAGCATTATTTGTTCTTTAAAAACTTTAGGGCAAGAGTTTGGGTTTATAAGTCTATTCAAATTTAATTGTTATTTTAGTGTTTTTGAAGAAAAGAAAATGTAAATGTCTTTATATATTTTCTTTATTTTTATTTCTTTGAAGATGAAGATGTAAATATTTTTATCTATACTTTGTCTTTGTATTATTCAACTATGATATAAATAATTTTATATGAATATAAAAATACTTTTATAAAAAAACACTTAAATAAATAAAAATAAAATAATATTAAAATTAATAATTATTTCATTAAATAAAAAATTAAAATATATATATCTGAGACTCCTTCTCAACCATAAATTTACTCTTTAATACCCAACACCACATTTAACTCAAATCAATATCAAACATTTCATTTATTTCTATATTACATATATCTCCGACCCCTTCTCAACCATAAATTTACTATTCAATACCCAACATCACATTTATTTTCCCTTCAATACCAAGGATCTCATTTATTTATATCTTACATATATCTCCCACCCCTTCTCAACCATAAATTTACTCTTTAATACCCAATATTACATTTATGTGCTCTTCTTTTTTTTCCTAGGATCATTTATGTGCTCTTCTAATATACCAAACATCTCATTTATTTCTATCTTAAGATATGTCCAAGTTTCCAACCATAAATCTACTCTTCAATACCCAACATCAAGTTTATCCGCTCTTCAATACTGAACATTTCATTTATTTCTTACACATATCTCCAAGGCCTTCTCAACCATAAATTTACTCTTCAATACTCAATATCACATTTATCTTCCATTCAATACCAAACATCTTATTTATTTCTATCGCATTTATCTTTTATTCAATACCAAACATCTTATTTATTTCTTCCTAATCAAAATCATAATTTGAAAACATATTTAAATATATAGCTTAAAATAACAAACATCACATTTAGCTTCCCTTCCCTTCTCCTTATTTTTAAGGCAAGTAATATGCACCACGGTCACTGTATTTATTATGTCCTTGATATGTAGTTTTTGAGTCAAGGGCATTTGTTTGGTTGATTTCAATTATTTTTTAGTTATAGTCAAAACATTGGGATTGATAATTCTTTAATTAAAAAGTTTTTTTTAAATTTGATTTATCTTTAATGTGATTGGCGACCTACATGATAACGTTCGCCTCGTTTTTCCCTCCTGAGTCTTCACCAGGTAGAACAAACTATCACGCACCAGTTTAGGGTTTCTCTTTCACAAGAACCATGTCTAGCAGTAGCAGAGGTAAGAAGGAGCTTACAAGATATAGAGGAAATGCAGACAGGTCGTGGGTGTAGCTTTCATGGAGGAGAGAAAGTCCATGCTCACCTCGATGCAATCAATCTTTAACTTCAAAACGACCTTCACGCAAGTCTTCCTTATACACAGTCATCTCTAGATCTCATATGCCGTGGAATCTAAGATAGTGTGGAACACAGAGAGTGGAGGCACCATAATACTGTGGAACACAGAGAGTGGAGGCACCACCAACACGGGTACATGGATGGAGTCTACACTTCATGATGACAACACGTCAGTAGTAAATGCTACAGGCTTCAACGTTCAACAATAATCACTAGCTCCACAATGATCTCGAACTCCATGATGTACACTGGCATAATACTTCAAAGAATTTGCAGAACATTGTCTTTCAAACCGTCTTAATAAGATCGCAGCTCATAGAGCATAGAGGAGAGCTATCAACTTCACTATCTTCAGAGTTCAATCTATTCAGAGTTCAACGTCTCACCGAAACATTCTGGTTAAGCAACAATCTCCACGATATCTAAGAGTGGATGCATCCCTTCATTTTTTCAAGGAAGAAGAGTGAAAAAAATGCAAGGCACAAAAGTTGTCTCTGCCACCGCGGGGGAGATACTCACAACAAAGAAGTTTCATCTGCATTCTTTTATGAAACATAGTACCCGGTTTCCACAGTTTTCACGGGTAGATTACACCAACGCTCTTCAACGCTAGCACTTTACCATAGCTCCATTCAAATGTAGATATTTCATTGTAGTCGGGACTCTTAAAAAGTGAAGGTTTCACACACCAACATTTTATATCCAGCTTGTATTAAATTGCCAACATTTTATATCTATCTTGTATTTTTTGCATAACATAGATGCGATAGTTGTTTGGATTTGGTTTTATATGCGTAGGAAACAAACTGTAAGATTTATATATGCATTTAACTTCAAACAAAATAGAATCCAACTGGTGGAGGGGTGTTCTAATTACACTTGCAATGTAATTAAAATTTCTGGTTCAATTATGTCATTGAAATCTGCGGTCAGTTAAAATCTTGTATCTATCCTTTGGCGGTGGTTATGGATTTTACAAATAATAATGTTAAAGAACGGGATTGGCTGCTTTGCAGCTTATCGGTTTTAAATTTAACATACAGTTGTCTTTCTTTGTCATTCCATATGAGTTCCACCTGGCTAGTAATTACTATGTAAATGTGAAATATCAGGTTGCCTTTCTTTGTCATTCCATATGAATTCCACCTGGCTAGTAGTTACTATGTAAATGTGAAATATCAGCTTGCCTTTCTTTGTCATTGCATATGATTTTCTTTGTAAATGTAAAATATCTCCCAAATGTTTGATCCTAAAGTTGTTGTTGTTCAGGTTGTCTCAGAAACTATGATGGAACTCGAAAAGACACCTCCCCCTTGAAGCCAGAAAATGGGTGGGACTCGAATTCTCTTTACATGGTGGTTGGTTCGATTATTACGTGCAAGCAGGAATCGACCATAGGAATGGACGAGAAGCATTCCTGTGAAGCCTTCAAGCATTAAAAATAAGAGCTCAATTATTTCTTCTCCTTAATGGGATTTTAAAACAAAATTAACAAATAAATTTTTTATGAGGCCCCAAAACTTAAATTCTGCGAAATTAGTTTGTTTTAAGCAAAAATGATTGGTCGATTGACTATTACGAAATGAGTATCATGCAATATATTTTGGAGAAAACCATTTTTTGGGATTGTTATATCAATAAAAAGGTAAGCTAGGTTTTCGTTTTAGTTGATTTGGTACTTGAATATTAATTTTTCTTAAAAGATAAATTTAGAGAGTTGTTAAGTTTTTTTAAATAACATTTAAAAAAATTATGTTATTTTGGAATTAAATTCTTTATAAAGAATATTTTATGTGAATAATTTTTCTATATTTATTAATAATAAGAATTAATTATTCATTATATTTTAAAACAAAAAATTGAGTATCAAAATTTTATTAATTTTTTCTTTAACATTTTCACAATTTCATTATAATTACATATTATAGTATTTTTAATCCATTGCATATAATTGAATATTGATCTTTTTTCAGTATTATATTTTGTAAAATTATTTTAAAGTAGATTTCTAGAAATACTTATTGTTGTTTGTTAAATAGAAATGAATAATGAGACTTTTAACAAAGGAAAAGGCGTTGAAAAAGGAAACATGGTTTTCATATCAGGAGGGTTGTTTAAAATAATAATAATAAAAAAAATTAATAAAACTTCAAAATTATAGTATAATTCACAATTGTTTTGAATAGTTTTTCAATATATTAAACTTTTATACTAAATGTTAAACTAGTTCAAGTTGTTTTTACCAAATAAAATTTTTAGTAATTGTAAACTTCTAGTCAACTCAAGTACAATATCAAGGACATTGCCACCTAGTGACTCTTGTTATTGCTTGGATTGACTATTAGATGAAATCCAACTGTTAATACTCCTAAACATAGCAAAAATAAATGGACGGTTGTGAGATGCTTAATTAATTAAGGCCAGCCATGATCTTACACCTTACCATGGAAAGTCCTACATCTCTGACAAAGGATGGACAGGCTCCTATGAAAACGTCAATGGATGGACAGGCTCATCGGAAAAGGCTACTCTGTCTGTGTGATGTGTAGCTAGCGGATGGATTCCGGACTGCAGCGGTCAAATTTGCACCTGTCCCCGCCCTTCCAAAGCCTTTTAGCCCGTGTCAGAAGTGTCCGTAAAAAAATTAGCAATCAAAAAAAATTTTAAATTTTAAATTTGCCAGTCCGGTGAGAAGGTCTGATTAAATATGAACCTTTCAAAAGAAGGGCAACTCTTTCGATTGCCAGTCCTTATTATCATCTTTTTCTGGTTACAAGAATAGCATTGAATCAATCGTTCCATATTTTGTGTAGAGTGCAGACCAGTCACTTCACGAATTTCAATATAAAAAAAACATATGTGGAGAAAAATAAGATGCCATCGAGTTGGGATTCGGGAATATGTCTAGAAATTGCAGAGAAAACATATAAGAGAACGACATAGGTGGGCGTCAGACTGTCTTGGCTGGAAAGTTGTCCGGCAATCGCAGAGAAACAGGGATAGGTACTAGGTATGCAACCGACTGACTTACTCCAAAATCTTTGTCATTTTGACTATGCTCCAAACAAGCCTGGAATTTGATGGCCTATAGGACGTATTTCCTTCCATAGAACGTATTTGACACCCAGCCACAAACTAAACACGTCAACTTCTACCGGTGTATTATTTTTTAAAATGTCTATTTGACGTCTAACAACTTCCATAAACTGTCATGATTTCTAATAGCCATGCGGGCTGCAAGATACTGGTGGCATAGCTTGTCTCATCATCAATTCCGAGTCAGCAATTGTTGTAAGCCTTACCGGCTATCTCTACCATAGACCTAGATCGGGGTTGCAAAGCAGTTATTGATAAGACAGAATTGCTTCTCTACCATAGACAGAATTGCTATCTCTACCATAGACCTAGATCGGGGTTGCAAAGTAGATATCGACACTCTAAACACAAATTTCATAGAAACATTGCTTCACACATTTTGATGGAAAGTGGAAATATCCATAAAAAAAGAGCCGCTCTTTCTCCAAGTTCTATTTTTACAATTCCCTCGTAAAAGAAGGGGCAACCGACCCTTCTTCTTCCCAATATTATTTTCATTATAGTTCGAGACTACAAGAAGGGTTGGTTGATCCTTCTTGTGTTATCCATTCTAGATATCGTTCAATTTCTAGATAAATGTTTTCACAATTATCTACTAAAGGAAGGGGTGTCTGATCCTTCTTGCCAGAAAATGGAAGTCAGGACAAACAATTTGTATATGTTATAACTTAGCTAATGTCCGATTTTTACACTTATCTCATAAATGAAGGGTCGGCCGACCCTTCTTGTGCTCAGTATTCTTCTAGTCTTGACGATTTTAGATATAGATGAATTGACGTCTTAGCCTTCGTAGGTTGAATATTTTTACAATTCCCTCTTAAATGAAGGGGCGGTCGACCCTTCTCCTGCCTAGTATTCTATTCATAATAGTTCTAGAACGCAAGAAGGGTCGGTCTATCCTTCTTTCTTTCGCCATTCTAGATATAGGTGAATTGTTGGATATAGTTGTTCACAATTATCTACTAAACAAAGGGGCAGCCTATCCTTCTCGTCAGGATAAATATTTTTATATATTAGAACTTGGATGATGTCCGAGTCCCTACTATTTACAGTGGAAGTTGGAAGTCAGGAATTGTCGACATAGCCTTCGTAGATTAAATATTTTTAAATTTATCTCGTAAATGAAGGGTCGGACGACAGTGGTTAATCCCACCCAATCTGGAAGCGATCACTCGTTAAGGAACGACAGAGGTGACTCGGTGGGACCAATCTGGAAACAAGAAATCATTCAGGGGCGACTGGATCCCGCACCTCTCATATTCCATGATATAAGATTTAACAGTTAAACTTCTTTGTTTTTAAAATATTAAACATAAAAAATGCAATAATTGGTTCATGTTCCCTTCCTTGCATCGGATCGACACGACCCTTATAATTGACTTATTCGATAATATATACTAGTGGAAAAATTATTCTTTGTTTAAAATAAATATGATTTTTAATGTGCTCCTATTGTTTTATATTTCATAAATCGCCTCTAAACTAGATTTTTGTTCTGAACAATGTGTCCTCTTATTTTATATTTCAAATATCGTTTATGAAATGGATTTTGGTACTCAACAATGTGTGGACCTGCTTTTGAATGGATTGAAAGTTGTTGAAAGAATCTCTTTTCAAAAAAGAAAAATATTGCATAATATCAACATTCGTGATGGATGTATCATTGTAAATGTTACCAAGACTTTAAATGCAAGTCTTCCATTGCCCTATCCATCAAGGTACAGATACATTATCAGAGGTTGTTGGTGGTTATATTCAATGGCCTGTATCTGAGATTGTTAATGACATTGGGTCTGCTCTTCGCGAGAATGAGGTGAATGATATAGCAGCTTCTACTTCCCCGAGTGTAGCACATATCATAACAACTGAGAATAAATCTTCTTTTATTATGAGAAAAGTTAAGTTGTTACATAAGTGTTCAGAAAGCAAGGATTGCATTTCCATAGGTTTTGTAACAAATGTGAGTGGGACTAATTTTGTTGGGGGGACATTTTTGAGTGACTTCTCCTTTGGTATTATGGTGAATGAAGTGGTGTTTTCTTGTATGGCATGTTGTCTAGGGTTGAGCAATGGAGGTTTTGTTGTATGGACGATTAAAAGAATCATATATTTTAATACATAAACATTGCTTTCTGTTGAAAGCAATTTCAACTATAATCAATTTGAAACTACTTTGAAATTATTAAGAGAAAATCACAATGCCAGGTTTGTGGGAGAGAAAGTTAATTTGATACATCAATGTTCTTTAAATCCACAGTATGTTGCTTGAGGAATAGTGTCAACTGTTTTTTAGGGAGACATTGTACAATTCAAAGCACTAGATGCTAGTGAGTTTGGTATTTTAGTTCATAAAGTCTTCTGCAATTGTGAGGATTGTGGTGTATTTGAAGGCTCTCTTAAAATATGGACTACAAACAAGTTGCTTGACCTCAATGATGTTCCTTTGGAATGAATATATGGTCAACTTTTGGAATATTTTTGAAGAATATCCTTTACAGATGGTCCTTCTAGGTACTTCTCATTGTGAATATACAGATGTTAAAGGTAATGTAACAAGGCCATACAATTTCATAAAATAGCAAGCTGGAACTAAAATTTCCGAAAGAAATTCAAGATCGATACCTTACTGGCTTGGAATTGATCAGGGTGCATTCCTTTCAAAAATTGTCACGGAACATTGTTGCTCAAGTATTTGTATATCAAAAGTTTCACTTCAATCTATAGTTGAATGTGTGAATAAATTTGATATTATGGATGGAAATTCAAGAAGATAGTATGTTATAAATTCTATGGGATCAAATGCTCCTGTGACCAAAGAAGGAGATGACAAAAAAACTAGCATGTTTACAATGAGATTAGACACAATATACGTCTGTCAAAATGCATGGTATAAATGCCATGGGATAGAAAGGAGCACTTTCTACAATTATAAAACCATGTTCTTGAATTGTGATGTGAGAGTTGTGCATGGTAACAGTGGCTTTGAAAAATCTGGGGCGAACACTTGTGCATTGGTAGCTACTATTAATAAAATTGTAGAATAAAATTCAGACAAATCTCCACATCTTACACGATTAATCAGTCAAGACAGAACACAGACAACCTTGAAATTATTTCCATCTAATGTGTCCCATGGTTTGCTGCGAAAAATGGCTAATGATGAAATCGAAGGAATCAGTTTGCCTCCAGTATCATAATCCTCCTTTAGCAAGGTGATGAGAGAATATTTTTGAGATGTTAAAATTTCTAAATCAAAATCCTTTGCAAGGTGTAATTACTGCATTACAATACAGCAAAGGCTTAAGGGGACCACTGATCCAGCTGTTGTGGAAAGGTTTCGAGGAAATCAAGCAACTCATAATAAATATATCGCAAGTTGTCGCCAAGTATATGATTCTCACAGATTAGCTTCACAAAAAAATCCAAGACTTTTCTGAATATTGTTCATGACAAAATGGATAAGGAAAAGACTTCCATTCCAAAGATGGGTAAGAAGGCAAAATCTTTTAGTAATGTTATGAATCTTCCCATAGATCATTGACTGGAATGTTGACTCATGGTCACAAGACTGGGGGTTTTGGCCATTTCAGTGTCTCATTTTAAGAGATGGGATCAAATTTCATTGTGACATCCCTGGCTAAATGCTTGAAGTGTCTTGAAGAAGTAGTGGTTGGTAAATATGGTGATTTGCTCTACAAAGGTGGAACATCTAAGCACCAATTGCATGATGCTCTATTGCAATTAGACTCATATGAAAAGTGTTTGATATACAGACAAGATGTAATGCAAGATGTTGTATTGTGTGTTGATGGTACTAATGAATGCATGCCAAATAGAAAACTACCACCCATATTGTTGTTGCAAGTGGATAACTATACATACCTGCCATGTGTCTATGTTTCTCTGAAATTCTTGATGCAGAGGCCTATCAGTTAGCGCTTGGATGTCTTTTAGAAGCTTAGCAGTTATAGCCCTGGCTATAACTGATAATCCTTCGAGAAACAACTGAGCTTTAACTCATAGGCCTCTGTAGCTACCCTGTACCATGGATGAGACCCAATGTATCTTGGCACAAAGTTTATGTATTTAACAATATTATCAATTTATTTGGACTTGAAAAGGTACACCTGCCCATTAAGTCTTATCAATAATGTTAGTAAACTAAAGTACTGTTAGCTAAGCATTCCATGAACAATTGTCATAAGGTACACTTGGACCCGATGATCCTATTGCATTGATCCTTAGAGTTATATGAAGCACAAGGTCGATTAAACCTATATCAAGTAAGAAATTTAATGTAAGAATTGCATCTGTTGGATGCTTTGGATGCACGAATTATTTCTCTCTACTTTCCAATGTAAGCGTCATGGTAATAAAC
This sequence comes from Larix kaempferi, assembly GCA_027924585.1. Taxonomy (NCBI): domain Eukaryota; kingdom Viridiplantae; phylum Streptophyta; class Pinopsida; order Pinales; family Pinaceae; genus Larix; species Larix kaempferi. The sequence goes on from BSBM01001022.1 coordinate 10,380,439, forward strand.
TCAACAAGATATTTATTGATTGTATAAATTAATTCTCCAAAGCCTCATCTAGTGCCTTGCCAAATTTTCGATGATTTGAAGTTGGTAGTCCTAGAACATGTCCCCATAAGAATTGGAGTTTGAAGTTGCTTAGTTTGCTTCTGATAGAAATTTATTCTAGCGCAGAAGTGAGCTCATGTCTAGCATTGGATTGTAGTGTAACCCATTGGAAAATCTTGCAACTTGATCAGTTACATATCCCTAGCTGCGTTGTGATGCCAGAATTTATCTAACATTCTCCAGTGTGTATAAACTTGCTCTTCACTATAAAATGCACCTACTTGCTGTAGTTGTTATTCTTGAGGCCCTGTACATGTTGAGTGTGGTAAGAGCATCACCATGTTTTTTTATTCCAGTAAACTTGTCATGCAGTATTAAGGTCTATTTTAAATAGAACTGGAGGACGAATTAGCATTGCAAGGAAGCTTTTGGGCTCTCTAGTTGAGGAAGGTGTAGAAATGGGTTATGCTCGAGTTGGTAGTCAAGTGGCTCCAACTCCTGTTTGCATCCTGTGATCATCATAGCACTATTCAATAGTGCACTAATGCATCTCCTGGGTATGGTGTCAATGAGTGGGAGTACAAACCAAGAAATGACACTGGTGCAAATGAGGTTGAATTACATTTATTGTTAGACGTACAGTAGCTCCAAGTGGTGGTTTAATTTTATTTTAGTTTAAAAATTAATTTTATTTATTTTTAAATTCGAATAAATAAAACCACTCGTGGAGGGATTTATGTCCCAGGAGGAATGTTTGAAACCAATAAAAAATTCAAAATATTGTATTTTAAAAATTTATTTTATTTTTCAAAATATTACATTTAATATTAAAATTTAGAGAATTTTAAATGATAGTGCAATTTTTTTTATGTGGAAAAGGAAATTAATAGCATTCAATAACATTTGACTAATCATTGATTAGTTACACCAAGAGGTGTTTATATCTTAGAATTTGGGGTGGACTACCATCTAAGCTTTTCCTAGACCTAAGGAGGATGGGACAAGTGTACTGTCCCTATTCATTTTATGTTAGTTGTTCAAAATTCAAAATAACCAATTACAAAAATATATATATATAAGAAATAACTAGTAGTTGATGCATGGATAATTTGTAGCTCATGCATGGATAACAAATAGTGAGAGACAACGAACTTAACTAAAGAAGGTAGGTAAGGCATAGGTGTTTATATCTTAGAATTTGGGGTGGAGTACCATCTATGTTTTTCCTACACGTAAGGAGGATGGGACAAATGTACTGTCCATATTCATTTTATGGTAGTTGTTCAAAATTCAAAATAAACAATTATAAAAAAAAATATAAAAAACAGTTGGTAGATGCATGGGTAAATGGTAGCTCATGCATGGATAACAAATAGTGACAAACAACCCATTTAACTAAAGAAGGTAGGTAAGGCATACGTGTTTATATCTTAGAATATGGGGTGGACTACCATCTATGTTTTTCCTAGACCCAAGGAGGATGAGATAAGTGTAATGTCTAGATTGATTTTATGGTAGTTGTTCAAAAACAAATAGTGAGAGACAACCCATTTAACTAAAAAAGAAAATTCAAAATAAACAATTATAAATATATACATATAAGAAATAACTTGTAGTTGATGCATGGATAACTAGTAGTTCATGCATGGATAACAAATAGTAACAGACAACTCATTTAACTAAAAAAGGTAGGTAAGGCATAGACAACATGTGATTACAACTAAGCATAGAAAACAAGTAACAGATAACTTATTTTTGACACTTAACTTGTAACCTATTGGTGTTCATCAGCCACAAGTTAAGTGGATATGGTAGTATATCCTTCCTTGACATAGAATAATAAAACTATTTAACCTCACTTCACATTTATCTAATGTTCAATATCAAAATCATAGTGTGAAGACATTCAAATCTATCATTCAATAACAAACATCACATTTATCTTCCCTTCAATGCCCAGTATCTTACCCTATGAGTTGTACAGTTGCCGGCGGATAGAGGCAGTTTCCAGCAGAAGGGAATGGGGAGATTTGAGGGCCCCATATCCCACGTCCTATTAGTATTGGCAAGTTGGCTCGTGTCCCTGGAGTTTGAGCATGATGACTCGACAAGTCATACTTTCCTTGATTGGCACTATTCTTGGCACTTTCCTTGATTGGCACTTTCCTTGATTGTTTTATAGAATCACCTTTTTATGTGAATCACGTTTTTTTAAATCAATTTTCGTGATCTTCTCTAAAGTTATCCTTGTAGTTTTCTTATGGCATATAGATGTGAACGTGTAGTATTATATTGTTTAATATGCTCACATTCGTGGTTGTAGGGAGTTTGGATAGGAATGATTTGTGGAACTGCAGTTCAAACCATTGTTCTTTTAATTTTTACATGGAAAACAAATTGGGATAAGGAGGTAAGTTTTTTTTGGCTATTATAGACTAGCACAAACACTTAACTTGTGGCAAGTGAACATTGAAAAGTCACAAGTTAAGTGTCATGAGGAAGTTTATCTCTTACTTGTTCTTCATGTTTAGTCATAATCACTTATTCTTCTCTATGCATTAGCTACCTACTACTGTTACCTTCTTTAGTTAAATGGGTTGTCTATGAGTTATTCATGCATGAGCTACGAGTTTTTTCAGCAATAAAAAAACATACTTTTGTTATTCATTGAGAATAAAAAAGTATAGCTCATAAACATAAACAGTCTCAAAAATCCTGAGTGCATAGAGTCTACAAAAGCATTCTTCAAATCGAGTTCTTCCCCCAAAAAACTACCATCTACCATCACCTCAAGAAGCTAATATAAGCTTCATCTGACTATGAAAAACAAAAAAGGAACATCAAGTTTGCATTGCATAATAAATATATTCCTAGTGCCAGTGTCAATCAAGGAATTTTCCACAAATTCCTCCCATTTGATAATACCTTCCTCACCTGCCAAAGCTTCCTTGGACAAACCATCAGCATCCAGATTTAATTCTTTGAAAATATGCTTGAACTCAATGTAAGAGAAGGAAGAAAAAAGTCCTTCTGTACATCTGCACTAATTCATTAATGAGACGAATTGCAGATTAGATTTGTGACAGGCCGAGTTGATGATGACCATCGAGTCTTCATAGACATGTAAAGTATCAATACCAAAAAGATTTACCATTTTGCATAAACACCATAAGCCCAGAAACTTTGCCTTGGTGTTTGTTCCCAAACCACAATTGAGATAAAATCTGAAAACATGAAAATCATTAAGGAAGAGAACTCCTAAAGCACATATCCCATCTTTAGTTACCCCATCAAAGAAGCCTGAAGCATAATGTAATTCTAGAAGAGGCTTAATCCCTAAATATGTTAATAACTCTAGAGAGACATCCTCCACAAGAGTCTCTTATCACCAAAAATACATCAACTACGAGTTATTTTTTATATTTCTCTTTTTTATAATTATTTATATGGAATTTTGAACAACGGCCATAAAATCAATTTAGAGAGTATACTTATCTCATCCTCTTAGATCTTAATTAATTATAAATCACTTAGCAAACTCTAACTCTAAATAAAAAGATAAAAAATCATTAAAATAAATATATCTACTCCATTGTTACACAATATGTTTAAATCGAAGAATTTATAAATTTATAATCTTTAGTTAGTATTGAATACTAATTGCGCCGAGAGGCGCTCTACAGCCCAGTATGAGGGAGATCTTGTAATGTGTATGTGTCCCGTTACATGTAACGGGACACCTAATAAAACATAAAAAGTAAAAAATGATAATATGAGGGAGATCTTGTAACGTGTATGTGTCCCATTACATATAATGGGACACCTAATAAAACATAAAAAGTAAAAAATAATAATAAAATCCTAGGCTCTATCAAGCACCGAGAGGGATCAAATCTCCCGAGGTGCAAACCTCTCCTTGAGTGCAATACCTGAGCCGAGGTTTGCACCTCGGGAGATTTGATCCCTCTCGGCGCTTGATAGAGCTTAGGATTTGGATCTAGACTGGTTATAATCTTATTCCTGATTTTCAGGTGATATGTATCCGGACTAAAGTGACAACAATGTCATCAAGCCCATTTGTTCCTTCCTTAGGAATAAATCAATATCAAAGTGTCATTTAACAATTTCACGTTCATCACAGTGGATATAAATTCAATTTGAAACACCTCCCTTTAAATTTCAATATGTGAAACACCTCACTTTTTAAGTGACATGATGCAATTTACAATTTTATATGTTAAAATATTGTTATTATGAAAATGAAAAATCATTGATGAAAAAGTGTATATATTAACATAAAAAGTCTATAACTAAAAAATTCAAAAAATATATACAAATTTTTTGTTTTTTAATTTTTTGTAAGCAATAAAAAAACCTTTACATGCATACATATGTATACAAAATGCAATTAAAAATTTCAAAGTTTTTAAAATTAATAAAAAACTATGTGCTCTAGTGCATTTTGTGTAGATTATGTTTATATATATTTTTTCAAAAAAATACACTTATCATTAAATTTTTAATTTTTTTTTGTAAGTAAGCAAAGACGGAACATTCTATTAATATGGTACAAAAATGGTACAGAAATACATCCAGAATGAGTCACAAAGTCTCACTGAAGCTCTTCCCGAGTTGGGAAAACAGGGCACCCAAAGTTCGGCAAAACCACTACCAAGTTCATCAAAACAACTTCACAGGGAATTGCCAGTAAACCCAAAACAGTTCAAGCTAAATACATACTATAAGAAACAACTAGTTCAACCCAAACTGCAACAGATACATAACCATGACATAATGCACCTCAGAGTAAACAAAACAGAGAGCAAAAAGGCCAACCATTACGACACTGGGAACAACGAGACAAGGAGGCGAGATTAGTTGGCACTCCTTTGAGCCCTGCTCCTGACTTCTTACGGATCTTGGATGTTGAGATCCTCCACCAAGGCCTCCAGAGAGCGCATACCTGCTAAACCATGTTGTTGGTTGGCCTTCACTTCCATAATGATTCCTCTTATTTCTTTAACAATAAGTTCACGGGCTTGAATTTCACGGGCAAGAAGAATTCGACCAGCCCAGAATGGGTTGGCTACAATTGGACACCCTTGCTGCTCCTCAAACTCTTGCTGCAAAGAAATCTCCATGTTAGCAATTTGAACCTCCGTAGTCCCAGGCGTCTCCTCAAGATATTGGTGCACCCAATCGAACGCCAAAGGATGGGCATCCTCCGTAACGTCCTCCTGGTGGGATGTTCCTTCCCCCCTTTGTCTTCTTCTCTCACTGGTACTTTGCCTAGAGCCTCAATGGCTTCTTAAACGCATGTGGGGGGGGCATAATACACAAGAAAATAGTTCCCGTCGAGAAGGATATGCCACCTGCTAGCTATAACCACCTGTTCTCGAAATGAAGCATGCACAACATATTGCATCTCAGGATGAGGTAAGCGATTTTATCATTGCGGGTAGGCCTGCAAAGAACCTCCTTTACGACTTTAAAATCCCCAAGCCTACTTTTAGACTTGTCCATCGTACAGGTCCTTGGGCTGCCATTAGTGCGAATCATTATCGTTTCATCCCCTATTGAGAACTCGCATGCTTGAGGTTTTGTGAGCCCTCGAATCAATATGTGAATGGTACAATCCCTCCTGCTGAGACCATTCCCAACATCACTTATGTCCTTGATATAGATTCTCATCTTAGTCCAGTCATTAATCCCGTACTCGCGCTGTATCATGAATCTGGCTGGTAAATAAGCAATTTAAGAGGGAATACTCGTGTTATTGATTTCGGCTGGCTTGCCAACCTAGTCTCCAAATGGTGGAATAATGCCAATGGGATACTTGGATGCCCTTGACGGTTGATCATTAATGTGAGGTGACCTAAAGATTACGTTTGTCCGTCTGTCCCCGATGCCATGTGCCTTCTCGCCACTACGATGCGTGGTTCTGTCCAGGTGGTTGAAATTGATGGTTGCAATCTCAATGCATTGTCTTCTCAACACGTGATCGCATGCATCCTCTAACATGCTAGCTTTGAAGGTGACACATGCTCCTACTCCATTGTTCATCATCTCGTCTGCCATCCGATTTCCTTTACGTCGAACATGCAAGAATTGGATAGCTGGGGTGGTAAGCAGAAGTTGGTGAAGCTGAACAGGTCTGCACTCCCATCTCCAATTTTGCAAAATCTTGGCAATGGTTGACCCTCTCTGAATTTGGCCTGCAATAGTGATCATGATCATGGAGTTTCCCTCCACTGTTAGAGGTAACCAATCCTGAAAATTTTCCCATCTCATTCCAGTCACGAGTCCTTCTAATTCAGCTACATTGTTTGTGGATTCTCCCAGGTCTCCCCAGAAGACACCCAGCACCTTCCCTCAATCATTTCTTATTGCGCCACTAGAACCTGCCGTACCCGGGTTCCCTTTAGCATCACCATCAAATTTTAGCTTAAAGGTTCCAGATGGAGGAGGTTTCCAAAAATCGGGGCTTTGGGGCTGGAACTTCCTATCACGCACACCATCAATACTTTCAGGTGAGGTGAAAATACCCTAATCGTTTAAAATTAATCTTTTTGGAGGGTTGGATTTCCTGGCATTGGGTGGCCACTGGTTGAGTTTCAATGTTTCTTTCAGGTGTAAATAAGGGCATCGACCAGACCGCCTCAGCGCTACACTCCTTACCCTCGAAAGTTCAATGATTTCTTTCTTTACAAACCTCCCAAACTATGAATCCAGGAAATAATTCACAAATATTGTTCAGGAGTTCATTATTGAATGGTTGGGATAACCATGTGACCAGAGTGAGGTCAGGATGACCTTGGACCCTCGCTGTCCTTCTAAATTTTCCTTCCCCTCTGTCCCATAGTGAAGATGCCAAAAGGCATTCATCCAACAGGTGATTGATGGACTCAGTGTCATGTAGGCACATACAGCACCGGAATGGACCTACAAGGCCCCTTACCAAGGGATTTTCCATGTCAGGGTGCGGTGATGGATGAGCAACTAGCCAAAAGTGGCGATTTTGGGCCAGAGGTTCTTTTGCCAAACCTTCTTCCATTCCCCCCCCCCCCCCCCCCCCCCGCGGCAATCTTTCTTATTCTTCGAGAAGACTAACCACTTCAGCAATATTGAAGTTTCCAGTGTTTGATTAACCCCATCGTACTTTGTCCGGTCCCTCCTCTAAGGGAATCTGACGCTTACTAATCTCCTCATAGAATTTATCCAAGTACTCATCTGAGACCAAGGCTTGCCACCAGTGTTTCGGTTTCCAGATCCTGACCTATTTCCCCTCTAGAGTGGGTTCCTAAAAGTCCTGAATTTTTTCCATGGGGATTCTCTGGAGGTACTGCATTAGCTCATGGATATCATGTCTTTCTTCCAATATGGGAGATTGTTTCCATGCATCCCTAAGAAAGGAGGCAGAGGCCTTGTCCCCTATCTCCCAAAAGCTGTGCCGTTGAACTAACTCCCTGTTCATTTGAGCTGCTCTCCATATATGCGAACCCGGTAAGTCCTCCCCAAATCTTATAAGGTCTTGCTTAGGCCAGTTAGAAGCATATTTTATGTGCCATAATAATGCCCATGGTTCGTCTATGTGTGTGTTCCATCTCCAACAAAATTTCACCCCCATCACCCTATTGACACAAAACGGATCACATAATCCAAGTCCACCCACTGCTTTTGGCGTACACAGGGTATCCCATTTTACCAGGGCCCATTTATTTTGTTCATGGGTTCCACCCCATAGAAAGTTCCATTGAATGTTGCGAATTTGCTTGAGAACCGCTTTTGGGGTAGCCAACATCGAGAAGAGGTAGACTGGCATAGCTTGAAGCACCGACTTAACCAAAATGAGGTGGCTAGGAAAATTAAGGGCTCTGTAAGTCCATAATTCTAATTTTCTCTTTAGCTTGTCTAGGAGGTCCTTCCACAAGACTTGACGAATAGTGGAATCCGTCAGGGGTGCACCCAAGTGTTTAGACGGGAGCTTCCCTTCTGAGAATTCCAGGATACGTAGGATGTTTCTGTGGGTAATTCTTGGCGTGTTGAAAAAATAAACTTGGGATTTTTCCTTTTTGATTTCCAAACCATTGGCGCTGAGAAAGGTATCTAGGATTCCCTTGATACCTTTGGTTTCCCGAACGGAGGAAGAGCCCATCAACATGGTATCATCAACGAATTGCTGGTGGGTTTGGGGGGTCAACTCGTTGCTGAGGTTAATGCCACGTATACCATTACTTTGTTGAGATGCTTTAAGCATTCTTCCCAGCCCTTCCGCTATGATAATGAAGAGAAATGGGGATAAGGGTTCCCCCTGATGGATTCCCCCGGAAGCCGAAAAGGGTTGAGAAGGGGTGCCATTCACAAGGATTGAAAAGAAGATCGAGGAGACCAGACTCATTACCCACTCAATCCAATTTTCATTGAAGCCAAAAGTCCTTAACACCTCTGCAAGGAAGGTCCAATTGAGCTTGTCATATTCCTTGGATGAGTCGAGTTTGAGAAGCATACCTGGTATTTTGTCCTTCTTCAAGGAGTGAATGGATTCATGGACTAGAATTATGCTATCGAGGATTTGACACCCTTCCACAAGTCCTGCCTAATCTAGGGAGACTAGTAGGGGGAGGAGCAGACATAACCGATTTGATATGACCTCTGTGATGATTTTATAAATAATGTTACACAGGGCTACGGGTCTAAACTTGCTTGGGTATTCCGCGCCCATTTCCTTCGGGATGAGCGTCGGGATAGTAGAATTGAGGGATTTTAGGATACTTCTAGTCCTACGGGAGTCTTCAACAATTTCCAGGATTTCCTCTTTCAGCCAGTCCCGACAGGTGTGGAAGAAATTGGTGGTGAACCCATCAGGACCTAGAGCTTTGTCCGCTGCCATTTGCTTGACTGCTTCCTCTAGTTCTTCCATGCTTATTAGTTTCATGAGTAGCTTGTTGTGGTCCTCTATGACCAATTTTGGAATTTGTTGAAGGACTTCCTCTCTCTCATCCCGTCTATTAATATTAGGTTCCTCCAACAGTTCAACAAAAAACTCGTTCAGGGTCTGTTCCATCTCCACTTGTGTTTCACCGAAACTCCCATCCAATCTCTTCAGTCGAACCACCTTGTTCCCCTGTCGATGTTGTATAGTAGCTTTGTGGAAAAATTTAGTATTATGCTCCCCTTCTTTCAGCCAGCGGTTTCGAAACTTTTGTTTCCAGAGTAGTTCTTCCTATTGTTCCTTAAGGTTGAGTTCCTTTAAGAGGTTTTTTTCTTGTTCCATCAACTCTGCAGAGTATCCTTGGGACATTGCGGTATTCTGAACCTCTCGCATTTTTTGCTCTAACTGTTTTTTCCCTTGGAAAATGTTTTTGACGGTTTCCATATTCTAGTGCTTGATTTTACCTTTTAGGTACTTTAGCTTTTGATGGAATTGGTACATTAGGGTTCCCGTTATGGGGAGCAGTTCTGCCACCACTGACGAAGTTGATCCAGGAAATCAGGATGGAGGAGCCAAAATTGTTCAAACCTGAAAGGTCTTCTGAGGTTCTCCCCTATTCGTTTCCAATCAAGGCTTATCGGCCAGTGGTTAAAGCCAACAGAGGGGAGCACTACTACCGATAGTTCTCCCCCCTGATCATAATGGATTCTGACACTAAGAACCTATGAAGCCTGAAGGCTATGCTTTTCTCCCCTACTCTTTTATTATTCCAAGTAAAGGTATTGTTAGAAGTTCTGACATCAATTAGTTCCAGAGCTTCTATTACCTCTGTGAAGTATTCACTAATGGGGTGCAAACAATGTATTCCCCCTCGCTTCTCTTCCAGGCTCCTGATTAGGTTAAAGTCTCCCCCTATGACCCATGGGCGCAAGCCATTCACCCTTTCGAGGCTGAGCACTGAGTCTAGGAAAGAGTTCTTCATATTAGCTATAGTCGGTCCATACATATTGGACATGAAATCTCTGACTCTGGTTCCTAGTATATGAAAGGAGGCTGATACGATGAACTTAGAGGCCATCCAGTCAGTCAGACTTACCTCCTCAGGGTTCCAGAGGATGCCAATTCCCCTAGCAGTTCTAGTTGCGTCCGTTGCTATAACCCCACAATGTTTCCATATTTTCTTCCCATGGACTATAGTTCTGCTTTAGAGCATTTAGTTTCTTGGAGAAAAACTATGGATGGCCTTTCTATTTCAATCTTCCATCTCAGAAGATAGGTTTTTAGAGGGATTTTGCATCCTTTGATGTTCCAAGATATGATCCGCATCTTATAACGATTTGGGGGTGGAGGAGGCTAGGGCCGCATTGATAATGGGGTACTGGCCTAAGTCAACTAGTTTCTTCCCAACCATTTGAATTCTTTGGATATTGCTTCGACGTCCTCGTCTTTCCCCTCTGCTCTTCTTTTTTCTGTCATTTTCCTTATGGGATTCAAAGGCTATACCTAGATATTTGGGATTCTTGATCTTTATAATAACTTTCTCCAATAAGGAAACCTGTTGTGGGGGGAAAGAGATCGATACTTCTTCTGTGCATGCCACCTCCAGTCCATCCAAATCTAGATCTCCCATGTCCATCTCTTCGCCTGCTTCCTCTTGCATGGAGCATTCTTCACCCACTGCTGCCTTCTCAGGATCCTGGGTGATGTCATCCAAAACTAGATTGGATATCAGATCTATCATTTCTTTCTATTGTGTCTTCTCCCCATCAATTTTCCTTTCTACTGTCTGCAAAACTTCATACCTATTCTGTGTCTGAGCTTTCTTGAGTATGTCTGGCCCCGTTCTTCACTTTGCTGGTCGCTTCTTGTTCGCTACTCTGGTGAATCCATCTGGATCTTTTCCTTCCAGGTTGGAATTTGCTCCAGGTTGTTTATTTAACGCACAATCTCTGGACAGATGTCCGTGTTCATGACACCGCCGACATATGGAAGGGATTTGTTCATAGTCTATTGCCCAGAACCAATCTTCATCCTCCCAGGTTAAGTCGATTCCATCTGGGATATCATGGGAGATATCCATGTAGAGAAAAATGCGAGCATACGAGGTGTATCTCATTTTCTTTGTTTGCTCAGAGACCTTGACAAACACTTCAAGCATATTTCCAATGTCAGTGAGTATTTCCTCCTTCCAATATTCCGTGGGTAGGGAATACAAGCTAACCAGATAGGGGCAATCGTGAAATTTTCTTTATCTGGGTTGAATCGTTCTTTCTATGACCCTAGGTATAGTCCTGCATAATTAAAAAAATATGGCCAATTGTCGATTATGCGCGTGCAGTCAACCTCATTGAAGAAGATAACCGTAAAGAACCCTTTGGCTCCAAGCTATAGGTCATAATGACATTGAGGCTTCCATGTTGTGTTGATCCACTAGACAAGAGCCTTCTCTGTTAGCCAGATTCCAACGAATTTCCCAATGAGCGCATGGTCTTTCATATATTGAATATCAATCCTAACTCTTTCATAGTTAATCTGAAGCTTAGGCACCTTTTTTTCTTTCAGTAGACATTGCATGGGTCTCCTTAATTCTCCTGCTGCCTGAACCATTTTGGCGGTTCTGCTAGTCCCTTCTCCTCCCATCCCAACCAGGAGGTTAGATTCAAGTCTCTCTTCAACCCCTTTCCCTTTGTCAATGATCAGGGGGGGGGGGCATGGCCTTGACTCTAGTGGTTTCACTCATGTTGCTTCACAGCCAGATTCAGAGGAGGCCCTAACGGCCGCCGACTTCACTTGTAATAGCCCCAAACTTTAGTTTCCCTACAAACCTTCATGTTCGTCGTTGCACCGCCCTCCTCCTTCGCACCATCGTCAAGTCCACCTCTCTTATCACTAAAATATTTTATCTGTACACAAACCACTTGTTAACTTTTCCTAAAATTTACAAGAACAAACCTATCATTAAATATAATTTTGACATATTAAATAATAATTTTTTTAAATATAGGTGGAAATACAACATAATTTCCTACAATTTGTATTTTTGTTGTGTAAGGTATATATGAGTTTTGAGGGCTTTGATTTAATACATGAGTAAAAAATCAAATTTTCACCGTCATTTTTACCCAAAAAGTGTTACCCATCCTCGTGGATTCACCCTTTAATTTATTTAATTAATTTTGAATACTTTTTATATGTAAATTTATTATTGTGTTTCTAAATTATATTAAAAAATATCTAAAAAAATAATAATGTTTTTTTCATTTTCTCATATTTTAAATATTTCATTAATTTATATTAAAAAATTTCATTGATTTATATTAAAACATTATATGTATAAGGATTGACATTACAACCTTAAGGTTTAATTATCGTGGATACACAAGTGTCTAGTAATTTACAAATTGAGGGTTGGCATTACAACCTTAAGGCTTAACTATTGTGGATATACAAAATAAATTGTTAAGGTAATTTATAAATGTAGAAATTAAATATTGAAATTTTGTTTTCGTTGAAGAATGAAAATTAAAAGAAAAAGACAAAAATTCATTTAGCTTTGTAAATTAAAATGTTAAACTTATTTATGCAATTAAAAAAATGTAATTTTAACAATAAAAAATTGTGATTACAAAAAAAAAAAAAGTATAACCGTATTCCAATAAGAGTTATTAAAAAAATTCCAAAACATTGAATATTTAACCAATATTAAATTTATAAAATTGTTTTACCGAACTTATATAAATATTTTGTATATAAAATTAATATTTTTTAAGTTAAAAAATTTATAACATAAAAAGAGTTCAATTGTTATTTATTTGAAAAACAACTCTATTTTAAATTTATTTGAAAATGGTTTATGTGAAATGAGGTGCTCTATAGTTTAATATGGGAGAGATATTGTAACTTTTGTGATGTAACAAAATAATTTAAAAAATTCATGTTGACTCATAAAATAAAAAAATATGGAAAGTATTTAAAAAAAATCCATGTTGGTTCATAAAATAAAATATTATGAAAAGTAATTAAAAAATAGATGTTCGTTTATAAAATAAAAACCTAAAACTTAAACCCAGATCTATGCTAGTATAGGTTTCAATGTGCTAGATTATAAAAATAATTTAACATGCATACAACAAAGGCTTGACTTACATGTCAAAACCGAAATAAAAAAATATTTTAGGATTAGCTTGCTTAGAAAGGGAAGTTGCCTTGGAAAAATGTGTTTGTATTTCTATTGTAGTGTCTTTTCATTAAATAAATTATTATAAAATATCAATAAAAAATAATTTATTTATTTTAATTGTGTCGAGAGGCATTTTCTACAACTTAAGTAAGTGAGATGTGTCATGTCTCTAATAATGACATGGCACATATCAGCTCCAAAAAATAAATATATAATATTTTTATAAAACCAAGCATATGCTGCTCCAAAAGAATAAATATAAAAAAAAAAATTGTAAAACCAAATACATTTCAGCACGAAGTTTAAATTGGCTTCATTATAAAAACACATTTATATAAATATATATCAAATTTCGATTTTGAATTACCTATTGGCATGGTGAAGCTCTTTATCAATTGATACATGCACCCTAGAGTATCTGCTTTCATTGATTCCTTCATAATAGCACGGAGGTGATTTAAAAAAAAAAAAATGTAAAATTTCAATTTAAAATTCCACTTAATTTAAATCTAAAAAATTTCACTTATTCTCGTATATATAATCAAAATCAAACTTTAATAATTGAATGGATGCATGCATGTAGCTTTAAAGTTATATTAATTATCTAGATTCTCCAAGTGGTTGAACTTAGGGAGTCCATAAATGCATCACAAGAATCCACCAAATGAATTATCACCTAGTTATATATCAGTCCATAAATGCATCACAAAAATCCAGCAAATGAATTATCACCTACTTATATATCTTTATTTAACACTTACTACTTGGAAACGTGAATATGTGTCTATTTGTATATCTTTATTTAACACTTTCTACTTGGAAATGTCGATATGTATGTTCATTGCGATAACAATATTTATTTGTTATATTATCATATTTGATTTGATAATAATCAAATTTAAGTGGAGAAATTTATGAAGGGATATTTCTGATTTACTCTCTCTCTCTCTCTCTATATATATAAAGTGTAATATGAAGTAAATAAAAATATATTTAAGTACAAAACAAGAATCTTGTGAAATAATTTGTACAATAAACCATAAATGGAGGTGTAGAATTCCCTCGCACAAGTTTATAATTTTCTATGCTTCCAAGATTTTTCCCTCACTGGCTTCTCACTATTGGTGAAGTCACCCACCACCTCTTTATCCTTCGTGAAATCCGTTATTTTGTGTTATACACACACACACAATCCATCTTAACTACGACTCTATCGAGTGAATAAAATCCCTTGAGGTGCAAATATTTCCTCAAGTTTAGCACTCTAAAAAGGGTTTGTACCGCAAGGGATTTGATCACTCTCAGTGCTTGGTAGAGCCATAGTTAATATGGATCTATGATGGTTTTTATCTTGACTATGACTCTATTGAGCGAATCAAATCTCTTGAGGTGCAAACCTTTCCTCAAGTTTAGCACTCTAAAAGAGGTTTGTACCTCAAAGGATTTGACCCCTCTTGGTGCTTGGTAGAGCCATAGTTAAAATTGCTCTATGATGGTTTTTAGTATCCACAAATTTAACACAATTCAATAAAAATATAAAATACTACCTTTATTTATTTTAATTTTATTTTGATTTGTTCAAATATCAATATTTCAATGCCAATTTATAATCTCCACATTTTTATATCTATCATGCTAACTCTTCTTAATTAATTGTCAAAAATATAATTAAAATTGTCTAAGCTTTAGACACTCAAATTTTAATAAAAAAACATGCCGACTAACACTGATTTTTATCATGATATGCCAAACTATAGTTATGTACTAAGCCGGTATGGCATCTTAAGAATCGTTCAAATTTGAACTCGTCCTAGCTCTTATAAAGGGTTCTAGCTTGTCCCAAGTAAAGTTAAAATTGCCCTTTAAAAAGCTATAAAATCTTATTTTGACGAGACCAATTAAGAAGAGCATATTTTATAATAACATTTTAAAGGAAGGGCCACTTTTCAAAGAGCCCATCAATATGAATTTCAATTTACGATTAGGAATTAAGAACTTACTAGATACCATTTACAAAATACTAGCATAATATAAATGAATTCATAAAATATGGAATGATATAGTAGGTTAGAACAATATCTCCTTAAAAAAAGGAATGAATATCAAAACAAGTACTATGTATGCAACATGATCTCCTAAAATAAGGAATAAATACGAAAGCTAGTCCAAACACAACCCTCTATATTTGCATGAGTAGACGTCAATTTAGAGTTCATGTCACGCGTGACAAGATTTCGTAAGGGATCCTGAGCATACAACAAATCAAGCACGACACTCTAACTTGGTTCAAAAGTCTCATAACATTATTTCAAACAAAATCCTATCGAATTTAGAATTTTAATTTTCTAGTATACCACTTGACAACATTATTAAGAAGAACAAATTTATGAAATTATTTTTTAGAATTAAACTTCTATGATATAATTTTTTTTATAGATACAAAATTTATAAATTATTAAAAAGTAAATAGTTTA
The DNA here is from genome assembly GCA_027924585.1 of Larix kaempferi. Lineage (NCBI taxonomy): Eukaryota > Viridiplantae > Streptophyta > Pinopsida > Pinales > Pinaceae > Larix > Larix kaempferi. The sequence continues at coordinate 10,396,064 of BSBM01001022.1, forward strand.
TTATTAATATCCTTTGAGCATTCCATCCTTTGGTCTAGTTTTGAAGTTAATGTATACTATATTTTCCCGTGTGATTTTCTTTTCTTCATTTAAACAAACTAATTGGTATTGATATGGATTAGCACTTTGAAATGTGTTATTTAATTGACAATGACAACTTTGTGCCAAACTTTCTTAAAAGGTGCTAGACAAAAATTGAAATGAGGGATGACACAATTGCTTCCTATTATTAAATTAAGCAAAGCACAAGATAGCATGGCAAACCTAGATTGGTATGACGCGATCATCTGCTTACGGAGCCCTGTACATTTTCCTCTGAGTACAGGATGACTAGGAGTCAAGCTGGTTCTGACTGAACTAGCCTAGTACCTACCTAGTATAAAAAAAGAGGGAAGTTGGTCACGTGCTGTTTTCTTCGGTACTACTGCTACGTTTCTTGCGGACATTCTGGGGTTCTGTCATTTTCTTCGGTTTTTTTAGCGGCTCTCCATTTGAAGGACTAGGACGGTGGATTTGTCAAGTCTACGGCTGTTCACGGGTTCCTGTTCCCTGGTCACAAGGCTGATGGGCTCCTGATTTACCGGCTCTCTCTTGTCCCGGTGGTCCTGGCTTACCGGCTCTCCCTTTTTTGGTGTTCTACGGGATTGTTGGTACATGTACTCTGAAGTGGCAGATGCTGGTTTCCGGTGATTGATATTGATGGGACACTGGCACAGAAAGGTAGGTTTTCCCCTGACGGACTTTGAAACTCCACTCCCATTCTCTTCGGAACATTCGGGAAGGGTTTTAGGGGCGGCAGAGACGTATGTTCCTGGGGGATCTCCGGAGGCTCCTCCCTCTATCCGGCTACAGTCCAAGTGGCCTGAGAGATTTGTTGGCCGTAAGGCTCGGAAGCGATGAGGGAGTAAATCACTGAAAGTGAGGGAAGGACTTATTCGCCATGAAATTCCCTTGGAGACTAATCTAGACCGCATTGAAATGCTCAACAGCCGAGCCATTGTCGGGCGCCTTGAGTTTACCAGGGGTGAGCAGAAGGACCTGGTAGAGTGGGTTCGTAAAACCTGGCTGCCTGTCATTGGCGATATGCCCAGGGTTCTGCAGCTTATTAACGGTTGGTTGATGTTTATCTTTTCTAATTCGGTGCATGTTGGGGTTATTCTGCAACGGTTCTGGAGTTTCAAAGATGGCTCCCTCTATCTTAACAAGTGGCATCTTAAGTTTGATCCCGTGCGTGAAGTTCAGAGTTTTCGGCATCTATGGATGATATTACCCAGGTTTCCGATCGAACTTTGGTCAGAAAATGTGCTCATGGGCATCGCCAATTCCGTTGGAAGGTTTGTCCGCCTGGATTCATCTCTCCACAGCTTCGACAGGAGGTCGGCTCGTGTTATGGTGGAGCTCGAAATGTCCAGGGGGTTACCGGAGGAGTTGGAGCTTGTTTGGGGAGACAGAAGCTGGAGACAACGCCTTGATTATTTTCGCGTTCCCTTTCGGTGTCATTATTGTCTTAGGACGGGCCACATACAAGCGAAGTGTCCTGAGGCTCGGGTACAGGCACACTGGTGGCGTTCATCTGACATCTCGGGTTCATCAGCGAAAACCTCTTCATGCTCGGACGGTACCCCTCCTACAATCTCTTTGCCCCTAGGTAAGTCTACTCTCCACATTGGTTCTCCTGTTCCATTCATTCCCGAGGAAGACCTCTTACTGGCACAAGCTGCTGATGACATATTGGATAGAAAACTAGCTTCCGGGGATACCTTGATAGGTTCGGGACATGTGAGGGCTTTGTCACCAAACCCTATCACATCTACTTCTACTCCTAGTCTTTGTTGGGGGTTATTTGGCCTGCAGGATAAGTCTCCTATAGTCTCTGATAGCTCTCTGACTCATTGCCAGGATCGCTAGCAGGTCTCAATCTTGGGACATGGGGTGTCGGGGGCCACTACCCACTGGGAATCAGCCAACCCTACCTGTCATTCAAGGGTTTCTGTGTCCTACCGGGGATCCACTGATCCCACTGTTGGTCTTCCGGACCCGTGTTCGCCTTCTCTACACATCACTGCTACTATGAATGACTCCGGCTATTCCTCTCCACAGGGTATATTTACCCCTTTGCAAATTTTCACAAAAAACCCTTCTAAAAATCCGAGGGTGTTGCCTGCAAATACTGCTAAGTTTCAAAATGTTACGATTCGGAGGGTGAAGAGCTCTGCCAGGAAATTCAAACCTCCTGAGGATGTGGGGGCTGCTTTCAACCCTTTGTCTGAGCGTTTATTGACTACTTCCATACAACATGGTCGGACATCTGGCTCTGCGGAGGATGGGAGGGTTTTGGAAGTTTTGCCGTCTTCTGATGGGGACCTTGGATCTATTGTCCCCCGTGACAATGTTCCCTAATTTCTATCTGTTCTCTTAACATTCGAGGGTTGGGGAGAGCCGCCAAGGGAAGGGCTCTATCCAATCTTATCTCTACTTCCCGGCCTAGCATTCTTTTGCTTCAAGAAACCATGTGTGAGGACTTTGTTGCTATTACCAAACTGGCTGGGGTGGTTCCTGGGTGGGAGATCTCTGCTGTTAGTTCCAGTGGCTTGGCTGCGGGTTTGGCTATGGCATGGGACCCTAGGGTCTATTGCCTCAATCCCTTTCGGACCTCTTGGGGCATACTATTAGAGGGTTACTGTAAAGCTACCGATCTACATCTCTCACTGCTGAATTGTTACGCCCCATACAAGAACAGGGAAACCTTTTGGCAGGGTCTCCAATCCTCTGGCATCTTCGATAAACTCAATTTTATTCTGGCCGGGGACCTTAACTTTACCGGACTGGCTCAAGAAGTGTGGGGTTCCAAGGCACGATTGGATGACTTGGCATTATTCTTCTCGGACTTGCTTATTAACAATGGTCTTATTGATGTGTGCACAGGACCACTTGTTCCCACTTGGTCCAACGGCAGAATGGGGGTTGAAGGAATACACAAGCGATTGGACAAATTTCTTGTTAAGGAATCATTATTGGAGAACTGCAGCCGGTATCGGTCCTGGGTGGGCAAGTACAAAGTATCGGACCATTGGCCTATATTTCTTCAATTAGAAGAGGACTTCCTGTCTGCACATTTTCCATTCAAATTTGATAGCTCTTGGCTAACAAATGTGGATTTTGATCGTCTGGTTAGAGACGTTTGGACTAGAACCAGTGTCGACCCAGATTTGAATCCGGTTGATCTTTTCTGTCACATTTTAAAGCGTTTGAAGGGTGAAGTATTCCACTGGATACATATGAAAAAACGATTGGATAAGCAGCTGTTGGCTGAGGTGGAATCTGAATTGCAGAATCTTTATCTTTTGAATCTCGAGACTCCTCTTACGGGCTCGGATCTAGAAAGGCTTATTCGATTAGAAGTCGAGAAGGACAGGATTTATCTGATGGAGGAGAGGGAATGGAGATTGAAGAGCAGGGCACTATGGGTGAAGGCGGGGGATAAAAACTCTAGATTTTTTCACAGGTATGCCTCTGCTAGAAGGAACAATAATACTATTTGGAATATTGTGGAGGATGATGGGACTGTACATGCAGGAATTGGTGATTTGCAGACACATGCTTACAAACACTTCTCCCAAATCTATGCTGATGATAATAAGTGCGATTTGATCTCACAGATACAAGTTGCCAGGATTTTCCCTCGTTTCTTTGACCAAGCAGATGCAGATCAGCTTTGTTCAGCTGTTACCCTGGCAGAAGTGGAACGTACCCTCAAACATTTCAAAAAAGAGAAGAGTCCAGGCCCAGATGGTTGGATGGTGGAGCTCTTCCTACATTTTCTGGACATTATGGGGGAGGACATTGTCAGTATGGTGGATTATACGAGATGCTATGGGTACCTTTCTGGAGCCTTAAATTCTACCTTCTTAACACTGATTCTTAAGGTAAATGATCCGGCAACCTTTGCTGATTTTAGACCCATTGCCTTATGTAATTTGGCATATAAAATTGTGTCCAAGATCATTGCTAGCCGGTTAAAACCTGTTTTTTCAAGGTTTATTACCCCTGAACAGTTTGGCTTCCTCCAAAATCGGCAAATACATGACGCAGTTGGTATTGTTCAGTAGCTGTTACACGCTATCAAATCCAAGAAGCACAGTGCCATTCTTCTCAAACTTGATCTGGAAAAGGCCTTCGATCGGGTGAACTGGGATTTCTTGAGACTACTGCTCATACAGATAGGGGTGCCTGCACTGGCTATCATATGGATCATGGCGTGCGTTGACACTATGAATATCTCTGTTCTCATCAATGGTTCTCCAACGTCCTTCTTTAGCTGCTCCAGAGGGATTCGTCAAGGCTGCTCGATGTCTCCCATGTTATTTATTCTTATTATGGATGGTTTCAGCAGGTTAATTAAGCTTGCTAAAGAGCAGGGCAAGTTTCATGGCATTAATATTTCTACTTATCTGCTTATATCTCATGTACTCTTTGCTGATGACGTTCTGATTGCTGCATTAGCATTATTAGAAGAATGGGCTTCCCTACAGAATATCATTGAGACCTTTTGTAGAGCCTTGGGTATGAAGGTGAGTTTGAGGAAGTCTCATCTTTATCATTTTATGGTGGAAGATGTCTGTTTATCGGGAATTCGGTCGGTTGTGCCCTACAGATGCAACATGGTTGTTGAAGGCTTCACATATTTGGGCTTCTTCTTAAAGCCCAACGGATACCTGGTCAAGGACTGGGATTGGTTGGTTAAATGTTTCGAATCCCGTATCACACACTGGACTTATCGCCTTCTCTCTATCGGAGGTAAGTTAACATTGGCTAAATTTGTCTTAATGGGGATGCCCGTATATTGGTTCTCACTTCTTACAGTCCCGCGGTCTATTATCAACAAATTGAGAAGGCTTATCTTCAATTTATTATGGTCCGGTGGCCTTAAGAGGCCTTCTATTTCCATGGTCAGTTGGACCAGATTATCCTTGCCACACTCTTCTGGTGGCTGGGGATTGATGGATATCTCGATTTTCAATGATGCCTTGAAATTAAAGAGCCTTTGGCGTGCCATCTATGGAGGTACTCTGTGGTCCACTGTTATTCACAGGAAATACATCAAGATCAACATTTCTCACTGGCTTCGGCAGACTTCTAAAAAAGTGAGAAGTGTCTCACCTATCTGGAGAGGCTTCATGCGTGTATATTGTTGGTTGGCACACAAACTCTGCTGGAGAGTGGGCTCTGGGTCGGAGGTGGCCATCGGGGTTGACCCGATTATTGGCTTACATGGTGAATACACGCTCTCGGATGGTCTTTTGGCACATCTGCGAGCTATTGTCCTGTATACTCTTAATAGTATTGTTAAAAACGATGGATCTGGGTATTGGCTCAATGCCTTGGATCTCAACTTAGCTCCTCCCTTAAGTGAAGAATGGGATACATATATACACGATCTTAATGCAGCAGGTATCCGGACCTCGGCCGGGGAAGATACTGTGGTATGGACTGGCAACGTGGCTACAGGCATTATTACTGCACAGACAGCTTATGACTGTATGATCCGTAGTCGCTGTATTTTTCCTAATCATTGGTGGTACTCGTAGGTTTGGCAATGGAATTTGCCTTTGAAAATTAAATGTTTTTGTTGGCTCCTTTTGATGAACCGTTTAAAGACTTGGGCTAATTTATCACGGTTGGGTTGGGTCGGGCCCAATCGTTGTGTTCTTTGTAAGACCAACTCGGAAACAACCGTGCATCTTTTCATTGGCTGTCCATTTACTGTTTCTATTCTTGAAAAGCTGTACCACAGCCTTGCTATTGAACATACCTGGAAGGGATACTCACTTGATGGGTGCTTGAAAGAATGGATGTATAAGTGCAAATCCTTCACTACTTTGCCAATATTCATATGCTGGGTGGTGTGGTCAATAAGAAACCGGGCCATCTTTGAGAACCTACAACCTGATATCTTTCGTACTTACAGGGCCATACTTACACAGTTTTCGCTTTATCAACCTCTGGAGGAGGTTCCCACTCAGAGACCTATTGGAGATTTTCAGTTTAATTTAAGTGACCCTGTCTTATTTTTTGATGGGGCTGCTTGCTATGGAAATTGTGGTGCCGGAGGGGTGATTATCATTAATCAACATCACCAGTTCTTACTTCGTCTCAAATGTGGCAAAGGTTTGAACATGAAAGCTGAACTGATGGCTTTATGGATGGTTGTCAAGGTTGCTCACATTTTTGGTCTTCCCAGAATCAATATCTTCGGTGACTCGCGGGTCACCATCAAATGGGCCCGGGGTGAATATGACATCAGTGTTCTTGAGCTAGAAGGTTGGTGCAGAAGAATTAAGGAGGAATTTCAGTCTTTCTGCTCCTACTCTTTGGAACACATCTACAGAGAGCACAATGTACTGGCTGATCGGCAATCAAAGTTGGCATTGGAGGGGATTGAGGACTTTGTGCTCTGGGAGGAATGCTGGGACCATTCTGTGATAAATGCTGGCTCATTTAACATCATGATATGATTATTCTTCTAGCTATGGGCTATGACTGTGGGTCAGTTTATTGGTTGTTTCTTTGTATGACCTTTGACTTTCTTGTGAGACCATCTTTGCCTTTTTGTGTTGATGACATATTGGGATGTTTGGAACATTTTGTAACTCTTTGTGTTTGGGTATCCACTTGGATCCAGCTTATGTGGGAGACTAATCTGTACTATTTGATTCAACTCAATGAATAGCAATAGTATGTTTTTTTTTGCGGAAAAAAAAAAACCTGAATTGGTATGATTGGTATGAGAAGGAAGACAACATCACATATAAAAGGTTCTCCTCATAAAGTAAGGTTTATTAGATTATGATATATGTAACATTTGTCCAAGATATTAAGAATAAAGAAACAATAAAATCTATGTGTGGATATCTCCTAAAATGATTTGATACGTAGATGTGTGGATATCGCATATTAAGAGGCAAGTTTGTTTGAATCTTTTGATGAGCTATATTTAAGTAACACTCTCATTGGTACAAACTTTTTTTAAAAAGACATGATTATGGTGTTTGATGCTTCTTTAGCTTATTTAGTTTTTTTTTTCATTAAAGATATTTTAAATATTTATTTGAATTTTATTTACTTATTTTTAATTATTAATATTTTTTCTTTTTTCTTTTATAAATTATGTACAATTAACAAATAAACTTAAAGGTGTAAAGGCAGGTTAATAGTCTCAACTACTTTAAATCTATCAAAACACAATTTGCATTACAATATTGTTTATTTATTATATTATGTTGTGTTTTGGAAGGACAATATTGTTTATTTATTATATTATGTTTTATTAAAAGTTTATATTTTTTTCATGTAATTAATTGTTTAAGATGGTTAAAATTTGAAAAGTTGATATTATTTTTTTGGCATTTTTTTAAAAGTTTAGTTTTAATTTATACATATGAAAACCAAGTACAATTACTTCTTTTATCTTTTTAAAAGGTTGAAGAATATATGCCCTATATTGCCCTTTATCTTTTCGAAAGGTTGAAGAATAAAGGTTGAAGATATTGAAAGGTTGGAAGAATATCCGCCCTGGGCCCTGGCCGTAATGATGTTGTGCTGCACTGTACTCGGCTGCTGCTGACTATATGGCCCCTAGCACATGTAAGGCTGCCGATGACTATATGGTCCTTAGCACATGTAAGGCTGTTGTATCAGGCATATGTGTAGGTAAATATTATTCAGTCTGTTATAGGTCATTTAATGTGGCTGTAGTGAGCTTGTTGATCTTAAGTAGTTTAGGATCTAATTATTAATAGGTTCACTGCACTGACATTAAATGACCTGCAGCAGGCTAAATAGTGTTGGCTCATCTAACAATCCCTGACAAGCTGCTATATAAAATTGGATCTAAACCCTGTAAGTAGTAAACTGGGTAAAGTGTTAAATGCAGGCAGTTGTGTTGTTTTTGAAAAAAACATGCAGTTGTCTTGAATACAAGATTTCTGAACTATTGATACTGATAGTGATTTCTGAACTATTGATAGGAACGGGTTAAAACGTAAAATTATAGTTTACTGTGATTTAGAAATTACATAAAGTAGTTCATCTAAATTATAAATAGGAGGTGCACTCTAGGATCGGCCCATAGCCATACTCTTTTTTCTGCATTCTTGGTTCCTGATAAGTTCTGCAAAAATGGTTAATATATCCGTGAAGAGTTCGCAAATGGTGCAGCCTGCTGTTCCTACCCCACAGTGGGATGTTTGGACTTCAATTGTAGATCTGGTAGTGGGGAGAAAGCATGCCAATAGTGTGTATTTCTACAGGCCCAATGGCAGTGACAACTTCGCTTTTTTCTCAATGGACGTTCTCCAGCATGCTCTGAGCAGGCAAACTCAAAAAGGACACACATGGTCATCAATGAGGGAGCTCTTCTTATTGAGGCTGTAACAGATTCTGTCATCAATGATTTTGGCGATTTTGCACCCAGTGACGAGCTCACTCAGCTTGTTCCCCAAGTTGATTGCTCTTCTTCAGAAGACGTTTCTTCCTATCCTTTCCTCCTCCTTCAGGTACTACCACTTTGCCCAAATTCTTGATTCAGTTTTTTCTTAGGTATTACATCTTTTCAAATATAATACCTAGTTTGTTTGATTTATTTTGGAACATTAAGTATTTGGTTCATGTATCCATAGATCCATATATAGTTTCTTTAATATCCTCCCATTTGGTTTTACTGTTTGATATTTTTTTGTGGACTACATAATGTTAATATGTTATGGACAATTTACGTCGTACATGCAGGTAACATTTTTCAAATGTGGAGGAGTGTCATTAGGTGTGGGAGTACATCACACTATGGTTGATGGATATGCGGGTCTACACTTGATCAATAGTTGGTCTGAAATAGCTCGTGGGATGGACATCAAGCACCCTATAATGATAGAATTGTTTTACAAGCCAATAATACTCCAATTCCAAAGTTTCATCATATAAAATATGAACCATCTCCACCATTGAAAGACAAAAGTGGTATGATAATCAATACACAATATGATTCTTCGGTATCTTTAAAATTACAAAAGGAGAGTTGGATAGGCTTAAAGGTAAGGCTATAGTACTTATGAAGTGCTTGCTTGACACATTTGGAGATGTGCTTGTAAAGCTCGAAAGCTATTTTGGAAATGCTATTTTCATGGCTGCACCTATAGTTCTTGGAGGGGACCTTACCTCAAAGCTTATAGATTTTGTTGCAAGTGTTATTCATGAAGTTTTGGTCCACATAGATGATGAATACTTGTAATGTGCTTTAGACTATTTGGAATTACAAGGTGATTTGACTACTTTAGTTCGAGGAAGTCATACACTCTGGAATCCCAATATTTATATCACAAGTTGGTCTTGACTGCCTATTTATGATGCAGACTTTGGTTGGGGAAGGCCATGGGACCTGTAAATATTTATAATAAAGGTCACATTTACATTATCCCAAGTCCTACTAATGATGGAAGTTTATCAGTTGTAATAAGATTGGAGTCAAATTATATAGCTTATTTTGAGAAATGGTTACATGCAGATTGTAATTAGGTTTCATACTTCTTTGGAATTACATTCAACTTACGTGTAGCAACATTAAGGATAAATCATAAATAACTTTTGAGAATGCTCTCATCTTTGAAATAAAATAAGTCACAAACTTATTATTGTGATCCTAAATATGTGACTCTACATCTTTTCGTAAATAAAATAAAATGTGTTTTATTTAATAGATAATTTTAATTCAACATGATTAGCATGCATGAATACAAGTCTTCACACATAAATTTATTTATGTGTTTATTATGAATATGGATGTAAGTTAGTAATACAATATCAATATAGACATAAGTTAGTAATTCAATTTAGCTTGTCTCCACATGAGGGGCTAGTTGTGACTTAAGAGTGATACATATTTGAAGAGTATGTTGTAATACAATATTTTCTACTCCAAGTTCTTCTTTCTATTATTTTTATTGTAAACATGATTTGATTTGAAATGTTTTTTTTTAAGAGAATTAACTATGGACACCATGTTAAAGCAATGTTGTAGATTTGATTAATGGTAATTTGAATAATTTTCACACCCACTACAAAATCATTATAACAAGATATCTTGTACAACACGATTGTCTATCCTTTAAGCCTAATTTGTGAAATTCTCATATAATTTGCATTATTACAAATTTGGGACTTTATCCACAAAGTAATATTTAGGTGGGAGTAACACTCCAATATGAGTAGAAAGAAAAACAAAAACAATTGAGGTCCATTATTTTAGATGTATCTCAACAGAATCCTTATGTCCCACTCATCACATTGATCACATTGATACCACTCTCTTGTAACCGTTTTTGTGGACCCACATATTCATAACCTTATTTCAAACCCATATATATAGAATCCTTACATCAAGTTGATCATATTGGTACCACTCTTCCATAACCCTTTTTACACCTTTAAAAAGAAGGTAGTTCTTTACTTCTCCACTTATTGCAAGAATCAATTTATGTAATGTGATACTTCTTCAGGATATAGTTGTTTATGTAAGCTATACCCTACTTGCTTGCCCTCACCATGGCATTAAGTTCCATCCATGTACACTGGAGACTTAGGCTATTATTCAACTAAGACACAACTAGTTGCAAAAATAGGTGAACACTCAAATTTCGTATACCAAGCGAGATGGATTCAACTAGGAGTTCGATGGCAACACTATACTTGGAAACATTGTTGGTAGTAGGACCAATGTAGATTCCACCGGATTGGACCATTCCCTTTATGGCTATCACTCTACAAGGTGATCTCTCTCACAATTTTTCCCACTTGGAAACACTATATGATGAGTTGTAAATAAGTTATACCACAACCACTCATCTACTCCACAAAATATTGAAGACATCCATGCCCAAATTATCACATTGGAACCACTTTCTATTCAAATGGCCCACTTCATGTCATTGTTTCCTTCATCATATTTGGGATACCTATAGCCAAACTAACCTGCCCCAAGGAAGGGATCCACTAATCAAATCCCAATGGGATTCACTATGTTAAGCCCTATATATTTTGACATTACATTTCTATTATTATGTTAGTATGGTATTTATTGGTTGGCTAGGACCTTAATTGTAACTATGTGTCAACTGGGGCCTTAATTGTAATTATTCCCACTATCTAAACTATATATATAAAGGAGACATAGTTTTAAGATCATTTCATCTTGTCTTATGAATTTGATACATTGTATAAGAAGGTGTCCAGGCTCAAAGAGGCTTCTTCTTCATCTCCTTATTTCATTCTCAAGGCACTAGGTTACTATTTTTCTCTATTTTTATGTTATTTGGGGAATTTGGTGCATAACATTTGGTATCAATGCCATTTTATGTATAATTATTTTTCGGAGGCATATTAGATAACAAAATTTATAGGAGCCTCATAATACATAGTGAAGTACACATTAGCAATGTTCTAGTTCTTGGTTCATTATAAGTTCATAATTTTAGTCTATGTAAGTTAGGGTTTTTAACTAGTTCAAAAACTGGTGTCAAACATGTGTTTTGAGTAAAATGATATATATAAATATTAAGAGATCCAAATTGAGTGCCACCTATTGTATTAGAAGGAATACGTATCACACTATTTGTTGTAAATATTTTAGAAACATAATATGAAACTGAGGTGTCAGTCTATACAAGTTTGTTTCTTGAAAATGAAAAAAATAACAAGTTTTGGGAAAGTTACCATAACTCTCTATTGGCACATACGAATTGGGTAAAACATGTGGCATTGCAGAGATGACATAATGGGCTACTATAAGATGAAAACCACAAAATCATATAAGCCAAAATTTTAGAGATAATTCATAAGCAATGTGAGCTACCAAAACAACCTACAAAGGTCCACTATTTCTAAAGGTATATTAACTTGAAAATTGCATAACTTTTGATTGGAATATCCATTTTGGGTGATTCAAAATGTGTGATAAAGTAAAAAATAGAGGAGAATTATAGGTAAATATTATTTTGGGTTCATATGGAAAGGGTTATACAAAAACTATTACACAAATTAAACCTCTATAGAGCACATATTGAGAAAATTGAAAAACATTTCAAGAACAAGAGGTTCGAGTCCTCAACACTTGATCATTCATCACTCCATAATACACATTATCATGGGTTCAACTCGAGACTAAGGAACTAATTCATTTCCAATATTGATATGACAAAATTTGATGGTGATGATCCAATAACACAGATATTCTAGATGGAGAAATTATTTTATTTACACCAAATGCAAACTTTATGAAAGGAAACTATTGTATAATTATATTTATATCCTGATAAATTTGTATGTTACTAATGGCTTTGTGACCGTAAAAATGACTATTGTCTCTTGGTCCATATTTACAAATGAATTGATAGCACATTATGGGGTTATTAAGAGAACCACCTTCTTTATCCAATTGGTAAACGTCAAGCAAAAATGTCTTGTTACAAAGCATATCAAGTAGTTTCAGAAGTTGAGACTTAGAGTGAAAAACATTCTAGAGGATAATTTGTTGGATCTCTTTATGGGCACTTTAAAAGAGAGCATGAACATGAGGTATGTCTCTTTGGACCTAAATAATTGGAGAATGTTTTTAGTTTGGCAAGGGAAATTGAAATTAAGAATATGGTTACTAGAAGGGATACTATTAACACCCATAGATCGGAAAATGTTTCCCCTCGCAACTTCACTCAACTTACAAGCTTGATGTCTCAAAACAAAGAAGAGAAAAGGGACCATGTTTTAATTTTGACATCAAGTATGATAAGGGTCATAAGTGTAGTGAGGAGAAATTATTTTACATAGATTGTGAAGTGGTAGAAGATCCAAAACTGAAATAGTGTCAAGAGTTAGATATTGAAGATACTCACAGGGGATTCACCGAGTGAAACTGTGACATAGCACATTCATTCATGGGATACTAAGGAATGTCCTTAATTTCCTCAGATATTGAAAAATCTCTCCCATAATCATTTTGTTTACACCCCCTTCCAATACACATTTTCAATTCAAAAAAACTATATTTAACTAAATATCCTAGGTATCCATTTTTTCCATCGCATTTCTAGGTACCACTTTTTATTTCTACTATTAATAAAAAAACATAATAGAAATCTTATATGACCACACATCACAAAAAAGAAAAAAAGCAAACAAACAAATAAGTTCATTAGCATCCTAAGATAGTGATATGCCAATGTAGTATCAGTAAGGGAGATCTTTATTTATAACTTATACGGTGTAACCAATCAGATATTAATGTTGAGATGCATCTAGCTTCATATGTTGAGGGAATTGAAAGAGAAGAAGTGTATTCACCTTATATATTATTCATGGTTCTCAAGTATAATTTGCAAAAAATCAAATGATAGTTTATCACCTACATGCACTCTTACATATTCTATATTCTATCTATATAGAGAGATTGATGATTTTATTAAATTACATAAATTATTAAATGTATTATTAACTTATTTTATTAAATATATATTAAAATATGATAATATTATAGGTTGATAAATAATTTGAGAAATGATATTAAATTACTAAAATAATTAAATTTGTAATCCACTTTATATTATTAAATTAGGGTTTTGGATGATATGAATATTGTATTGTAAATAAGGAAGATCATACATTGAGATAGAAAGAGGAGAAACTTAAGTTGATTTTCCCATTAAATTTTTTTAAGATAAATCTATATTTACTATGTATGTGTCATTATTATTTTTTGTATTTTATATTATGTTGGTATTTCATTTTATGAGTATGTTTTTCAAACTCTTCATTATTAGTGAGATATCCTTTAATAATAGATCCTGACAACAATACAACCTTACATTACAAGGATGTAATAAAATACTTAGATCCTTCAAATGCTACCTAGTGAGGTGCATGACTTGCAACCTCACAACATTTTGATTATTCTAAATATTTTTGACCTGTAAACATTACATTGTTAAGTTAAAATGTGACACAAACACATGTTTTATGGATTTTTAAAAAATATAAAATTATTGAATTTTATGTCATTTTTTCAATACTTATTTTCTATAAACAAGGGTGTATGCACACTGCAAAAGACTTAATATATTTACTAAATCTATACCTTGAGGAGATTTTGATATTCTCAAGTGCTTCCTTTTGAGACTCATTGAATCTTAAGATGAGAATAAACTTTGAAAGGACAAGAAGATTTTCGAGAATATCTCCATTGTAATAGTGGACAAATGATGAAACCACGTCTTAAAAATCACATATAATAGAGGCTTTCATTTCTTTACTGGAATTTTATAAACAACTCTCTAGTTCACCACTTAATATTTCATCTACACCTAGGTACTATCTCTTATTTGCCATATTTTAATATTTCACACATAGACAAACTTTCAAACTCGAATAAAGCATAAGCAAAATAAATAATATATATTGTAATTGTATCAACATTAGAATAAGATCCATGCGTATTAAAAAATATTTTTTCTCAAAACACCTACTAACCACTTTGCATTAAGTAGGATGAGAACATTTTTATTATATTATTCTTTATACACATGATTAGCCTACATTGATTAGCCTACATGCACCTTAAATTATTGTGTTCTTTATGGTTGTGATCTCTATGGTACATTTGTTATGAGTTTTATGTTGTGATGCCCTTATATTGTCTCCCTCTTTATTTATTTCAGAGTGTTTAGGGTTTGTTGATTAATCCCTTGCAATTCTCCCCACTCTTGTAAAGCTTAATATACTTATTTTCAAGAAATTTCAAATAATTTAAAAAGAAAATACCAAATACAATTACATAATGTATAATGTATACATTCATATGCCAATTATTATAGATTCTCTTTTGTCTAACCAATTATGTTCTATGGAATGTTTTGTTTGTAATTAGTTGAATAAGTGATCATAAATGAATAAATCACCATTGCATATTCACCCTATTTCATTAATTTTAGTATAAAGGTTAACATTCAAACTAAATTATAATTGGTTCTTGGTTGTACTCAAGTGTAGATTGGCACTTAAGCATTCCAACCATTAAAACCATGATCTTCTAACGTTATGGCTCCTACAAGCATAAGTTTGGTATGATTCCATATTAAACAATTCAATTCAACAATGTAGAATTGAAGTTTGCTCCCATTTTATTGGATAGATTTGATGAGTGCATGGGGGATTAAATTATAATTGGTTCTTGGTTGTACTCAAGTGTAGATTGGCACTTAAGCATTCCAACCATTAAAACCATGATCTTCTAACGTTATGGCTCCTACAAGCATAAGTTTGGTATGATTCCATATTAAACAATTCAATTCAACAATGTAGAATTGAAGTTTGCTCCCATTTTATTGGATAGATTTGATGAGTGCATGGGGTTATCATAGAATTTAACTAATTTGATTTTCCCTTTATGAATAGTTTAATGATTAATCTATTTATGTATCAATTCTCTGATTGTAAAAAGTTGAGACTATCTAGATCATATTTATCCATATTCTTATAACTTAAGAAATTAGGTTTAGGATTAAAACCAATAGATCGATGTGGCATTACCAAATGATATATCCTTCCTTAATGCAATAGGCACTAGATGGTGTTGAGGCATGTGCATCTCCACAGAACATGCAACTTCTCTACCAAACATGATATCTTGGAAGAGTAGTTTATAACATGAGTGGGAAAATTTGATTAGGGAAATGATCTTAATGTATGATTTAATCGCATAACAAATGAGGCTTAAGAATGAATAGTGAGTAGTATATTTAAGGCATCATGCCCTGTGCGGTAGATATAAGGAGGAAAAAGAGTATAACATGCACATATTCACCATGACAACAAAACTCTATTGAAATGTCTAGGACTACTTTGTATTCACAATCAAATTCAAGTGCATGAAAGAAGGCACTATCTAAATAGCTTAATACTTGACTCTGGCTACATAGGTTACATGCACAAATGATAGAATTGCTAAATTATTATTACACAATAGTATATATATGTTACATGCTTGATGGTTCAAGCCAATACTGGCTAATTGATTCTAAACTGAATAATTGAGTGACACTAACACAAACTAACCAACCAGATTACTTCTTTAACACTTGCTCTTAATCTCGAAAGTTACATTCTTAATAAAGACTCCCTCTTAATTATGATACTCTAATACTACTAAAATGCAAATATAAGAAAAGCAAATGCTTGTTGATCTATGTCTCATCTAAGCTTACAAACACTTAACAAAAATTTCAAAAAACTAAATTGGCTTCAGATTAGGCTGCTTAGGCCTATTTATTTCATCTTCATCTTCAAAGATAGGATGTTCGCTTGGATCCAAAATATGATGTTGTTTTCGTCCTCCTATATTGCTTTCTATAGTATCCTAAGTCAACCGATATTTGTGGTTGATTGTCTTCTTCGTCTCATTGTGTATCAACTCAAAAATATTTGTCAAACACTTCCATAATTCATCTATCTCAATGTCCAACTCTTTTCCTTCCAAGTGCATGTTGCTTAACTTCATTTGTTGCTTGTCATATTCTTCATCTACTACAATATTCTTGTTCATGTCTTCACAAATCCTTGGATTTTCTAGCCATTCTTCTAGCATTCTCAACTCTTCATCATAATTTGTTAGCACAACATCCAAGTGATGTTGTTCTTTCTGAGTACCTGCATAAGCATACATACTAGAGTTGAAATTTGACATGCAATTTACAATTTTATATGTTAAAATATTGTCATTACGGAAAATGAAAAATGAAAAATCATCGATGAAAAAGTGTATATATTAATTTTAAGTATGTCATTAACTTTTTAATATTTGATTTTAATTTTAATTATTTATGATGATTTCTACAAGCCCAATGGCAGTGACAACTCCACTTTTTTTCTCAATGGACGTTCTTCAGCATGCTCTGAGCAAGGTTCTGGTGCCCTTCTATCCCATTGTGGGGAGACTCAGAAAGGACACACATGATCATGATCACAGGCGTATCCAAATTAACTGTAACGCTGAGGGAGCTCTTCTTATTGAGGCTGTAACAGATTCTGTCATCAATGATTTTGGAGATTTTGCACCCAGTGAAGAGCTCACTCAGCTTGTTCCCCAAGTTAATTGCTCCTCTTCAGAAGACGTTTCTTCCTATCCTTTGCTCCTCCTTTACGTACTACCACTTTGCCCAAATTCTTGATTCAGTTTTTTCTTAGGTAAATACATCTTTTCAAATATAATACCTAGTTTGATTTATTTTGGAACATTAAGCATTTGGTTCATGTATCCATAGATCCATATATAGTTTCTTTAATATCCTCCCATTTGGTTCTACTGTTTGATATTTTTTTATGAACTACATAATGTTATATGTTATGGACAACTTACGTCGTACATGCAGGTAACATTTTTCAAATGTGGAGGAGTGTCATTAGGTGTGGGAGTACATCACACTATGGTTGATGGATATACGGGTATACACTTGATCAATAGTTGGTCTAAAATAGCTCGTGGGATGGACATCAAGCACACTATATTGATATAACTGTTTTACAGGCCTATAATACTCCAACTCCAAAGTTTCATCATATAGAATATGAACCATCTCCACCATTGAAAGACAAAAGTGGTATGATAATCAATACACAATATGATTCTTCGGTATCTTTAAAATTACAAAAGGAGAGTTGGATAGGCTTAAAGGTAAGGCTATAGTACTTATGAAGTGCTTGCTTGACACATTTGGAGATGTGCTTGTAAAGCTCGAAAGCTTAATGAAGATCAACAAACCAAAATGTATTTCCCTATAGATAGTCGTAATAGACTTCGACCACATCTTCCTTCAGGTTATTTTGGAAATGTCATGTTATTTTGGAAATGTTATTTTCATGGCTGCACCTATGGCTCTTGGAGGGGATCTTACCTCAAAGCCTATAGATTATGTTGCAAGTGTTATTCATGAAGTTTTGGTCCACATAGATGATGAATACTTGTAATGTGCTTTAGGCTATTTGGAATTACAAGGTGATTTGACTACTTTAGTTCGAGGAAGTCATACACACCGGAATCCCAATATTTATATCACAAGTTGGTCTCGACTACCTATTTATGATGCAGACTTTGGTTGGGGAAGGCCATGGGACCTGCAAATATTTATAATGAAGGTCACATTTACATTATCCCAAGTCCTACTAATGATGGAAGTTTATCAGTTGTAACAAGATTGGAGTCAAATTATATAGCCTATTTTGAGAAATTGTTACATGGAGATTGTAATTAGGTTTCATACTTCTTTGGAATTACATTCAACTTAAGTGTAGCAACATTAAGGATAAATCATAAATAACTTTTGAGAATGCTCTCATCTTTGAAATAAAATAAGTCACAAACTTATTATTGTGATCCTAAATATGTGACTCTACATCTTTTCTTAAATAAAATAAAATGTGTTTTATTTAATAGATAATTTTAATTCAACATGATTAGCATGCATGAATACAAGTCTTCACACATAAATTTATTTATGTGTTTATTATCAATATGGATGTAAGTTAGTAATACAATATCAATATAGATGTAAGTTAGTAATTCAATTTAGCTTGTCTCCACATGAGGGGCTAGTTGTGACTTAAGAGTGATAAATATTTGAAGAGTATGTTGTAATACAATATTTTCTACTCCAAGTTCTTCTTTCTATTATTTTTATTGTAAACATGATTTGATTTCAAATGTTTTTTTTAAGAGAATTAACTATGGACACCATGTTAAAGCAATGTTGTAGATTTAATTAATGGGAATTTGAATAATTTTCACACCGACTACAAAATCATTATAACAAGATATCTTGCACAACATGATTCTCTATCGTTTAAGACTAGTTTGTGAAATTCTTATATAATTTGCATTATTACAAATTTGGGAATTTATCCACAAAGTAATATTTAGGTGGGAGTAACACTCCAATATGTGTAGAAAGAAAAACAAAAAAATTTGAGGTCCATTATTTTAGATGTATCTCAACAGAATCCTTATGTCCCACTCATCACATTGATCACATTGGTACCACTCTCTCGTAACCCTTTTTGTGGACCCACATATTCATAACCTTATTTCAAACCCATATATATAGCACCCTTACATCAAGTTGATCATATTGGTACCACTCTTCCATAACCCTTTTTACACCTTTAAAAAGAAGGTAGTTCTTTACTTCTCCACTTATTGCAAGAATCAATTTATGTAATGGGATACTTCTTCGGGATATAGTTGTTACTGTAAGCTATACCCTACTTGCTTGCCCTCACCATGGCATTAAGTTCCATCTATCTACATTGGAGACTCAGGCTATTATTCAACTGAGACACAACTAGTTGCAAATATAGGTGAACACTGAAATTTCGTATACCAAGTGAGATGGATTCAACTAGGAGTTCGATGGCAACACTATACTCGGAAACATTGTTGGTAGTAGGACCAATGTAGATTCCACCGGATTGGACCATTCCCTTTATGGCTATCACTCTACAAGGTGATCTCTCTCACAATTTTTCCCACTTGGAAACACTATATGATGAGTTGTAAATAAGTTATACCACAACCACTCATCTACTCCACAAAATATTGAAGACATCCATGCCCAACTTATCATATTGGAAACACATTCTATTCAAATGGCCCACTTCATGTCATTGTTTCCTTCATCACATTTGGGATACGTATAGCCAAACCAACCTCCCCCAAGGAAGCGATCCACTTATCAAATCCCAATGGGATTCACTATGTTAAGCCCTATATATTTTGACATTACATTTCTATTATTATGTTAGTATGGTATTTATTGGTTGGCTAGGACCTTAATTGTAATTATTCCCACTATCTAAACTATATATACAAAGGACTCATAGTTTTAAGATCATTTCATCTTGTCTTATGAATTTGATACATTGTATAAGAAGGTGTCCAGGCTCAAAGAGGCTTCTTATTCATCTCTTTATTTCATTCTCAAGGCACTAGGTTACTATTTTTTTTCTATTTTTATGTTATTTGGGTAATTTGGTGCATAACATTTGGTATCAATGCCATTTTATGCATAATTATTTTTTGGAGGCATATTTTTAGGAGACTCATAATACATACTGAAGTACACATTTTCAGTGTTTTAGTTCTTGGTTTATTATAAGTTCATAATTTTAGTCTATGTAAGTTAGGGTTTTTAACTAGTTCAAAAACTAGTGTCAAACATGTGTTTTGAGTAAAATGATATATATAAATATTAAGAGATCCAAATTGAGTGCCACATATTGTATTAGAAGGAATACATATGACGCTATTTGTGGTAAATATTTTAGAAACATAATATGAAACTGAGGTGTCAGTCTATACAAGTTTGTTTCTTGAAAATGAAAAAAATAACAAGTTTTGGGAAAGTTACCATAACTCTCTATTGGCACATACGAGTTGGGTAAAACATGTGGCATTGCAGAGATGACATAAGGGGCTACTATAAAATGAAAACCAGAAAATCATATAAGACAAAATTTTAGAGATAATTCATAAGCAACGTGAGCTACCAAAACAACCTACAAAGGTCCACTATTTCTAAAGGTATATTAACTTGAAAATTGCATAACTTTTGATTGGAATATCCATTTTGGGTGATTCAAAATGTGTGATAGAGTAAAAAATAGAGGAGAATTATAGGTAAATATTATTTCGGGTTCATATGGAAAGGGTTATACAAAAACTATTGCACAAATCAAACCTCTACAAAGCATATATTGAGAAAATTGAAAAACATTTCGAGAACAAGAGGTTCGAGTCGTCAACACTTGATCATTCATCACTCCATAATACACATTATCATGGGTTCAACTCGAGACTAAGGAACTAATTCATTTCCAATATTGATATGAGAAAATTTGATGGTGATGATCCAATAACACAGATATTCTAGATGGAGAAATTATTTTATTTACACCAAGTGCAAACTTTATGGAAGGAAACTATTGTATAATTATATTTATATCCTAATAAATTTGTATGGTACTAATGGCTTTGTGACCGTAAAAATGACTATTGTCTCTTGGTCCATATTTACAAATGAATTCATAGCACATTATGGGGATATTAAGAGAACCACCTTCTTTATCCAATTGGTAAACCTCAAGCAAAAATGTCTTGTTACAAAGCATATCAAGCAGTTTCAGAAGTTGAGACTTAGAGTAAAGAACATTCTAGAGGATAATTTGTTGGATCTCTTTATGGGCACTTTAGAAGAGAGCATAAACATCAGGTATGTCTCTTTGGACATAAATAATTGGAGAATGTTTTTAGTTTGGCAAGGGAAATTGAAAGTAAGAATATGGTTACTAGAAGGGATACTACTAACACCCATGGATGGGAAAATGTTTCCCCTTGCAACTTCACTCAACTTACAAGCTTGATGTCTCAAAAAGTGGAGGAAAGAAGAGAAAAGGGACCATGTTTTAATTTTGACATCAAGTATGATAAGGTTCATAAGTGTTGTGAGGAGAAATTATTTTACATAGATTGTGAAGAGGTAGAACATCCAAAAGTGAAATAGTGGCAAGAGTTAGATATAGAAGATACTCACAGGGGATTCACCAAGTGAAACTAGGACATAGCACATTCATTCATGGGATACTAAAGAATGTCCCTAATTTCCTCAGATATTGAAAAATCTCTCCTATAATCATTTTGTTTACACCCCCTTCCAATACACATTTTCAATTCAAAAAAACTATATTTAACTAAATATCCTAGGTATCCATTTTTTCCATCGCATTTCTAGTTACCACTTTTTATTTCTACTCCTAATAAAAAAACATAATAGAAATCTTATATGGCCACATATCACAAAAAAACAAACAAACAAACAAACAAGTTCATTAGCATCCTAAGATAGTGATATGCCAATGTAGTAACTAGTAAGGGAGATCTTTATTTATAACTTATACGACATAACCAATCATATATAAATGTTGAGATGCAACCGGCTTCATACATTGAGGGAATTGAAAGAGAAGAAGTGTAATCACCTTATATATTATTCATGGCTCTCAAGTATAATTTGCAAAAAATCAAATGATAGTTTGTCACCTACATGCACTCTTATATATTCTATATTCTATCTATATATAGTGATTGGTAATTTTATTAAATTACATAAATTATTAAATGTATTATTAACTTATTTTATTAAATATATATTAAAATATGATAATATTATAGGTTGATAAATAATTTGAGAAATGATATTAAATTAGTAAAAGAATTAAATTTGTAATCCACTTTATATTATTAAATTAGGGTTTTGGATGATATGAATATTATATTGTAAATAAGGAAGATAATACATTGAGATAGAAAGAGGAGAAACTTAAGTTGATTTTCCCAATAAATTTGTTTATGATAAATCTATATTTACTATATATATGTCATTGTTGTTTTTTGTATTTTATATTATGTTGGTATTTCATTTTATGCGTATGTTTTTCAAACTCTTCATTATTGGTGAGATATCCTTTAATAATGGATCCTGACAACAATACAACCTTACATTGCAAGGATGTAATTGAATACTTAGGTCCTTCAAATACTACTTAGTGAGATGCATGACTTGCAACCTCACAACATTTTGATTATTCTAAATATTTTTGACCGGTAAACATTACATTGTTAAGTTAAAATGTGACACAAACACATGTTTTATGGATTTTTAAAAAATATAAAATTATTAAATTACATACATTAATAAATTATTGAAATATGTCATTTTTTCAATACTTATTTTCTATAGAAAAGGGTGTATGCACACTGCAAAAGACTTAATATATCTACTAAATCTATACCTTGAGGAGATTTTGATATTCTCACGTGCTTCCTTTTGAGACTCATTGAATTTTAAGATGACAACAAACATTGAAAGGACAAGAAGATTTTCGAGAATATCTCCATTGTAATAGTGGACAAATGATGAAACCACTTCTTAAAAATCACATATAATAGAGGCTTTCATTTCTTTACTAGAATTTTATAAACAACTATCTAGTTCACCACTTAATATTTCATCTACACCTAGGTACTATCTCTTATTTGCCATATTTTAATATTTCACACATAGAAAAACTTTCAAACTCGAATAAAGCGTAAGCAAAATAAATAATATATATTGTAATTGTATCAACATTAGTATAAGATCCATGGGTATTAAAAAATATTTTTTCTCAAAACACCTACTAACCACTTTGCATTAAGGAGGATGAGAACATTTTTATTATATTATTCTGTATACACATGATAAGCCTACATGCACCTTACATTATTGTGTTCTTTATGGTAAATTTGTTATGAGTGTTATGTTGTGATGCCCTTATATTGTCTCCCTCTTTATTTATCTCAGAGTGTTTAGGGTTTGTTGATTAATCCCTTGCAATTCTTCTGCAATTCTCCCCACTCTTGTAAAGCTTAACATATTTATTTTCAAGAAATTCCAAATAATTTAAAAAGAAAATGCCAAATACAATTACATAATGTATAATGTATACATTCATATGCCAATTATTATAGATTCTCTTTTGTCTAACCAATTACGTTCTATGGAATGTTTTGTTCGTAATTAGTTGAATAAGTGATGATAAATGAATAAATCACCATTGCATATTCACCCTATTTCATTGATTTTAACATAGACCTTGAAGTTGATAATGATGAGTGGGCAAGTGTGGACATGTTATAATGGATGTATAATGTATTCAAAATTTCATTTTAGTATAAAGGTTAACACTCAGACCAAATTATAATTGGTTCTTGATTGTACTCAAGTGTAGATTGGCAATTAAGCGTTCCAACCATTAAAACCATGATCTTCTAACGTTATGGCTTCTATAAGCATAAGTTTGGTATGATTCCATATTAAACAATTCAATTCAACAATGTAGAATTGAAGTTTGCTCCCATTTTATTGGATAGATTTGATGAGTGCACGGGGTTATCATAGAATTTAATTAATTTGATTTCCCCTTTATGAATAGTTCAATGATTAATCTATTTATGTATCAATTCTCTGATTGTAGAAAGTTGAGACTAAGTTGAGACTATCTAGATCATATTTATCCATATCCTTATAACTTAAGAAATTAGGTTTAGGATTCAAACCAATAGATCAATGTGGCATTACCAAATGATATATCCTTCCTTAATGCAATAGGCACTAGATGGTGCTGAGGCATGTGCATCTCCACAGAACATGCAACTTCTCTACCAAATATGATATCTTGGAAGAGTAGTTTATAAAATGAGTGGGAAAATTTGATTAGGGAAATGATCTTAATGTCTGATTTAATCGCATAACAAATGAGGCTTAAGAATGAATAGTAAGGAGTGTATTAAGGCATCATGCCCCATGCGGTAGATATAAGGAGGAAAAAGAGTATAACATGCACACATTCATCGTGACAACAAAATTCTGTTGAAATGTCTAAGACTACTTCGTATTCACAATCAAATTCAAGTGCACGAAAGAAGGCATTGTCTAAATAGCTTAATACTTGACTCTGGCTACATAGGTTACATGCACAAACGATAGAACTACTAAATTATTATTACACAATAGTATATATATGTTGCATGCTTGATGGTTCAAGCCAATACCAGCTAATTGATTCTAAACTGAATAATTGAGTGACACTAACACAAACTAACCAACAAGATTAGTTCTTTAACACTCGCTCTTAATATCGAAGGTTACATTCTTAATAAACACTCCAAGCTTACAAACACTTAACAAAAATTTCAAAAAACTAAATTGGCTTCAGATTAGGCTGCTTAGGCATATTTATTTCATTTTCATCTCTAAAGATAGGATGTTCGCCTGGATCCAAAATATGAAGTTGTTTTCGTCCTCATGTATTGCTTTCTATAGTATCCTAAGTCAACTGATATTTGTGGTTGATTGTCTTCTTCATCTCATTGTGTCTCAACTCAAAAATCTTCATCAAACATTTCCATAATTCATCTATCTCAATGTCCAACTCTATTCCTTGCAAGTGCATGTTGCTTAACTTCATTTGCTACTTGTCATATTCTTCATCTACTACAATCTTCTTGTTCATGTCTTCACAAATCCTTCGATTTTCTAGCCATTCTTCTAGCATTCTCAACTCTTCATCATAATTTGTTAGCACAACATCCAAGTAATGTTGTTCTTTCTGAGTACCTGCTTAAGCATACATACTAGAGTTGAAATTTGACATGCAATTTACAATTTAATATGTCAAAATATTGTCATTACGGAAAATGAAAAATGAAAAATCATTGATGAAAAAGTGTATATATTAATTTTAAGTATGTCATTAATTTTTTAATTTTTAATTTTAATTTTAATTATCTATGATGATGATAAATATTTTTAATTTTACATATGTTATTAATTTTATTATTAATATTTTTATTTATTTATTATTAAAAATTAATAACATAAAAAGTCCACGACTAAAAAAATTCAAAAAATGTATACGCCCCATACCAAGCGTGGGTTCAAAATGATATTTTTGGTATTTTAATTTTTGTAACTAATAACAAAAACTTTTACCTGCATACACACGTATACAAAATGCAATTAAAAATTTCAATGGTTGGTTTCGAAAATTAATAAAAAATATAATTTTCCAACATAAATTTTTAAAAAATATGTGCCCCTAGTGCATTTTGTGTAGATTATATATATATATATATATATATATATTTAAAAAAAATACATTTATCACTAAATTATTTTATGTGCACACAAACCGCTTGTTAACTTTTCCTAAAATTTACAAGAACACCCCTATCATTAAATGTAATTTTTACATATTAAATAATAATTTTTTTAAATATAGGTGAAAATACAACATAATTTCCTACAATTTTTTTTTTTGTTGTGTGTCGAAATTCACAAGGCATATATGAGTTTTGAGGGCTTTGATTTAATGCATGAGTCAAAAATCAAATTTTCACTGTCACTTTGGCCAAAAAGTGTTACGCATCGTCATGGATTCACCATTTAATTTATTTAATTAATTTTGGATACACATATCAACGACTCTATTACGTTATTAACCATTTTCAAAAACCAACGCAACTAGCAGTAAGTGATACATACTAGTATTATTTGTGGGTAAGTGAATTTGGTGGATGTCAAATTGATGGGTTTAAATTTTGCATGCCTGTAGATAATGACATGTAAATTCCAAGCCAACCTATCAAATATGTTGCATGCAATCAAATACAAATGTCCTATAGCCCGTCAAATTTGACCATGGCTATGCATGCAGTTGCATAGCATTGAATGCACTGCAATGTGGGGTGTGCACCATTCTATTTAAATATATATCGAATGGTGCACACCCAATAGTGCAAAGAATTCAATGGTCTATTATCTAGTGCTTAGCCTTCATTGAGTCGACTCTTGACCCCTGTGCTTTGTGTGCATTAATGTCATAATGCACCTAGAATCCCTAGTTCTTGGTTAATTCATCATATTTCTTCTTTCAAGAAAGACACTCATTCTTCAATTTCTACAACTATGTAAGGATGATCATTGCAAGTGTAGTAGGTGGTGGAAAAAATGAAAGTACTATAGTTGAGATAGGTAATGGGCACTTTTGTAGCATGTTTCCTTGACTACCATGCTTTCAATCAGGAATGGGATAAATGGTGGAAATGGGTAAGTAAGGAATGAAAGCATGCAAATAGTATGTTAAAGGCTTTCATAAATTTTCTTGTTGAATTAATATTGGCTATTCACATTAAAAAAAAAACATTTCAATTATTTTTGGTAAAGTTTTTATATATTTATTTATTACCGTGTTTCTAAATATGTAAAAAAATAATAATAATGTTTTCTTTCATTTTCTCATATTTTAAATATTTCATTGATTTATATTAAAAAATTCTCTATATGATGAAAAAGAAGTGAAAGATATTTAATAAATAAAAAGATATTCTACAAGGATTGGCATTACAACCTTAAGGCTTAATTATTGTGGATACACAAGTCTCTAGTAATTTACAAATGCCTGAATGACTTCAAATTTTACTTTTAAATATTTAAATATTGTTGTTGATAAAGATATTTAATAAATAAAAAGACATTTTACCAATTTGAGGATTGGCATTACAACCTTAAGGCTTAACTACCGTGGATACACAAAACCAAATTGTTTAAGGTAATTTACCAATGTAAAAATTAAATATTGAAATTTTGTTGTTGTTGAAGATTAAAAATTAAAAGAAAAAAAAATACATTTAGCTTGTAAATTAAGATGTTAAATTCATTTATGCAATTAAAAAAATTCAATTTTAATAATAATAAAAAATGTGATTACAACAAAAAATTTATAATGATAACATAAAACATTTAACCAATACTAAATTTATAAAATTGTTTTACCAAACTTATATAAACTTTTTGTATATAAAACTAATATTTTGTAAGTTAAAAAAATTATAACAACAAAAAAATTCAATGTTGAAAAACAACTCTATTTTGAATTTATTTGAAAATGGTTTATTTCCTATACTTTACTAAAAATGCTAAAAATTGAGAGACAAAAAATTCCAATAATCTTATTGCAAATTTCCATTATCATATAGGTTTCAATGTGCTAAATTGTAAAAATACTTTAACATGCATACAACAAAGGCTTGACTTATATGTCAAAACAGATATAGAAAATATTTTTAATATTTCGAGTTATAGGATTAGCTTGCTTAGAAAAGGAAGTTACCTTGGCAAAATGTGTGTCTATATATATATTAATATTATATTTTATAATTTTCATTTAAATTAAATAAAATTATTATAAAATATACCCTATCTACCAAGGTCCCTATCTCCATCTATACCCCAACTGGACCTAAATGTTATTCCAATGATCTCAAATAACATGTAAGATATCACACCATGGATCTTTGATAGATATAATACTTATGACTCGGTTTGATCGGAGGAGCATGATGCACCACAAAAGACCAAGGACATCCAAATGCTTCCTGGAATGAGTACTAATCGATAAAATTCACTCGGTGGATGTGATAAGAGGAGCATGACGCATTGCGAAATACCAATGACAATCAAATGCATGTTTGGAATGACTACTAGTCAATGAAATTCATTTAATCAATACAAAAAATTATATTTGTATTTCTATTGTACATTGCAAAACTATTAGTAGGGACAAATCTATATTGCACCTTGTAATAAGATTATACTTTCATGTTAGTCGGTCGTCAATGAGACACTTAGTTTGGCTAATATTGTGCGCGTCATTACAAGACAAGCCATGGAAGACATTACAGTGAAATGTTTGAGGTGAACTATTTAATTTTTCTCTTTGGATGTAGCTACTACTCTTGATATTTTGCAACAACATAGATATTTATGTACTAACATTTTTTCAATAAAAGAAAAAGTGATTTTTGTGGTTTTAAATTTTTTAGGTTATCTTATTGCTAAATGATACATTATGAAAGTGGAGATGAGTGAGGTCCATCTAAACAAAAAAAAATAATGTGCAATCTCAGAGTTTGATCCATGGCACTCGAAGCTTACAAAAAACAACACCAAGTAGGCAACATTTTCATAGTGCTAGTATTGTAGTGTGTAACACTATCATGTTACACATCTAGTCCTTTTTTTATATCTAAGGAAAAAAGTAGATTTTCTTCATTTCTCCCAAGTCTATCTACAAGGGTGGACAAGATATCTTCATTAAAAAATTCTATAAACCTTTATTACTATGAATAAAGCTTATGTAATGAGACATATTTAGGTAGACTACATGTCTTACTAGACTATTGTAGGCATTCGACCACCAAATATGCAAATTTCTTGTCCAAACCCTAGCACCTCATCCATCCTGAATCAATAAGCACACAGGATTAGATTGGATCAAATGGAGGATAGGATTGAAATATGGAACATTCCATTGATAAAAAAACATATTAGCAATGGAAGCAACACTAATAGGCATGGTGAAAGCAATTAAAACTGCATATATAGTCCCAACTCAACTAGTTGATTGAGAAGCAATGCAAAGGTAGTTCCAATTGATCCAATTGATGATTGAGTAGTAGTGGAAAAGGAATAGTAAGGGATCGAAGTATAGGCATAAGCACTCGTGACAATGGGAGGAGAAAATGGGGAAGCAATAACAACATCAAAATTCCACGATTGTAGGCCTACCCAGTAATGATGCTCAACACACATGCCGCTTGCTCTTTACATCGTGGTGTCGAATATTATTAACACATGGTGCTACATAGAAATCAAGTTTTGACATGTACAATGTCAAAGAATTTTCATTTGTGTTCATCACTTGATAAACATGTGCAACCTATGTGTAAAATAATAGAGATTTTGTGCATTGATTTGTTTTTCCTTAGGTCTTTTCCTTTTTATACCGAGTCTCTTTACTTCGATCTAAAGTGTGAACTAAATAATTAAAAAAAATCTTTTAAGACCAACTTTTACATCAATATTGATGGAAAATATAGACTTCATAACTTTAATTATATCTATATTTTAAACTATAGACAACACATTTAAAACAAATTAGATTTATATCCCAAAAAAATTCAATCAATATTTTGAATACAATTTAAAAAATGACTTTCAATACAATTTAGAAAATTATTTTAACCATTAATTTTAAAATCTCAAAAAAAGTTTTTTTAAATAAAAATATTCTTAAATTTTCATCACCTTAAATATTCTCAAATTTTTATCTCCTTGCATGTTCATTTTGTTGGATTTAAAAAGTTCATTTTAAATTTGATAATGTAGAATTCTTCGCGCATAACTTACCATAGCATTACAGAGCGACCAACCATTTTGTGGGTTTACTAATTAAAAAATGATTATGCATTAGCACAAGATAAAAATTAACTAAAATACTCTTTTTTTAAGATAAATTTTTAGTGCAATTCTAGGTAAACTTATGATTTTTAGTTATATGCCATATATTTATGGTATATGGTTTTACCTTGCTAGAAATGTTTGGGATCTCATAATCAATCTAAAGTACATTAGATTAAGAATAATCAATCTAAATATCATTATTAAATTTTAACAAATACATTAAAATATTTACTTATTCATTGATTCGTACCTAAAATAAAGGGTAAATGATGTATTGATGATTATCATTTAAATTTTTAATTAAAAAAATAACATTAAAATATTTGTGATTAATGATTAATTAAATTTTATAGTTTAAAATTTTTTTTTTAAAAAATCTTTATTTTTAATTTTTATATTTGGAATAACTAGTTATAATTATAATGTAAAATTCACATTAATGAAAAAGAGCATTTAAATATCAAGGTTTAGTGATTTGTTCCTATCAAGTGGGAACTGGGCATGCAACCATTTTGTAATGGAGGTTGCACTTTAAAGTAGTTTTGTTAGATGATTTCAAATCATTGGTATGCTTCTCACTTAGTGGTTTTTATAAGTATTTGTTTTTTAGAGAATTTTAAAGGATAGTGCAATTTTTTTATGTAGAAAAATAAATTAATAGAGATCAATAACATTTGACTAATCATTGATTAGTTACACCGAGAGATGTTTATATCTTAGAATTTAGAGTGAACTACCATCTATGTACTGTCCATATTCATTTTATATTCATTTATGAGAATGAGGAGTACTGTAGGGCTCCGGCTGCCCTCTCATCAACGAGACCGAGGACTCAGCCTAAACAACTGAATAAGGCTCG
Source organism: Larix kaempferi (assembly GCA_027924585.1). NCBI lineage: Eukaryota > Viridiplantae > Streptophyta > Pinopsida > Pinales > Pinaceae > Larix > Larix kaempferi. The sequence continues at coordinate 10,426,910 of BSBM01001022.1, forward strand.
CGCTGTTCTAGAGTTTTATCAATCCCATCCGACGAGTTTGTTTCCATAATTGCGGCATTATTTAAGTAGAAGTGCAGAGGGATTTGAGTCGGCAAGCAGTTTTTCTGTACGTATAGTCCTTCAGTATGGAAGAAGGGCAGCTCTGTAGTCCTCTCATCCAAAATGGAAACGATAGGACGACGGAGGGTTTCTCGCCAGGTTTGGTTACCACCACCAGATGGAGATCATTTTGGGCGGAGTCCAAAGCCATATGGAGCCTAGCCGGGGCGACTATGATCAGTCGAATAGCAACCTTTGGTATCACTGTGATTACGCAGGCATTCGTTGGGCACATTGGTGATTTAGAACTCGCAGCGTATTCTTTGGTGACCGGTCTTATTGTTGGGTTCGATTCTGGCATTTTGGTGAGTATGCTTGTCTAATTAGTTTTTGTCTACTCTCTTCACAGTATACAAAACATGAGTATGCTTGTCTATGTATTTGTTACTCTCTTCACAGTATACAAAACATGTATAAAGAAAGAAGGTAACATACAGCCACAATATGTGATTAGAAAGTGAATGAATTGCCCATCCTAAATGTACTATGAAGAGTGGATCCCCACCTCACCTTCAGCCTCACTAGGGTTGTAAATTGTACCCTGTTTGCCTTTAACTGCAATTCATGAGCATCGTGTATACTATTTGTGTATATTAATTTTTTGCAATTCATGAGCATCGTGTATACAGGGTAGTAGTGAAAGGTTTTTGTATTATGAAAGTTCTGGTTGAGTTAGAATGCTGTTAAATGTAATGTTTTGTACTTCAAATTTTGCTTTATCAGATAGGAATGGGGAATGCGCTTGGGACTCTTTGTGGCCAAGCCTTTGGTGCAAATCAACGCCACGGTGCTTCTTCTTCCCCTTTACCTCTTTGCAACCCCTATTCTCAGGCTCCTGGGACAGTCTGAGGATGTTGCCCAACTATCAGGGAGAATAGCACTGTGGTGCATTCCTCTTCACTTTTCATTTCCATTCTATTTTGCCATTCGAAGATATTTAATTGCACAAAGAAAGAGCGCGATCGTAGCAGGGTCAGCTGCAGTTGGAACAGTAGTCTCCGTTCTATTTAATTATCTCTTTGCCTTGAAGTGGAATATGGGCCTCAACGGTGCACTTGCATCGCTAGGCCTTGGGTGGTGGATACCTGCCATTATCCAATTCCTGTATGTTATCTGTGGAGGGTGTCCAGTCACATGGACTGGATTTTCAAGGGAAGCTTTTTATGAACTTTGGCCATTTACAAAACTATCTGCTTCATCTGGTGTCATGTTATGGTCAGTAATTTTGAGCTTTGAAGAACGCATTTTTGTAAATAGCTTATCCAAACAATCGTAGGGAAATCAGTGTTTACCAACTGCAAACCATTATCCATTATGCATTAGAATCTCTAACGTTTTCCATTGTTGTCAACAGCTTGGAGATTTGGTATTACAGGATTTTGGTTTTGATGACAGGACAAGTAAAGAACTTGGAGATTTGGTATTACAGGATTTTGGTTTTGATGACAGGACAAGTAAAGAACTCTCAAGTTATTGTTGATTCACTTACTATTTGGTAAGAAAGTTGGCTTTCGATATAATCTTTGCATAATACATAGAAACCCATTAACATAAATTGTGATAGAGGAGGAATCTACGCTATGAATCAAATCAGTGCCCTTATGAATCCAATTCGTAAATCGAGTCAGTGCTTAGTATGAAATGGGCTTGTTGATGGAGGTAGCAATCCACACCATGAATTCAAATCGAGTCAGTGTTTAGTATTATAAAATAGGCATGTTGATGGAGGTATCAATCCACACCATGAATTTAATCAATTAATGTCCTTAAATAAGTTATTTGTTACTTGTTCTCCATAACTGATTGTAATTATTAGTGGTCTATATCTTCTTCTAGTTAAATAGGTTGTCTGTCATAGTTGTAGTCATTTATGCATCACTTAAGAACTAAGAATTATCCATGTATCTCTTTTATAATTGTTTATTGTGAATTTAGAATTACTACCATAAAATAAATCTGGACACTAACTTGTCTCATCCTCGTCATCTTGCAATCTAGAAAAACATACATGCTAGTCTACCCCAAATTTTAAAATATAAACACATATACATGTAAAGTCCATAACTGATTGTAATTATTAGTGGTCTATATCTTCTTCTAGTTAAATAGGTTGTCTGTCATAGTTGTAGTCATTTATGCATCACTTAAGAACTAAGAATTATCCATGTATCTCTTTTATAATTGTTTATTGTGAATTTAGAATTACTACCATAAAATAAATCTGGACACTAACTTGTCTCATCCTCGTCATCTTGCAATCTAGAAAAACATACATGCTAGTCTACCCCAAATTTTAAAATATAAACACATATACATGTAAAGGTATAATAAATAAGTATTGATAGAAGAAATAGTTACCATACTGAGGAAATGGGGAATTGGACCTCCCGTTAAGAAATTCAATTACAAATTCAGTTAAGCTGAATTTCATTCCGATTCGATTCGTTCATCTATCAATCATTGGAATCCTCATCTGAATCTAAAACCATTTTAGCAGGAAGTTGTACTATAGAATTGCTTCTTCATGCCTTCCCAAGCAATAATAATTCTCCAGAGATAAAATAGAAGGAAGGTAGAGTACTTTGAAGCTAGCGGCCGAAGCCGTGAAATTGGAATCAACCAGGTCAAGTACAGTAGGAGATAGTATTAGAATCTAGTGTTTTTGAATAAGAATCCACACCATGAAGCCAATCAGTTCCTATTATGCAATGGGTACAACATTATTGTTGATGGATTTAGCAATCCACTCCATGAATCCATTCTGTTCCTAGTACTAAATGAACATGTAAACTAGTTTTGAGCTGTGAATCAGATCAATACCCAGTAGTAAATTAGTGGTCCGGTTGGTCTGCTGGCATGTAGCATATTCTGTTTTTTCGCATAGAATCAGAGCTGGCATTCTAGTCTGGCTTGAAAAGGGCCATAGATCCATTCCTACTCTGTCTAGTTTTTACACAAATAATCACTTTCCATGTTTTGATGAAAACATGAAACGATCACAATTTTCTGTGCCTATTCCTCTACCATAGGAATTATTGTCTCAACGGCCTATTCCTCTACCATAGGAATTATTGCGTGGGTGCTTCTTTTGGTTTTCCGCAGCCAATTGGGTTCTTTGTTTACAAATAACACTGTGATCCAAGAGGCTGTTGCCAATTTGGCCATCTTGTTAGCATTCACAATCATCCTCAACAGCGTACAACCTGTTCTCATTGCTAAACTCCAGATCATAAGCTCTTCTTCAAATTTCCAATTGCCTAATTTGAATATGAAATCTTTTGGTAGGGATATGTTTTGTGATTTATAATCTGAGGTCTTCTGTGAATTTATCATCTTAGGATTTAAGTTTTCAGATTTTTTTTTTTTTTAATTGATTTCTGAACTGTATTTTTATTCCTAAACAGGTGTGGCGATCGGATTAAGAAAACAAACTTTTGTTGCGTATGTAAACATCATATGCTACTATTTAATTGGCCTTCCATTTGGCCTTATATTAGGTTATGTCTTTCATTTAAGTGTAAGGGTGAGTACAATTTATTATGAGAATCACTTTTTTTTTATCATTTTTCGTGATCTTCTCTAAAGTTATCCTTGTAGTTTTCTTATGGCATATAGATGTGAACGTGTAACTTATTATATTGTTTAATATGCTTACATTCGTGGTTGCAGGGTGTTTAGATAGGAATGATATGTGGAATTGGAGTTCAAACCATTGTTCTTTTAATTTTTATATGGAAAACAAATTGGGATAAGGAGGTAATTTTTTTTAGTTATAATAGACTAGCAAAACTTAAGTGTCATGAGGAAGTTTATCTCTTATTTGTTCTCCATGCTTAGTTGTAATCACTTATTCTTCTCTATGCATTAGCTACTACTTTTACCTTCTTTAGTTAAATGGGTTGTCTATATGTTATTCATGCATGAGCTACCAGTTTTTTCAGCAATAAAAAAACATACTTTTGTTATTCATAGAGAATAAAAAAGTGCATAGAGTTTACAAAAGCATCCTTGAAATCGAGTTCTTCCCCCAAAAAACTACCATCTATCATCACCTCAAGAAACTAATACAAGCTTCATCTGACTATGAAAAACAAAAAAGAAACATCAAGTTTGCATTACATCATAAATATATTCCTAGTGCCACTGTCAATCAAGGAATTTTCCACAAATTCCTCCCATTTGATAATACCTTCCTCACCTGCCAAAGCTTCCTTGGACAAACCATCAGCATCCATATTTAATTCTTTGAAAATATGCTTGAATTCAATGCAAGAGAAGGAAGAAAAAAGTTCTTCAATACGTCTACACATTGTCATTAATGAGATGAATTGCATATTAGATTTGTGACAGGCTGAGTTGATGATGACCATCGAGTCTCCATAGACATGTAAAGTATCAATACCAAAAATTTTTGCCATTTTGCATAAACACCATAAGCCGAGAAGCTCTACCTTGGTGTTTGTTCCCAAACCACAATTGAGCTAAAATATGAAAACATGAAAATCATTAAGGAAGAGAACCACCCCTACAGCACATATCTCATCTTTAGCTGCCCCATAAAAAAATCCTTAAGCATAATGTAATGTAAGTCTAGAAGAGGTTGCACCTCTCTAATATTTTGTCCATTTAGTCCAAGTTTCAAATAATCCCTAAATATGTTAATAAATCTAGAGAGACATCCTCCACAACATGTCTCTTATCATGAAAAATACATTAACTACGAGTTATTCATTCATCAACTACGAGTTATTTTATTGTTATTTTTTTTTAATTGTTTATTTGGAATTCAGAACAACAACCATAAAATTAATATGGTCATCGTCCTTCGATATAGGAAAAGCATAGATGGTAATTCACTACAATTTTTAAGATATAAACACTTATCAATATAATTAATCATAAATCGATATTGAATACTAATTATAATCTTTTTCCTGATTTTAACATTTAGTAATGAATAAATTTATAATCTTTAGTGTTGAATACTAATTATAATCTTAACATTTTGAAGTTTGTCGTAGTAGATATAAATTCAATTTGAAACACCTTCCTTTAAAATTCAATAGTGGAAAAACCTCACTTTGTAAGTGACATGCCTACTTTAAATTTGGTGCAATTTACAATTTTATACGTTAAAATTGTCATTAAGGAAAATTAAAAATGAAAAATCATTCATGAACAAGTGTATATATTAATTTTAAGTATGTAATTAAATTTTTAATTTTATTTTTAATTATTTATAAGGATGATAAATATTTTTAATTTTAAGTATGTTATTAATTTTATTATTAATATTATTAATTATTTTTATTTATTTATTATTAAAAATCAACAAGATAAAAAGTCCACAGCTAAATTTTTTTTAAAAATATATGCGCTTCATATCAAGGTGTGCTCTTCAAAATGATATTTTTGGTTTTAAATTTTTTTAACGAATAAAAAATCGTTTACATGTATACACATGTATACAAAATGCAATTAAAAAATTCAATGGTTAGTTTCGAAAATTAGTATAAAATATAATTTCCAACATAAATTTTTAAAAATATATGTGTGTCATAGTGCATTTTGTATAGATTATGTTTCTATATATTTTCAAAAAATATACATTTATCACCAAATTATTTTATATGCAAACAAACCACTTGTTAACTTTTCCTAAAATTTCCAAGAACAAACCTATCATTAAATGTAATTTTGACATATTAAATGATTTTTTTTTAAAATATAGGTGGAAATATAACATAATTTCCTACAATTTGTATTTTTGTTATGTGTCGAAATTCACAAGGCATATATGAGTTTTGAGGGCTTTGATTTAATACATGAGTAAAAACTCAAATTTTCACCGTCACTTTTGGCCAAAAAGTGTTACCCAATAGATTCACCCTTTATTTTATTTAATTAATTTTGGATACATCTCTCAACAACTCTATTAAGTTATTAACCATTTTAAAAAACAAGCGCAACTAGTAGTAAGTGATACATACTAGTATTTATTGCGGGTAAGTGAATTTGGTGGATATTAAATTGACGGGTTTAAATTTTGCATGCATATAGATATTGACATGTAAATTCCAAGTTGTCCTATCAAATATGTTGCATGTAATCAAATACAAATGTCCTATATCCGGTCAAATTTGACCATGGCTATGCATGCGGTTGCATAACATTGAATGCCATGCAACGTGGGGTGTGCACCATTCTATTTAAATATATATATCAAATGGTGCACACCCCACAACGCAAAGAATTCAATGCTCTATTGTCTAGTGCTTAGCCTTCATTGATTCGACTCTTGACCCCTTTGATTTGTGTGCATTAATGTCATAATGCACCTAGAATCCCTACTTCAAGGATCGGTTAATTCATCCTATTGCTTCTTTAAAGAAAGACACCCATTCTTCAATTTCTACAACTATGTAAGGATGGTCACTGCAAGTGTAGTATGTGGTGGAAAAAATGAAAGTACTATAGTTGAGATAGGTAATGGGCACTTCTATAACATTTGTTCTCTACTACCATGCTTTACCACAATGCTTTGAATCAGGACTGGGATAAATGGTGGAAATGGGTAAGTAAGGAATGAAAGCATGCAAATGGTATGTCAAAGGGTTTAATAAATTTTCTTGTTGAACTAATATTGATTATTCACATTAAAAAAACACTTCAATTATTTTGTTTCTGGTCAAGTTTTTATATGTATATTTATTATTGTGTTTCTAAATTATATTAAGAAATAGGTAAAATAAATAGTAATGTGTTTTTTCATTTTCTCATAATTTAAATATTTCATTAATTTATATTAAAAAATTATATCTTTACGATGAAAAATAAATAAATAAAAATAAATAAATAAAAAGATGTTCTACCACGATTGGCATTACAACATTAAGCCTTAATTATTGTGGATACACAAGTCTCTAGTAATTTACAAATGCCAATGACTTCAAATTTTACTTTTAAATATTGAAATTTTGTTGTTGATAAAGATATTTAATAAATAAAAAGACATTTTATCAATTTGAGGGTTGGCATTACAACCTTTAGGTTTAACTATTGTGGATATATAAAACCAAATTATTTAAGGTAATATACAAATGTAGAAATTAAATATTGAAATTTTGTTGTGGTTGAAGATTGAAAATTAAAAGAAAAAGATAAAAATATATTTAGCTTATAAATTAGGATGTTAAACCTATTTATCCAATTTTAATGATAAAAAAGTGTGATTATAACCAAAATTTTATAACTATATTCCAATAAAAGTTAGGGAAAAAATTCCAAAACATAAAGCATATAACCAATACTAAATTTATAAAATTGTTTTACCAAACTTATATAAATATTTTATATATAAAATTAATATTTTTTAAATTAAAAATTTTATAACATCAAAAAAAAATTCAATTGTTATTTAATTGAAAAACAACTCGATTTTGTATTTATTTCAAAATGGTCTACTTCCTATACTGTACTAAAAATGTTGAGACAAAAAAATCCAATAATGACATTGCAAATTTCCATTATCGTACACGTTTCAATGTGCTAGATTATAAAAATAATTTAGCATACATACAACAAAGGCTTGACTTACATGCCAAATCACATATAGAAAATATTTTTAATATTTCGAGTTATAGGATTAGCTTGCTTAGAAAGGGAAATCGCCTTGGCAAAATGTGTTTGCATTTCTACTGTGGTGTCTTTTTATTATATATATATATTAAAAATGTTAATATTATATTTAATAATTTTTATAATTTTAATAAATTAAATAATTTAATATAATTTTTATAATTTTAATAAATTAAATAAAATTATTATAAAATATCAATAAAACATAATAAATAATTTATTTATTTTAATTGTGTTTAGAGACGTTTTTTACAACTTAAGTAAGTGAGACGTGTCATGTCTTTAATGATGACATGGCACATGCCAGTTCCTATATATATATATATTAATTATATTTTTATAAAACCAAGCATATGTTGCTCCAAAAGAATAAATATATAAAAAAATTATAAAACCAAATACATTTCAGCTTGAAGTTTAAATTGGCTTCATTATAAAAACACATTTATACAAATATATATCAAATTTCAATTTTAAATTACATGTAGGCATGGTGAAGCTCTTTATCAATTGATACATGCACCTTATATATTAAATAAGTATTTTCATAAGTAGTTGTAAAACACATTTATATAAATATATGTAAAATTTCAATTTAAAATTCCTTTTAATTCAAATCTAAAAAAAATCACATATTCATATATATAATCAAAATCAAACTTTAATAATTGAATGGATGCATGCATGTAGCATTAAGGTTATATTCTAGATTCTCCAAGTGGTTGAACTTAGGAAGTCCAAAAATGCATCACAAGAATCCAGCAAATGAATTATCACCTACTTATATATCTTTATTTAACACTTACTACTTGGAAACATGAATATGTGTCTATTTGTATATCTTTATTTAACACTTACTACTTGGAAATGTGGATATGTGGATATGTGTGTTCATTGCGATAACAATATTTATTTGTTATATTATCATATTTGATTTGATAATAATCAAATTTAAGTGGAGAAATTTATGAATGGATATTTCTGATTTATTTATTCTTAATTTGTATGTATACATATATATGACTCTCTCTCTCTCTCTCTCAAGTGTAATATGAAGTAAATAAAAATATATTTCAATACAAAACAAGAATCATGTGAAATAATTTGTACAAGAAACCATAAATGGAGGTGTATAATGCCCTCGCACAAGCTTATAATGGATTCAACAAAAAATATGGTTCACCTTTTCTATTCCAAGCTTTTTCCCTTATTGGCTTCTCACTATTGGTGAAGTCACCCACCACCTCTTTATCCTTTGTGAAATTCGTTATTTTGTGCTACACACACAGACATGATCCATCTTAACTGTGACTCTATCAAGCGAATCAAATCCCTTGAGCTGTGTTATCCATTAAATTGCATTTAGTTGATTCCGAGTGAACCGTCGAAGACTTGAACAATCTAATTGTTCATCATCTGAGTTTAGAAGTGCATCAGGCCTTTTAGGCCCTTTTTTATTTTTTGTATCACATGTTCATACCCCCTTGGAGGAACTGTAATAAAGTGTGCTATCATGGAATTTTTGTAAAGGACTTGGCCTTCCTAGGACTTAGACATCAAAGACGATTATTCCAAGGTGTTTTTTCCCTTGTTAATTATGCACTGCTGAACAAGTTGTGCATAATTTTCAAGTTTTTCACCCACTTCCTCCAAAGTTGGAATGCCCGTCCTGATGTTTAGGCCTTAGGTGGTTATTAAAGTTCACATGTCAATGTATTAGACCATGTTAGACATTAAAATTGAGTCATATGGACATGTGCTAGGTCCCCTAAGTTTTTTTTTTTAATTTATGAGAAAAATGTTTTTTCCCGTAAAATTAAACTATTTTTTAATAGTTTAATTGCAAAAATTAAAATTGTAATAAAAGTATGGTTTGTGAGCATAATTTGTCAAGTGGATGCTCGTTTTCTAAGCCGGCGCATCCACTAAACCTATAAATCCACTTATCCTAAGTTTTGAGTAAGTATTTATCTCAGAAAATAACATTTACTCAAAAAACCCAAAAACACCAATTTAATTGGCAAAAAAAACATAATAAAGACAATATCCCAATTCCACGTATCAAGGAAATGTGTTGCAATCAAATCTACTTTGATTGAAAATCAAATTAGGGAGAATATTGAGCAAATAAATGATGATTTGATTGGAGATTGGAGATCCACCAAGGCGGGGGTGAATTTGTGGTTGGAGAGGTGTCAAGTGGAGGTTGAAAAGTGTCAAATGGTTGGAGAAAGGTGTCATTAACCTCCCCAAACCTCTCACATGTGTTAACAAGCCTTTTCCAAGTGTATCAACTCATTTCTCCAATTGTCAAACAAGATCTCTCTTGGTTTTGCTATATAAGCAAGACTCCCCATTACTATTCTTATGAAGTGTGGAACCTCTGCTCCTCTTGAAAATTGGCTTTGAATATTTGAGTAATGGAATAAGGCTTTGGAGGTCTCATTGTGTCTTCTCTCATGTTGGATGATCATTGCTCCATGTGCAAAGTGAGGTAATCTTATGGTTTCATTGTTCATTTGCTCTTGCTTTGTAAGTCTTTAGGCTTATATGATTAGTATGATCAATAGGATTGAGTAATGTTGTTTCATTTCTCAATTAAAATTTCTAGTTTAAGGATCTAGGATTTTGCATATAGGTTTGTTTATGGGTATGCTCTCCTTATTTTTAAATCTAGGATTTTACTAATGATTTAACAAGTGTTGTGCAAGTGTGAAGGGATCCTTAGGTACCTTGTTGGATTTTGTAAAGGATATTGTTTGTTTCCTTTGATCTCCAACTTCTATTTTGAGAAGCATAGTCTTTCTTGGAGCTGCAAAATGACTCCATTGCCCAATCCTCAAAAGGGGGCTTTCTCCACCTTTTTCTCTAAAATTTCTCAAACACTTTCTGGTTTTCCCTCTTGTTCTTTAGATCTACATTGTTTAAAGTTAATATCTTCTTAGATCTAAATTATAAGAGTAGATTGCATATATCTAAGGGGCATTCTTCAGTATCCCATGAATGAATGTGCTATGTCACAGTTTCACTAAGTGAATCCCTTGTGAGTATCTTCTATATCTAACTCTTGACACTATTTCAGTTTTGGATCTTTTACCTCTTCACAATCTATGTATAATAATTTCTCCTCACTACACTTATGACCCTTATCATACTTCATGTCACAATTAAAACATGGTCCCTTTTCTCTTCTTTCCTCCACTTTTTGAGACATCAAGCTTGTAAGTTGAGTGAAGCTAAGAGGGGAAACATTTTCCCATCTATGGGTGTTAGTAGTATCCCTTCTAGTAACCATATTCTTACTTTCAATTTCCATTTCCAAATTGAAAACATTCTCCAATTATTTAGGTTCAAAGAGACATATCTCATGTTTATGCTCTCCTTTAAAGTGCCCATAAAGTGATCTAACAAATTATCCTCTAGAATGTTCTTCACTCTAAGTCTCAACTTCTAAAACTACTTGATATGCTTTGTAACAAGACATTTTTGCTTGAGATTTACCAATTGGCTAAAGAAGGTGTTTCTCTTAATATCCCCATAATGTGTTATCAATTCATTTGTAAATATGGACCATGAGACAATAGTCATTTTTACGGTCACAAATCCATTGGTACCATACAAATTTATCAATATCTAAATATAATGATACAATAGTTACCTTTCGTAAAGTTTGCACTTGGTGGTGTAAATAAAAGAATTTCTCCATCTAGAATATATGTGTTATTGGATCATCAACATCAAATTTTCTCATATCAATATTGGAAATGAATTAGTTATTTAGTCTCGATTTGAACCCATGATAATGTGTATTATGGAGTGATGAATGATCAAGTGTTGAGGACTTGAACCTCTTGTTCTTGAATTGTTTTTCAATTTTCTCAATATGCACTCTCTAGAGGTTTAATTTGCGTAATATTATTTGTATAACCCTTTCCATCTGAATCCAAAATAATATTCACCTATAATTCTCCTCTATTTTTTAATTTATCACACATTTTGAATCACCCAAAATGGATATTCCAATCAAAAGTTATGCAAGTTTCAAGTTAGTATACCTCTAGAAACCATGGAACTTTGTAGGTTGTTTTGGTAGCTGACATTGCTTATGAATTATCTCTCAAATTTTGGCTTATAAATTTTGGGGTTTTCATCTTATAGTAGCCTATTATGTCATCTCTGCAATGCCACATGTTTTACCCAATTCATATGTGCCAATAGAGAGTTATGGTAACTTTCCCAAAACTTGTTATTTTTTCATTTTCAAGAAACAAACTTGTATAGACTGACACATGTCTCAGTTTCATATTTTGTTTCTAAAATATTTACCGTAAATAGTGTCATATTTATTCCTTCTATACAATAGGTGGCACTCAATTTGGATCTCTTAATATTTAGAGATATCATTTTACTCAAAACATATGTTTGACACTAGTTTTTGAACTAGTCAAAAACCATAACTTACATAGACTAAAATTATGAACTTATAATGAACCAAGAACTAAAACATTGAAAACGTGTACTTCACTATGTATTATGAGGCTCCTAAAAAATTTGTTATCTAATATTCCCCTGAAAAGGAATTATAGAGAAAAGGGCATTGATACCAAATGTTATGCACCAAATTCCCAAAATAACATTAAAATAGAAAAAAAAAGAGTAACCTAGTGCCTTAAGAATGAAATAAAGAGATGAATAAGAAGCCTCTTTGATCCTCGACATCTTCTTATACAATGTATCAAATACATAGACAAGATGAGATGATCTTAAAAGTACGTCTCCTTTGTATATATGGTTTAGAAAGTGGGAATAATTACAATTAAGGCCCTGGTTGACACATAATTACAATTAAGGTCCTATCCAACCAATAAATACCATACTAACATAATAATAGAAATGTAATGTCAAAATATATAGGGCTTAACATAGTGAATCCCATTGGGATTTGATTACTGGATCCCTTCCTTGGGGGGAGGTTGGTTTGGCTATAGGTATCCCAAATATGATGAAGGAAACAATGACATGAAGTGGGCCATTTGAATAGAAAGTGGTTCCATTGTGATAAGTTGGGCATGGATGTCGTCAATATTTTGTGGATTAGATGAGTGGTTGTGGTAGAACTTATTTACAACTCATCATATAGTGTTTCCAAGTGGGAAAAATTGTGAGAGAGATCACCTTGTAGAGTGATAGCCATAAAGGGAATGGTCCACAAAAAGGGTTATGGAAGAGTGGTACCAATATGATCAACTTGATGTAAGGATGCTATTGATATGGGTTTGAAATAAGGTTATGAATACGTGGGTCCACAAAAAGGGTTACCATAGAGTGGTACCAATGTGATCAATGTGATGAGTGGGACATAAGAATTTTGTTGAGATACATCTAAAATAATGGACCTGAATTGTTTTTGTTTTTCTTTCTACTCATATTGGAGTGTTACTCCCACCTGAATATTACTTTGTGGATAGATTCCCAAATTTGTAATAATGTAAATTATATAAGAATTTCACAAACTAGGCTTAAAGGATAGAGAATCATGTTGTGCAAAATATTTTGTTATAATGATTTTGTAGTGGGTGTGAAAAGTATTTGATTCCCATTAATCAAATCTACAACATTGCTTCAACATGTTGTCCATAGTTAATTCTCATCAAAAAAGCATTCCAAATCAAATCATGTTTACAATAAAAATAATAGAAAAGAGAACTTGGAGTAGCAAATATTGTATTACAACATACTCTTCAAATATTTATCACTCTTAAGTCACAACTAGCCCCTCATGTGGAGACAAGCTAAATTGAATTACTAACTTACATCTACATTGATAATAAGCACATAAATAAATTTATGTGTGAAGACTTGTATTCATGCATGCTAATCATGTTGAATTAAAATGATCTATTAAATAAAACACACTTTATTTTATTTAAGAAAAGATGTAGAGTCACATATTTAGGATCACAATAATAAGTTTGTGACTTATTTTATTTCAAAGATGAGAGCATTCCCAAAAGTTATTTATGATTTATCCTTAATGTTGCTACACTTCAGTTGAATGTAATTCCAAAGAAGTATGCAACCTAATTACAATCTGCATGTAAAAATTTCTCAAAATTGACTATATAATTTGCCTCCAATCTTATTACAACTGATAAACTTCCATCATTAATAGGACTTGGGATAATGTAAGTGTGGCCTTTATTGTAAATATTTGTTGGTCCCATGAATATTGGCCTTCCCCAACCAAAGTCTGCATCATAAATAGGTAGTCGAGACCAACTTGTGATAGAAATATTGGGATTCCGGCATGTATGACTTCCTCAAACTAAAGTAGTCAAATCACCTTGTAATTCCAAATAGTCTAAAGCAAAGCACAAGTATTCATCATCTATGTGGACCAAAACTTCATGAATGACACTTGCAACATAATCTATAGGCTTTGAGGCAAGGTCTCCTGCAAGAGCCATAGGTGCAGCCATGAAAATAGCATTTCCAAAATAACCAGAAGGAAGAGGTGGTCGAAGTCTATTACGACTATCTACCGGGCAATACATTTTGGTTTGTTGATCTTCATTAAGCTTTCTAGCTTTACAAGCACATCTCCAAATGTGTCCAGCAAGCACTTCATAAGTACTATATTTTACTTTATTTCCATTATGTGTAGCCTTACCTTTAAGCCTATCCAACTCTCTTTTTGTAATTTTAAAGATACCAACTAAAGAATCATATTGTGTATTGATTATCATACCACTTTTGTCTTTCAATTGTGGAGATGGTTCATACTCTATATGATGAAACTTTGGACTTAGAGTATTATTAGATTGTAAAACAGTTCTATCAATATAGGGTGCTTGAGAAATGTCCATCCCACGAGCTACTTCAGACCAACTATTGATCAAGTGTAGACCCGCATATCCATCAACCACAGTGTGATGTATTCCCACACCTAATGACACTCCTCCACATTTGAAAAATGTTACCTGCATGTACGTAAATTGTCCATAACATATAATTCATAAAAAATATCAAACAGTCTATATAATATAATGATGCTTCATGTAGAACCAAATGGGAGGATATTAAAGAAACTATATATGGATCTATGGATACATGAACCAAATGCTTAATGTTCCAAAATAAATCAAACAAACTAGGTATTATATTTGAAAAGATGTAATACCTTAGAAAAAACTGAATCAAGAATTTGGGCAAAGTGGTAGTACCTGAAGGAGGAGCAAAGGATAGGAAGAAACGTCTTCTGAAGAAGAGCAATCAACTTGGGGAACAAGCTGAGTGAGCTCGTCACCGGGTGCAAAATCTCCAAAATCATTGATGACAGAATCTGTTACAGCCTCAATAAGAAGAGCTCCCTCAGCGTTACAGTTAATTTGGATACGCCCGTGATCGTGACCATGTGTGTCCTTTTTGAGTCTCCCTGCAATGGGATAGAAGGGCGCATAGAAGGGCACCAGAACCTTGCTCAGAGCATGCTGGAGAACGTCCATTGAGAAAAAAGCGGAGTTGTCACTGCCATTGGGCCTGTAGAAATACACACTATTGGCATGCTTTCTCCCCACTACCAGATCTACATTTGAAGTCCAAACATCCCTCTGTGGAGTAGGAACAGCAGGCTGCACCATTTGCGAACTCTTCACGGATATATTAACCATTTTTGCAGAACTTATCAGGGGACCAAAAATGTCAAAAAAAAGTATGGCTATGGGCCGATCCGATCCTATAGTGCACCTCCTATTTATAATTTTAATGAACTACTTTATTTAATTTCTAAATTTCAGAAACGCCCAACACAACTGCCTGCATTTTAACACTTTACTACGTACACAGCATATATACATATTAACACTTTACTACGTACACAGCATATATACATACAGTCAGCAACAGCTGAGCCTTATCCAACTGACAGACTTTCCTTTAAGGGTCGGCTGTCCTCTGTCAGACGCCAATGGCTCTCCATCTTATGGCTATGGACATCATTTATGACTTCCGTTTCCGGCAACACTTGCTCATCCATGCTTTGCATAAGCATGACATTCATGGTGTCCTGTCGCATCGGCCTCACCGTTCCAAGAAGCAATTTTGAATTACAGCGCCAGCAGCAGCTGAGTACAGTGCAGCTTTGCAAGGCACAAGTCACAACAGCATTACAGCGGCAGCTTTTCAGGGACGGCAGCTGTGCCTGGTACAAGAGCCTTACATTTGCTACGGCCATATTGGCAGCAGCAGCTGAGTACAGTGCAGCTTTGCAAGGCACAACATCATTACAGCGGCAGCTTTTCAGGGACGGCAGCTGTGCCTGGTAGGCTGGTAAAAATTTTCCATTTTGAGGGAAGTCATTTTAAAATGGTTGTTCAATAGTTCAATCAAATTGAGGAGAGTCATTATAAAATGGGTGCATATTCTGTTGTGGCAAAGTGGCTCTCTTGGATCCCGGGCAATGGCCGGGAAATCAGGCTCGGTTTGGATCCTGTCATGGGGACTGCACCCACGTTCCGCTTCTCCCCTGAACTTATTGCGCACCTACGGGCGCGCGGGCTCTGCAACCTGTCACACGCTGTATCTTTCAATAATGGGGGGTGGATCACTGCTCGACAACTTGGATTACAGGGGGGGATGGGCAAAGAATGGTCTGACTTCACCTTGCTCCTCAGACAGGCAAACATTCATCTCGGCGATTCTCCGGACAGACTGTTTTGGTCTTGGGATGTCGCATGTGGAATGGTTACTCTGAAACTTGCATATGATTCATTATTTGCTGACTGTAAACCGAAGGAGGTATGGTGGCACTCACAGATCTGGAAGCTAGCCCTTCCTCCGCGGATTTGCTGTTTTATCTGGTTGGCATTGGGAAACAAAATTCTTACCTGGGATAATCTTTGTCGTCGTGGCTTTAACGGACCTGGCTGGTGTCCTTTATGCTGTAATCAGGAGGAATCGGTTGACCATCTTTTCTCGCAGTGTCATGTCTGGAGGGAGCTCTGGAAGCTCACTGTTATTTCAATTGGGATATCTATTGATTGGCACACGGTATTGTTACTGGACAGTTTTAGAAAATGGCTCGGTAATTCCCAACATGCTCGTTGGATTGAACTTCCTTGTTTTTTGATGTGGGAGTTATGGAAAATGCGCAACCGCCTTGTTTTTGAGGGGACTGCTACTAATATGAATTGGTTAAGTGGTCGTATCATTGCCTCTTTTATGGAATATAATTCCGGCTCGGTTCTTTCGGGTGGCAAGAATGTTTCTTCTGGTAAGCTTCCTGGTTATCGCTTGGCTCCTCCTGTCTTAATGTACCCTTGTGGGTTCTTTGACGGGGCCGCGGCTGGGGGGGATGGTGGATGTGGGGTGGGTGTGGTGCTCCATCTAAACACCTCGGTTTCCTACCGTATGGTTTTAAGTCTAGGTCCTGGATCAAATACCCGCAGTGAATTGTGTGCACTGTGGCTCCTTTTACACTTTGCCCGACGATTACAGGTTTCATCTATGGTTGTTCTGGGCGACTCTTCATCTATTATTTCTTGGGCTTTGGGGTCATCCTCATTGAATGTTTTGATACTTACTGGATGGATGGCTGTTGTTAGGAAATACATTAGTGAATTTCAGCATATTCACTTTGCCCATGTTTTCCGCGAGATAAACCGGGAGGCTGACTTACTTTCAAAGAGGGCCCTGACTTCTCCGCCAGGCTTTATTTTGTGGGAGGAATGGCAGGAGGACCTTCTTTCTACTCAGGGCACGATTGACTTGCATTGGAGCTGATATATGTTTTGGGTATGTATGAGTTTTTTTGGTATTATTTCTCACATGTATATATTCGGATATTGTATGCAGGTACTTAGTTAGCCTTTCTCCAACTACTTGTTGGACTTTTGATCCGGTTGGGTTATGCGGCTCTATTTGGTTTTATTGACTCTTATGTCTAGGCCTCTGGCTGTTTTGGACTTTTTTGGAGGATATATCATGTATTTATATATGGACATCTTGATACTATGCTACTATGTTTTGATACTCTTTGATCATGCAGTTGGTGAGTATGTCCCAACTGGATGATTTTTATATTTCGGTTTGCATGGGATGTTATGGCTCCTGATAGAGTTGATGTATTTAGGGACACATGTGTCCGTTTGTCTTACGGGGTTTCTTGTGCCCGTATACTTGGGGCTTTATGATGCCCGTATGGTTTATGCTCTTTTGGTTAGAAGACCTGATGTAATGTTCCTATTTACTAATTTGCCTTATTAATAGTAAGATATATCTATGTGTGAAAAAAAAAATGGTTGAGACTTTATAGAATAGGTTAGAAACTTTTAGACGTTAAATGAGAAAAATGTCACTAAGCCAAGGTGAAATTATGATTCCAAGGAATGTTTGGTTTCATTTTATAACAAAAAATTTATGGAAAAGGAAATGAAAGTGTCCATTGTTCAAATTACTTGATCTTATCAAATATATTTAAATTTTCGATGGAATGTCCATTGATTAAGCTACTTAATAGTATTAAATGCAAAGGTGTTTTGGAGACTTGGACTACATTTATTTTTTAAGATATTGTAAGCCAATTTCTAAGTGCTTGGTATGCCTTTAACTTGTTAGTAATTCCAAATCAGAAGATGTCTCAATGGAATTGAATCTGGGTGGATGGAATGAAATCCATCTAACTCCACCAACAGACCATCGTATCCTTGACAAATATATATATATAAACACACACACACACACATATAGTATCTCTCATTTTTCTTTAATTATTTTTATGGACAATAGTTGGAGCCAAATAAATAAGATATTATGTGCGTGTGTTTACTTTAACTTGAATGATTGAATTATATAAATAAACATACCCAATAAGCTTGTGTTTATGGTATCTCATATTTTCCCTTAGTGGGATAAAAAAATTGGAGGATAAGAACAAATAAAGATACTAAGGAAGTGATCAACTCTAACTAGTGTAAATAACAAAATTAACATTGCTAAATTAAGAACAAACTCTAATTTTAGAGGAATGTGTTTGTTCATAGTTATACTTATATTTTGGAGAAATGCCGATAAAATTAAATAAATATATAACTCCTTAAATGCTAAATTTGTTTATAATGTTAAACTACATACTTCAAGGTGGTTGATATACAAGGACAATAGTTAAAGAAGGGAACAATATTAACGGGACATCTTAATCTCCATCAACACCTTTTGGTGATATGATTGTGTTAATACTTTGCATAGATGGAGAGATAAATAGATTTCTAAGACTAATATTACATTCTATGATATAAAATGTCTATGATAGTTTGAGTATAAATGATCATGTTAAATATGGTTGTAAATGTTTATATAGTACATTTGACTATGGTTGACTAAAGTTATTAAAGGTTGACTATGACTAATATGAATATAGTACATTTAATAGTACTTGTTTTCATATTAAAAAACCACATAATCAAAGGTTTAATAAACTAGGCTATTTCTTACAGAAGAGGAACAATATTAATGGTGTAAATTGGCCTTTATTAACAACTTGTGTTTATATGGTTATGCTAGTTGATGCTTTACATGGATGGGGAGATTTAAATATATTTAAATTAATATTAATATTCATAATACTAAAATATATATGATATTTATAGTAAATTTGACTATGATTGACCATGCTACCAAAGGGCATTGTGTTTAGCCATGGTTAATGTAGGTCAACAATGGTCAACCCAAATTTATTATAATTAATCAAAGTTGACCTTTCTTGATTATGCATAATAATGTCAACCATGTTAAATATTCTTAACTGTAGTTGAAGAAGGTTGGTTATATGTATGTATGTGGAAAAAATTCTCATGAATAGATTTGAGAAATTAAAAATAACTAACTTTCTTCTCATAATTCACAAGTTATACTATTGAACATGAAAAAGACGATAGAGAAATGTACTGAAACTATATATTGAATCACTCATAATAAACTTTGCACAATGTGCTTTTCCAAATGGCATAATGTCCTTTTTCCAAATCTATCACGAGAAGAAAACAAACCTTCCTCAAACTTAATTAAAAACATAAATGAATAATATAAACTTACAATAAGTGAATTCTAATTAATATCAACTAAATTAGTGTTTATATTTATAATGCAAATATAACAATAGGATTTAGACCCTACACATGAATGGACATTGGAAGAATTAAGAGATTTGATCAAGAAGAGTCTATAAAAACCTAGGATGCAAATATAATAGTTGGTCTTGTCCCCCCTCTTCCAACCTAGAACTCTTATTAATATGGTTTTTAAGTAGTTATGGTTATCAGGGTTCATGATCCAATTAGGTATACAAGTATGTATGATCTGAGTGATCTCCATTGAGGAGTGCACATTTTTTGTAGTTTTATTTTTTATGCCATTTTGGAGTTGCTCACAAGTTTCTAAAGGACAGGTTGCAAAATTATCATGATTTGCTAGAAAGAAATTTGTAAGCATGTAGGAATCTACTTTAAAAATTATTCAAACAAGCAACAAGTCATGAAGGAAACATAGGAAACTGGCCAAGCTAAGCATTGACAATTAAGAGTGACCAATATAGCTATAACATGGGGACCATCTTGGTTAACGTTAACTATGGTTTCAACATGTTGGAATAAAATATTACATTTTAAGTATAGTGGATGAACTAACATTAGCTGAGAAAATGTGATTATGCTTAACCATGGTAAATCATGATGGATTATGGTTCACAATAGTTCTCTAAAATTAATCATAATTGACTATAGTTAATTATATTCAACCATGTTTACCATGGTGGAATATAATTGACTATAGTTAATTATATTCAACCATGTTTACCATGGTGGAATATAATTGACTATAGTTGACCATGTCAATATGGTTGAATGTGGTTTACCATGGTTGGTTTTGGTTTACAATTACTTAACACTGGTCAATTTTAGTTTAACATGTTGCATATGGTTATCCAATGGTTGATAATGGTTGATTATTGTTAAATATAGTAGAACTTGTTGATCATGGCTGACCATTATTCACTAGGGTTGATTTGTTTCATAATTTCCCATGGCTAACAGTTAACGGTGGTGAACCATGTTGACTATGGTTGAAAATGGTTTATAGTATTGGAGTTGGTACCATGTTGACCTTAGTTAACCTTATTCATAATAAGTTTGAATATGATTGATTATGGTTGACAACCTTGTAATGGTTGATTATAGTTCATTGCTCTTGATTATAGTAAGCTTGAATACGGTTAATTGACTATGGTTGACCTTGTTAAATATAGTTAAATATGATTGCATATGTTTTTCTACATTTGTAGTAAATTTGGTTATGGTTAACTATGTTTATCCATGATTAACCACGATTGAATTGATTTTTAATACTTTACCATGGTGAAAGATAGTTAAGTATGAGTTGACTTAAAACAATTATGCTTAGCCATGGTTGATCATATTTGACCACATCAACAATAGTTTGATGATTGACCAAGTTTAATGATAATCATTTATGATTTGGAATAAAGTTTTCCACCTGAAATTAAAAAAAATGGTTAATAATTTTTTACTCCAAGTAACTTTAGATGAATTAAGTTAATAATATAATTAATTAATAGTTTTCATCTCAAATTATTTACAAAGCTTATAATATGTTTTGACAATAATTTCCATATTTAATCATTAATATATTTTTGAATTGAATGGTTGATAGATTTCTTAATTGAATAACAATGTTGTGTGAGCTAAGAAATTATTTACACTTTATCTCAAGCCTTTAATTTGAAAAGACCTATACAATAGCATTATTATAAAAATATACGCATTGTCAAAAACATATTTATTTATATTATATTAAGGTATTATTCATTGTTGTGGTATAAGTTAATCATAATTTTTTAACACTCTTTTCATGTGATGTAATTTTTTTTTAAAGATGGTAAAACATATCATAACTTATATGTCAAATTGAGAATGAGGGTAGCCATCATTGGGTACTATTCACAAATGCAAATTGACTCATTACCATTATTCAAAGAAAATTATGCCACCTAAAACAACCTACTAGCCATCCACAAAGGGGGAGACTTATGCTCTTGCCATATGCCTCCATATCTTGGGTTGTTAGCCTATTTCTTTACATCTAAGGAAGTCAAACTCTTAGCCAAGCAAAAGCAGTTTTAGGTCTTACTTCAAAACCATGCAAGTCTTTTTGTTATTAACTAGATGAGATTATTTATAATAACAATATTTGTTTAATATTTATATTAACATAAAAAAAAATGGAAGGGAAAACAACACTAAAGTAATGTTTGTTATCATTTATTTACACTAGTCTATACACTGGTGTGTGTGTGTGTGTGTGTATTTAAGTATATATATATATATATACACACACACTGAAATATATATACAAGTATATACACTAATGTGTATACTAGTGTATATACATTGGTAGATATACTAGTGTATAATAGTGTACATAAATACAAGTATATACACTTGTGTATATATTGGTATATATAATAGTATATATACTAGTAGTAAGATGGTCTCAAGAACCATCTACCATGGAAAACTTTGTAATGGCTCCCACATGACCATGGATAAGGCCTTAAGGCCCATCCCTCATGAACATTTGCATGTATCCCATTTGGTAGCTAAAGTTCCCCTCTAAACGGTGTGTGTTAGGGTTCAAACCTTCTCTTTGTCCCACAAGTGATGTATTCTTCAGTTAGGTCATCTGGCTCTTATTTCCCTACTTGATTGTGGTTTATCCCTATGATCCTTCCCTAGTCGAAAAAAATCCTATAGGTGTGCCCGTATCCCACTTAGAGATCATTTATCCACTAGTATATACACTAGTGTACATACACCAGTATATATACTGGTGTATATTATTAGTGCAGGTTGTAGATTGAGTATATAGACTGGTGTATATTACTAGTGTATGTTGTAGATTGAATCTAAAGTTATACCCTGCATGATTGTAAGGTTGTAATACTAGGGCTATGGAAGGAGCAAGCATTCTAAGGATAGATAGTTCATAAACACTACAATAACAAGTGATTGTGAGAATACATTGAATGAGGAAATTCGAGAACATATTACGAGTAATAACATACACTAGTGTATACACCAGTATATACACTAGTGTATACACCAATATATACAATAGTGCATATACACTAGTGTATATATCAATATATACACTAGTGTATATGCTGGTGTATGCACTAGTGTATACACTAGCATATACACCAGTATATACTAGCGTATACACCAGTATATACACTAGTCTATATACCAGTATATACATAGATGTCCCTGAAGAACACCAAGAAGGATAATAAATTATCACCTAAATACTACAGTCCCTAGAAGGTGCTACAAAAGATCGGTCCCTATAAGTAGGCCATACTACCAATCTTAACTTAACTTTGTGAAGTGCATAGTAGGCTCCACTCCAGTGAATGCCTTTAAATCCATCCATATACTTTCACTTGGTTTATTTTCTTCCATCCTTTGCCTTAGTTTATGTCTTTGTGCAGAACATAGAGCTAACAAGTTCCTTCCAACTTGTCCTTAGCTTTGCATACCCAAAACTTTCACATGCATAAAATTTTCTAAGTAATGAAAATAAGGCTTTAGCCAAATTTTTAATGAAAGATTTAAGATCATTCAGGATGCAAATTGATCATTAAACAAAAGCATAAAACTGTAATTAAAGTAGACCATCTCTTATTCAATAATCTTGTTTGGATCACACCTTCCCATTAGGAGACCTTTGGTTTCCAAAATCTAAATAATGGAGCATATATTGGAATCACATCACCTCCACTTGTTTATCCAAGTCCATCACTCCATTACATATGAAGGCTACTTGCATTTGACATGTCTCAATTAATTTTCTTGTATTCCCTTCTTTGTTGTCACTTCAAATATTGTATTTCTCCCCCTATGTGCTTTGATGATGCAGGGGAAACCTTGCCACCTTTAACCAAGCTATATTTGTTTTATTTCTTGTGGAAGTTTACATCCTTGTCCCATAATTAAGAACTTCCAAACATCAATTGACATGCATCAAGAGGTTTTGTAGAATATTATACTTCATCAACATAAAATTGCTTTTACATCTTTTAGTGTTTCTCATGGTAGATTTCTACTGTATCAATCCCAATGAACATATTTGTACTAGATCATAAGTATATAGACCAAGCTCATGAACTGAGGTTTCAAAAATCAAATTACAATGAGAACCACTATCAAACATAGCATTTACCATTATATATTTGGCATTTTCCATTCCTCCATTTGGAAATTCATACAATTTTGGGTGCAGTTATGAATGATCCTTACAACTCTTCCCATTTGTGTGCTCATCCAGATCATGTAGTTTCTTATTCAGAAAAATTGCCTCTTCGACTTTTTCAATCCGCAATCTTCCTTGCGGAAATCGGAGGTCGGAACCATCATTTCACAACTCCGGAAAATTTACTCTTTCGACTTCTGCAATCTGCAGTCTGCGTTGCGGGAGACGGAAGTCAGAACCACCACGCATAACTCCATAGAATCACCCTTCTGACTTCCACAATCTGCAATCCACATTGCGGGTTTGGAAAGTCAGAATCCCAACTGCACAACTTCTCTGGCTCATAACTTCTTCATCCTTATCCCATTTTGGGAAAACTCGGTATCATTGGAAAGCTATCGGAGAGCCCTATACACATAGATGTATTTTCATACTTAAATAAACACAGCTGAATGAAACCACATTAAACACACACACAACATGCATTTACTAGCATTTCTAGGCATAATAACAACATAAAATACAAGTATTCAGCTCCATTAATCAACTGGGCCAATCCATGCATTCATACATAACCAAACAATCATTCATGTAAATGGAAATGGCATAATCAGAGGCAATAGGAAAGACTTATCTTTAATTGGAAACACCCACGAAACACAAGGCAACTGGATATGGACTGCAACATTCCAACCCAACCATAGGCCTCTACCCATCCTATATTATTTTAGCACTCTGAGACCACCCCCGAGCTGGGGATATGCATCCACTAAGGAGGACCACTCAGATTCACTCACATCCTTGGATTCTCAGTCATCCAAGTCATCTAGCACACAGTTGGGTTATCAAGCGAGTGGGAGACAGGTAAGGAGTTTTCTAGTTCAATAAGCTCATCCACATAGTTGTAGTCATAACCAAATGGCCTTAGATAGTCCAAACACCACCATCACCTCCACTCTCAGCCTAATTAAGGTCCCCTTCTCTGCCGCAGAGTCCCTCGAGCTCCGCTTCCCTCAACGTTGACCTGGGTAGGTATGGCTGGTCCAAACTAGTAAATCGAGGGTAAATGAGGCCATACTGGCTCTACCATGCAATCTAAACCCTCTTGGTCTCTTCCCACTACAATCTACACTAGGATCTTCCTCAACGTTGCGGTCGAATGGCTTTGTCCCGCATCTACGATTTTAGCTATCATATCTAGGTTTCCCTCTGAATTTATGGGTGTCTCACACTCACAAATCACCCCCAGGTTCGGGTCTATGGATCCCCTAATAGTCTTCCCTTCTCACCCCCAATTTCTGAGCGATCTAGGCACTGCCAATCCTGGCTTTCTCCCAAATTGCGATTTATGGTTTTCCTATCTTGCTCAATCTCCGTATTCCTCCTCCCTGAAGCTAGAATGAATCACCATGGCATGGGGATGAGCGAAAAACGTCCACTCTTATGAGACAAGCAAACATAGCCCCATACCCTACCTTATGGATTTCAGGGCTGCCCCACACTCCATCGATGTCATGAATGGTCCTCCTGCAGTACTACCTTACAGCAGCAATAAATGACAGCTAGGGAATTCAAAGGGTTTCTAGACATGACATTTGGAAGTCTATGGCTCAATCCCACGTCCCCCTCACCTCTCCCTAGTGGATACATAGTTCCCCCTCATTTAGTTGCATCCTAGCCATCCCCTTGGTATATTTATTACATGATATTTACATCATTCTTACAATTTCTGTGGCTCAATAGCACATGGATCACATAATGTCAAATACTTGCCTTTTAAAGTTGAGCATTCGCTAATGGGGCCTTGGCCTTGAGCTCCATGCTAGGAATTATACATCGCATATGCACAATGTTTACATAAAAGCCAATATATCCTAAGGGTCAAAATGGGGGTATTACAGTATCTTCCTTATGTACCAAGTAATCTCTTCCTTTCAGTGAGTAAGGAGTAACTAAAAGTGTGGTTGGATGGGTTCCCTTGACATTTTTAATGAGTTCCTCTAGTTCACTTTAATTTCACCACCCTTCCCACCATGTTACTTGGGTTTCTTACCTACTAAAGTCACTTCACTCACTTTTGAAAAGTTACTATCCAATGAAGGATGTAATGATGGTTACAATAATCATATCCATTTTACCCCTAGACATGCAGGGTTGAAATGTCAAATTCAAAAGGTTTATGTGCCTTAGCCATTTTTCCAAGTGAAATGGTATGCATATGGTCCTGAATGCTCAACATGTTGAATAAAGCTTGTTTGTATAATCACCTTGCCTTGTTTTACAAATGTTAGTTAAAATCCATTGTCAGACTTCCATAAGTGATTCTACTCTCAACTAACCAATTTGCACCTGGTTGATACAAGGATGACTTTCGGTGAATCACCACATGATACTGGTCATCAAGTGTGAAATTAACTTTGACAAAATTACTGCTTTGATTATGACTCAAGTATTAAATTATTAATAAATCTATGCAACATATTGGTCACAATTCTTAATGGTAATGTTGTAATACCTTGGGTGTCCCTAAGTTTTGAATTCAAATTAGTAGGTTCTATTTGTGTTTTGAATAAAAGCATGGTTATAAATTTTTTGTTCTAGATTCTATCATGTTCTACAAAGCATGGTATTAGTTCTATGTCCGTGCAAGTGTCACACAGATTATCCTTTGAGATCCATGCTATTATAAAAAACAACGGCATCTCAAACACTCATTGCACATTGAAGGTTCAAGAAATCTCCCTCACCAACTAAAATTTGAATTTGGCTCTTTGAGCATTGAATAGCCCCCTTTGTGTACTTTGGATCTAGTTCATGAGGTGAAGGAGTTCACACTTGGACATGATGTTTCTTCATCATCCCCTCTTTCTTCATATGTGTTTACACCTAGATCCATTTACACTTTAAGTGATATGATCGCTCTCAATTCTTGATAAAACCATAGTTACACTAGTGTATATACCAGTATATACACCAATGTATATACTGGTATATACATTGGTATATACACTGGTGTATATACTTGTATATACACCAGTGTATATACTGGTATGTACACCAATATATATTATAGTGTGTATACTAGTATATACACTAATGTATATACTAATGTGTATACCAATATATAGACTAGTGTATATTACTAAATGTATACCAGCATATATACACTAGTGTATATTACTAAATGTATACCAGTATTAATACACTAGTGTATATTACTAAATGTATACCAACATATATACACTAGTGTATATACCTGTAATACCCCATTTTGACCCTTACGATATATTAGCTTTTAATGTAAATATCGTATACATGTGATGTATGTTTTCCTAGCGTGGAGCTCAAGGCCAAGGCCCCGTTAGTGAATGCTCAGATTTTTAGTTAAAAAGGCAAGTATTAGATATTATGTTACCCATGTGCTATTAAGCCATGGAACATTGTAAAATGATGTAAATAAACATCATGCAATAAAATACCAAAATTGGCTATGGAAGCAACTAATGAGAAGGGGCCATGTGTATTCCACTGGGGAGTGGTGAGCGGGTTGTGGAATTGAACCATAGGCTGTCAAATGTTATATTGTGACCCATTTGACTTTCCTTGCTAACATTTAATTCAGTTGTAAGAAAGTTGTTGAGAAATCAGTCCATGGCTTCAATGGAGCATGGGAAGCCCATAAATTCGTATGGCAGGTATGGGCTCTGTTTTTTTTTACCCACAAGTCACTCTGCCTCATGGGAATTCGTTCTTCCTCATTCCCATTCCATTGTGGAACATCCAAGCTTCAGTTTTTCATCCATTACACATGCCCGGTAGTGAGAAAAACCAGAAATCACAACTGTGAATTAACCCAAATTTTGAAGTGCCATAAGCACCCAAAATCTGGTATTAACAGTAAAATCCAATGGTGGATCCATATATATGAACCTTGCGGAAAAATTGAGAGTATTAGACACTCCGAAATCCATTGGAAAACCCAGTTTTCATAGCCCAGAAATCCAATTACGGGATTGAGTTAGATGGTCACCGGATTGTGAAAATCCAAGTGTGAATGTTTGAACAGAGGATTGGATGGCTTTATAAACCCAGTGAAGAATAGAATATCAAGAAATTAGCAACTGGACCTTTCTATGCCCACCCTGAAGAGCATTGGAGGGGAAGGATGCCTGAGGGACTGTGCAGCAAAGAAGGCGACCTTCTTTGTGTTGGGTGTGGTAGGTATTGTGGGTGCCATGACTGTTTGAGTTTAGTTGAGATGTTTGTAGCTCTGTGGTTGAGCTCACTGGCTTAGCATCCTCCTCATTTATCTCTTTCATGCTTGATAAACCCAACTGTGTGTTGGCTTAGCATGAATGTTGTGTGATATCATGGTTGTGAGTGAGCTCGTCTAGTTCCTCCTTAGTGGATACACATCCCAGCTCGGGGGTGGTCTCTTAGCTGAAAGAATACAGGATGGACAGAGACCTATGGTTGGGTGGAACGTTTCTCTCACATAGCCAGTTGTTGGACAGTTTCATCTTAAAGATAAGTATTCTCTGTGATTTGAATTATGTTAATTCTGTGTTCTCCCATGTTTTTAATTGATGTCTGTTATTGGTATATTGGATGCATGATGTAGTTATGTGTGGATAATGTTTATTTCTGTTGTGTTTATATGGAGTATGAATCTGCACGCATAAGTTTTTATTTATTATGCATTTTCTTAGTAATGTATGGGGATGAGTTACACAAGTAAGCCCTGGAATGTTAGTCATGTCTCATCCCTTGCATCAGATCAACAAAAGGGGATGTGACAGAGTGGTATAAGATCCCATGTTGCAGCATTGGGGCTGCTTAGGCCAAACTCTAAGTTTGCAGGCAGATATCAGAATGTTTCAACGTAGTATTGATGAAGTTGGGAGACATTTTGAGTTGGAAAATGGCAGAAGCAGAGTTCTCAGGTGTGGCAGAGGATCACACCATTGCATAGATATCTCCAAGATCTTTCCAATGGTACCAGACTTGCCTGATTCAGTTAAGGGACGAAGGAGATATGAGCCCCGCAAGTTGCCGGAGTAGAGGTGTTTCCGCACCTTCAATTGTGGAATTGCAGGGTTGCGGAAACGTTAAGTTTTCAGACTTGCATTCTGGTTTTTCACACCCGCAGTTGCGGAATTGTGGAAACGTTAAGTTTTCGAACTTATGTTCTGGATTTCCGCACCCGCAATTGTGGATTGCGGGATTGCGGGAAGGGGTACTCTCCGAGTTGAAAAATTGGCATTTCCGCACCCGTAGTACGGATTGCGGAATCGCGGGATTGCGGGATAAAAAAAAAGTATAGAGCCCAAAACTCGATTTTTGGATAACAGGAGCATGCAAAATCAAAATTGGATGAGTTTAGTGGCGTTCTGAGGCCATTAATGAAGGCCATGGAAGGTCCAGTGAGGATCCCGAGTCCATTATGCTCCAATTTGCCATAAAATTGGAATTAATGGCTTTTACAAATCGGTGTCTCGACGCTTGATAGAAGGTCGGATTGAGTTGAAACTAATATGGAGTGGCCATGGAGCAGGAACGGTGTTAAGTTTGGAATTTTGGAGCCAAACTCCAAAGGATGTGTAGTTGGGGTGAGTGAGAAGGCCAAAATGCATTATTCCAAGCCACTTTTTGGAGATTTTGAAAAGCTTGCAGTGGATGAAAAAGACTTTAGATGAATGATTCAAGAAATTTACTAAACTCAACATTTCTTATTCTTATTAAAACAGACAATTCACGTTAGACATATATTTTCCAGAAATGCACTATTTGGGAAATAGCCATTTTTGGCCCAAAATTTGAAATTTTGGAAAAAGTAAGTGAAAAGTAGTCAAACCCAGAATTTTATAGAAGATAAATGGTGCATCGGAACAAATATACGCAAGTTTCTAAGTGTTCCTTGCTGTATGGACTAACTTCGCCCAGTAGAAAAGTTTTCCTAAATATTTCTAGATGTGCTTCTACAGGTGGCTGAAGTTGGCAGTTCAGGATATTTTGCAACTGTGAAAAAGAGCATAATTTTTGTAAAAAATGTCATTTTTGAAGTGATGTAGTTTCCCCACCCGAAGTCAGAATGAAGCACGTGGATAGGAATTGGAAAGATTATTCAACAAGGAACAATGGTGCATAACTAGAATTTGAATGAGGTTTTCATGTATCATATATATTTAGAGCAGAAAAGTGCCAGTGGTTGTTTTGACAAAAAAAATGTTGTCAATATGGGAAATTTCTAGAATTGCATGCCTGGAAAGTAGCAAGTTGGAATATTATGCATGAGTATATGTATTGAATTGATTCTTGGTGATATAATCATATCTAATGACTCCTTGTGTGCTTTCTATAAGCCATGAAATCGAACTAGCTATGATGTGGAAGAGGAATTCCTTGCTATGATGAGGGATTGGAAAGAGAAAATTCTTTAACCCCTATCTTGCTAACTGTATTTATATTTTATGAGCTTGATGTTTATAAAATTATGGCATGGGAATGCTGAAAATTTTGATTTAGAGCTTATGAGAAGGAATCTCATGGTTGCAAACTCTAAGTTCTGTTAGAAAGAAGAATTGTAAATTACAGATTTTTAAATCTCAGATTTGGAATTTCGCTAATAAATGACTAATGACTATTTGGCTTATATGAAATGTGTCAGGAGGACATGTTGTAAGTGGATGCTCATGTATAGGCAGCGGGCATAATACCATAATGGGAGAAGTGATGCCACTTACAAGATACAAACAATACAATCATAACCTCATGACTAAGAAAATTAATTTATGTAGTCGACAGAATTGCAAATTCATGTTGAATTTAATTATTAGTGCCATTGATTGGTTATGGAACAATCATATTTGAATTTTATTGTTAAATGTTGCTGATTGCTTGGCTATTTGATAAGTGTGCCAAGAAGACACATTACAGGAAGACCATGTGTGATGGCCTACAAAAGCCAAACTCCATGGGAATGACCCCATGCTTTGGAAATGGGTTTCGGGTGAAACGCCATTGCATATTTTAAGGATGACATCTCAGCTGAACTACATGTTGGAAAATCATGTGAGTGAGATGGTAAAATTATGCCAAGAAGGTATATGTGGGATATGGAATGTAAAAGGGATTGGGGTGGAAAACCGAGGGACTATTAACTCAGAGAAGAGAGCCCCCATTCCTCATTAATGTAGAAGACTACATCTGCAAATGGATAAGTGTTTTGTGACCCTAACTAAGAATATGCATGTCTAATTGTTAGAGTCAATATGCAGAGCATGCTTTGATTTTATTTCCATTATGGCAGACTGCTTGAGTATGAGTAGGGCCTACATGGCTCACATCGGAAAGGGGTGCACACTTTTTCGATGTCGGGTTATGACATGATTGTCAATATTAACTACACCCTAAGGGAATGGACGCATTCCTGGTGTTTTAATGTTGGATAGTGAATGTTATGAAATATGTTTACAGTTTTAGAGAAGCAATACTGATGAGCTTGCTTATCCATCTTGTATTGTCAGTTTATATAAATGCAAATTCGTGCTGCACATCAAGGGGCAAAGCGAAGAAAGGGTACTCAAGAGGACTGTATGGGCAGTGGTAACCTTTCTATGCTCACACTAACTAACACTAGAAGGGATGGGTAAGCTCGAGGAGTTATGTAGTAGAAAAGGGGTATCATCCTTATGTAGTGTGAGTGGGTATTGTGGGGCCATGCTAGCCTGCAGTCAAGAAAGTTACCTATAGAGTTCCTAGAGGGAACCACTAGTTTGCATAAGAGAAGGAGTGCCATCCTTGTGCGAATGAAGAATTGATGTGTGTGGAGGTGTGGTGATATTGATGAAGGCATAAAACCTCTATTGGGTCAATAGTAAGGTCAAGTACCGAGACTGACTGAAAACCCTGAGATGCCTATGGCTCCGTAGTAGAGTCTTGACCTAGAAATGGTCATGGTGCGGTTTCCTTTCATTGGCTGATGACCTAGACGGATGTGCTGGCTTGGCAATGGAGAAGGAAAGCCAGGTATGGAACTAGTTTGGCACCACCAATGCTTGGGAAATCCAGAGAGTAAACTGGTTGAGCATTAACTACTTGATGTTGTGGAGCAACATGTGTGTTGGCCAAACATCCACCCCACATGTGATCCAAGGCTTGTAAAGCAAAGAAGGAAACCTGTGGAGTAGAGAGGAAATGTCCAATATAGATAAGTATTTAATTTTCATTCATGTTTTATATTGGATAATGAAGATTTCATAAACAAATCTTATGACAACCGAGTTGATACACTATTGTTTCTCTGTTGAAAACTTTGGTCATTGCGGGAAAGAAATAACTATGAAGGAATCTGAAGGATGCATTTGGACATGTGATTGTCCTAGAAAGCTCTGTATGAGCAGCAATGAAAGATGGTGCTAGTGGACTTGTGTGGGTCCTAATAGCCAAGAGTTTGATAAACAAACCATGTGGAAAGGTTCCCTAGTTGGGAAGTCTTGGACAGACCTTAGACACAAAGTGTCATAGTCAAAACAAGAAGGGCAATTCAAGCATTCGCATTGAAGTGAAAGAGGTTAAGGAGAATGGAACCACAATGGTGTTGTGGCTCAAGGTTGGAGCAAGATTAAGAGGGGGAAACCCTTACTCTCCTCTTTCCTTTTTATTGATGCATTTAGAAAATAGAAAATTGTTGAATGCATGTTATGGCTGAAAGTAGAGTGTGTTTAGTTGCTTGAAATAAATTGTGAATGTTGATGTAGTTAATTCTCTGTGAATGGATGGACATGAATGAGCTCATCTGTCTGTTGGGAAAGCATAAAAAGTGTAAAATTATCATGGATAGAGCATGGGATCTCCATTTCAATTGGGATCTCCAGTGAAATGTTGGAAATGTGGAGGAAATCATTGCCGCTACAACTTCCCAACAAAGGACATCAAGAGGGTAGCAGCCATAAAGTTTTCAGACTTGTGGATGAGCTGGAAGATCCTAACCAGTAGGAGCAACTTGTGGAAGTCAAAGGACTTGGTCCTAAAAGTTCAAAGTAAAGGATAGAATGCATGGCCGACCTGCAAAAATTTTGAAAATTTTGGACATGTAAATTGTATAAGTACTCCTAAGTATTGGAACACCGAGGACGGTGATATTCTAAGGAGGGGGGATTGTAATACCCCATTTTGACCCTTAGGATATATTAGCTTTTAATGTAAATATTGTACACATGTGATGTATGTTTTCCTAGTGTGGAGCTCAAGGCCAAGGCCCCACTAGTGCATGCTCATATTTTTAGTTAAAAAGGAAAGTATTAGATATTACATTACCCATGTGCTATTAAGCCATGGAACATTGTAAAATGATGTAAATAAACATCATGCAATAAAATACCAAAACTAACTAAGGAAGCAACTAATGAGAAGGGGCCATGTGTATTGCACTAGGGAGTGGTGAGGGGGTTGTGGGATTGAACCATAGGCTTCCAAATTTCATCTTGTGAACCCATTTGACTTTTCTTGCTGACATTTAATTCAATTGTAAGAAAGTTGTTGAGAAATCAGTCCATGGCTTCAATGGAGCATGGGCAGCCCAGAAATTCGTATGGAAGGTATGGGCTCTGTTTTTCTTGACCCACAAGTAACTCTACCTCATGGGAATTTGTTCTTCCTCATTCCCATTCCATTGTGGAACATTCAAGCTTTAGTTTTTCATCCATTACACATTCCCAGCAATGAGACAAACTAGAAATCACAATTGTGAATTAACCCACATTTTGAAGTGCCATAAGTGCCCATAATCTGGTATTGATAGTAAAATCTAATGAGGGATCCATAGATATGAACCTTGGGACGAAATTGAGAGTATTAGATACCCTGAAATCCATTGGAAAACCCAGTTTTTATAGCCCATAAATCCAGTTACGGGATTGAGTTAGTTGGTCACCGAATTGTGAAAATCCAAGTGTGAATGTTTGAACAGGGAATTGGATGGCTTGATAAACCCAGTGAAGACTAGAATCTTAAAAAATTAGTAGTTGGACCTTTCTATGCCCACCCTGAAGAGCACTGGAGGGAAGGGACTCCTGAGGGACAATGGAGCAGAGAAGGGGACCTTCCTTGTATGTTTTCTATTTTTAAAATAAAAATAACTATATGATCTAAGAAATTCTAAATTAAGAAAAATGTTGCATCACATTTGGTTGACATCAATTGACGTCTATAAATTGCTATAGAATAAACCAATTGACATTTATAAATTGCTATAAAATAAAAGCCATCAATATTAAAATGAATATGCATATATTTTTTTTTAAAAGAAAATTATAACAAGTATTAAATGAACAGGTGCATTACAAATGGTTATAAATGCAAAAAAATAAATCACAAACTAATGCATATAGCATAGGAAATGTGATAGTGAAGCTCCATGAATCATATGGATTGAGTGCAGGCATATACTTTATCATGTTAAACTTGTAATTTATGGTATTAGATGCATGCTTTCTTGTTGTCATATCTATGACATGAAATCACCATTAAGATGACAATTAATCATATATTCAAATAAATGGTTATAAATGCAAAAAAATTAATCACAAACTAATGCATGTAGCATAGGAAATGTGATA
This sequence comes from Larix kaempferi, assembly GCA_027924585.1. Lineage (NCBI taxonomy): Eukaryota > Viridiplantae > Streptophyta > Pinopsida > Pinales > Pinaceae > Larix > Larix kaempferi. Next base: position 10,461,586 of record BSBM01001022.1, read on the forward strand.
ACCAAGCTCCATGAATCACATGGATTGAGTGCAGGCATATACTTTATCATGTTAAACTTGTAATTTATGGTATTAGATGCATGCTTTCTTGTTGTCATATCATATCTATGACATGAAATCACCATTAAGATGACAATTATTCATATATTCAAATAACAAGTGTTTCATGTGTCATCTATGATATGAAATCACCATTGCCATGACAATTAATCATCTACTCAAACAACAAGTATTTAATGTGTCATGAAGGATTAAAGTATATATTATATAAATAGTCACAACAATTAGTAAAATATATAGGCATTTCTAATAACTAAATCTTTGTTTAGATTTAAATTATAAGCATGTTTGATTTGTGATAAATCAATATATTAAAGATGTAATTTGTAGAATAACTTGTGGAGAGACCACTTTTGTGGGTAAGTCTGAGGGTGAGGTTTTCCGCCAACATTACACTTGATTTGTGAGTGGTGTAGCATAACTTATTGGTTGGTAATTATGCTTGCTTAATCGACCTTCCCTAGTGGTGGCAATGTGCATATTATTTACTCGTGGTAGTTATGTGCATGTTCATATATATGGATGCATAAAGTTGCAGTGATGTATTATGCATGTATTCAATGTCATAAACAAAAAATGAGTGAGATTTTAAGTACCATGGAATTTAAATAATGTGATAGATTCACATAATAGCATAATATGGAGATATTGTTGTGTTACTTTTAAAGTTAATGAATAATAAAATAAAACACTTTCTATATGAGAGATAAACAAAATATGCCAAATTTATGGTAAGAAAATATAATCACATGACAATGTCAATTATGTTATAAGAAACAGTCAACAATTTGAAAAAAAAAATTAAACTTATAAGAAAGATTGAGCATCAATTTTATTAAAACCAAGTAAAATATTAATTTTATGAATTGATTACTTGCAAATTAAAAATAAGTTATAGATTCTAAAACATATATTTTATAATCATTGTTGTTATGTCCCTATACATTTGGAATCTAGATGGTATGTTTATATATATATATATATTGACTTGCATTTCTTTTACTTAGTTTAAGATGTTTTACACTTTTTTTTCAATATCTAAAATTCAATTTGATTAAATTCTATATATATTTGATTTATGAAAATTTAATAACTATTTTGAATAAAAATTTAGAAAAAATATTTCTTGATTTTTTAAATATGAAAGTGTAAAAACAAAATTCATATAGAAACCCATTAAGGTGGATATCCTTTTATAAGATATGATTTCTAAAATTTTAAATCTCCTTATTTTAATATTAATATTATTATTGTAATTTAAAATTTAATTAGATTTAAGTTAATTGTAAACACTAATCTTACATAATCATTCTTACCTATTCTAGTTTTCATTTCAAACGTTCATAAGAAGATTACATCACACGATCGGTTATATATCAATAGTTCATTTACAAATGACCATACATATATAAACTAGTACAGCCACAAGTAAAGTGGCTGGTGAACACCAATAGGTGCAGCCAACCACTTAGTTTTGTGGAGATGGATGGTTGTTAAACAAAGGCTAAACATTAAACTAATTAATATAAACATTAAACTATCATAAACATTAAACTAATTAATATAAACATAAAAACAAATGGTATTTAATAAACATACCATTTTTCTTATGGACTTTTTAACTTAAATTTATTTAAATGTTAATCAAGATGCATTTGAACATAACAAGATACGATGACCATGAAATGAAATGAAAGTTACCGATGGAACAAACAGAACATATGCCACACCAAACTCAAAAATTCCCCCTCGTATCTTTCAGCCTCTTCCCAGTAACAACTGATCTTTATTCGCATTGATATTCCAAAACCTTCTTTCCTTCTTGCTTACACTCCAACGCCCTTGTTTATTTTGCAACTCAGCCTAGGCACGACATTTATAATTACATTTGGCAATCATGACCCCGTACTTTGAATGATCACCTGATTCAGTTGTTATTAAAGCTTGAGTTGTAGATGCGGTTCCAAGAAGTTCAGTGAACAGGAATGACAGCACGGTTTTGGAGCTAAATAAAAAATTTGAAATGAGCACGGAGGGAACTACTCACTTACCTAGGAGCACGGGGGTTTCAAATTTCAATCATAACTGGTGGACGAGGTGAACGAGACCTCTTGGAGGGTCACAACTGGTAGGGGAGGCAGACGAGACATTTTTGGAGGAGATGGCATGCACATGCTATGCATGATAGGCATGGATATGTTTTCCAATGGATCGTTGGCGATGGCATGCACATGTTATGTATGATAGGTATGGAATGTTGTTCGGTGGATCGCCTATATATCTGACAAGAAAGTTCCTATTGCACAATGGATTGTATAGGTACGCCAGAGCCCTGCAGTAGTCTTAATTAGACTGCTGAAAGACTATTGTGGGGCCCTGCAGCAATCTTAATTAGACTGCTGCAAGACTGTTGCGGGGTACATATTGCTTGTCAATATTCTTCCAAGTTCCAACCTTTCATTATCTTTACAGCTAGGGCATATATTCTTCAACTTTTCAAAAGGATAAATAGGCAATATAGGACATATATTCTTCAACTTCTTGAAAAGATAAAAGACAATATAAGAGATATATTCTTCAACTTTTAAAAAGATAAAAGAAGTAATTATACTTGGATTCACATGTATAAATATTAATATCAACCTTTCATATTTTAACCATATTAAACAATTAACTACATGAAAAAATATAAACTTTTAACAAAACCTAATAAATAAACAATATTTTACTTCCAAATTTTGTTTTGATTGATTAAAAGTAGTTTAGTACGATTGACATGCCTTTACACTTTTAGGGTCATTTGTTAACTGTACATAATTAATAAAAGGTCATTTGTTAATTGTACATAATTAATTTATAAAAGAAAAAAATATTCAAAAAAATCATATTAATCATATATTAATAATTAAAAATAAGTGGATAAAATTCAAATAAATATTTGGAATATCTTTAATGAAAAAAAAACTTAAGTAGCTTTTATTTTGGAGAATCCTAAAACACCATAATTATGTCTTTTCAAAAAACGTTTGTATCAATGAGAGTGCTTATTAGATGTAGCAGTCAAAGGATTCAAACTGAGCTCTTAATATGCAATTGATATCGACGTTTTAAATATCAAATCATTTTAGGGGATATCCACACTTAGAATTTATTGTTTCTTTATTCTTAACATCTTAGACACATGCTACATATATCATAATCTAAGAAGCCTTACCTTATGAGGAGAACCTTTTATATGTGATGTTGTCTTCCTTCTCATACCAATCCAGATTTGCCATGCTATCGTGTGCTTAGGCTTAATTTAATAGTCGAATGGGAAGCAATTGTATCATCCCTCATTTCAATTTCTCTCTAGCACATTTTAAGAAATTTTGAAACAAAGTTGACATTGCCAATTAAATAACACATTTCAAAGTATGTAATGTCTCTTATTTGAAATTTATTAAAATGGTGAAATTTTCAATTTTTCCATTAGTTCGATCCTTGACTAGTATTGGTTTCTTGATCTCCAAATGGCTCCAAATGCTCCCAACTTGTCACAAAAGGTATATGGATGGTATGAGGACATTATTATCAGGTTCATGGATGCTTTAGAATTTTCAAAAGGCTTCTAGAACTCTCCTTAAGATTCTGGCCAAGGTAGGGGATTTGACTAGCAATTTCTCTTAACTAGTATTGGTTTCTTGATCTCCAAATAGCTCCAAATTCTCCCAAATTGTTACAGAAGGTATATGGATGGTATTGGTACATGATTATGAGGTTCATGTATGCCTTGGAGTCTTCAAAAGGATTCTGCAACTCTGCTTTGAATTCTGGCCAATGTAGGGAATTTGACTAGCAATTAGGGGTTCAATTCTCCATGGGGTAGATGTTGGAAATGGCTCTCCAAATGCTATTGGACCCTCTCGAAATTATTAACAGAGTGTTGTTGCAGCAAAATCCCCCCCAAAATTTTGTACATATTGGGGCCCCTCCTTCAATTTTTTAGAAAAGCTGCCTTAAGAGGCCATTTCCATTTTTTGTTTTGTTTCTCAATTAAAAATCTTGCTTTAAAGAATTTCCAAGTTCGCTTCCCAAAGATAGGATTCGTGAGGTCTCCCTGAAAATCACGGAATCATTGGAGAAAGCCCTGTAGTGCGGAAGTATTCGACTTATCCTCCCGAAGCGGCGGGAGTCTTCCGTATAAGCTTCTCGAAAAAAGGACTTCGAAATTTTTTGAAAGTTTGCGGAATGCGCCCGAGAAGCTCCGCGGAACCATTCAGCTTTTCCTCCCGAAACGGAGGTGACCGTTTGCATAAGTCTCCTGAAAAGATTCAGAAGTTATTGTTAAAAATTTGCGAAAGCTATTGACGAATTCCTTCCGAAACGGCGGAAGAATTCAAGGAATCCGCCTGAAACTTGCGGGAGCCATTCAACAACTTTCCCCACGGCTGCCAAGTGACTTAGTTTTTTGAAAAATGTTTTAAGTCTCGAAGTTGCAGAAGCCACTCACCCGAGCCTTCCGCAATTGCGGAAACCTTCGCGTTTTCGTTCCGAAACCGCACCGAGAAACTTTTGCGGAACCTTTTGGCTCTTTCTCCCGCAGTGGCGGAAGCCTTCATGTTAACTTTCCGAAACGCCGAAACACTTAAACCTTTCTGGAACAATTCACAAAAGCCGTTCGCAACCGCGGAAGCTTTCAGGTTATCCTTCCGAAACAACGGGCGCCATTCACCAATTCCTTCCGAAATAGTGGAGGCTAATGGCAAAAGCTTTCCGAAGCGCTCTGGAAGCCCGGCCGATACTTAGAAAATTTTCTCAAGTTTTCGAAAGCCTTTTTCGGAAACATTCGCGGAAGCCATTCGCGAGAACCTTCCGAAACGCTGGAGCTTTTTACGTTTTCTTTCCGCTACCGCGGGAGCCTTTACCAAAAATTTCACGTTCACAATCAATTTTGCGGAAAACGTTCGCCTTCTCCCTTTGAAATAGCGGAAACTTTCGTTCTATCATCCCACAATGGCGGGTGGAATTCATGAACTTGTCTCGTAGGTGGTGGTCACGTGCACATATCGAGACGGCTTGATATGACCCCGACGTACCAGTATTAAAGCCGCGTTTTGAATGCACCAACCACCACATTAAACCTCGTACGTGCCCAATTCATTTAAATAAATGGTGGAGGTTCGAGCCAAACACATTGTTATTTTTCGATTGGCAAACGCCGTGGAACGCCATGCAACCGCTCCAGCTCAACTCACTCGTCCACGTCATCGTCCATCTCATTCAGCCATTTTCACGGTGCCAGGTAGGATGTTTTAACTGATTAAATTTGTTTCTTCCACACGTCAAATTACCCTTGGTTTGTTCTTTTCTTGAAGACAATAGGCATTGGTTGGATTTTGACGGGCAAAATGCCCGTCATGAGCTATTTTGCCCATCAAATACGGTCTAAATTGCATATTTCCCGTCATAAAAACAAAGAAATTGTAAAACGTTTGTATATTATGTAAAGACCGTCAGTTTGAACGGGTGGAGTTTTTCCAAGCTCCTACCCTGGCCGCATACATCGTTATTCTTTGTCTTTAAAGTCGCCAAGCCCCGTGAATGTCTTGATTACACCAGCCGAAAACCAAAACTATAGCCCCCGAGCATTTCATCGGCCAATTTCCCGGCATCGTTCAAACTTCCGAGCTTACCATAGGACGCCTCGTCAAGTGCCATAAATAACAATAGCGGTTAGGCTGAAACCTCTCGCCTGTTCATCAACGCGGAGGGCCATCCCTGGTTTCGTCTTAAATTTGTTTCAACCCCAGACTCACCCGCCACTAACCATTAAAAGGGCACCATGGCAGCTGGACCGAGAGCAGTTTGCTTCCACAACATGCTTATCCTCTCAGGATCATTCCAAACCCGCCCCTTTAAAAGAATTAGGATGATTAAATCTAGATTTCTTGTTTGGAATGGTGCATTTGGCTTCCCAACATGCATCTTCACAATTTATGTATATATATCGTTAGCATGTTAAATAGGCACTGCTCTTTGTTAAAATCTCACAGTATGTTGCACATTGTGATGATGACATGTATTTGGTTGCTATCAGGGATAAGTCAAAATGCCAAAAGGTGGTAGGAAGAAGGTTAAGATGACGGAAACACAGTCTGCACCACTTAGAACTGAGACCACATACCAAGATACTAGGTGCACCACCGGTATTCCTCCTGAAATCCGATGGGGTGACATCTATAGGATGATCCGAGACCAAGAGATTCTGGATATGTTGCTAGAAGAGGAGCAGATCTATATTAATATCAGGACTTCAGGTATAGCCAGGGCTGCTACCCCGCCCTGAACTGTTCCCATGTGATGAAGTAATCGGATGGCTTCTCCAACATACTGATGCAGAGTCAAGGGTAATAAATGACAGCGGGAAAATAGCCATTGCCTCATTCCACCTAGCATACCTTGCCGCAGCCTATAAATTTCCCCGCTCCCAGCAAGCTCTGACTGATGAATGGCTGGGAAAAATGAACAACATTGACATGGCCAAAAAATTACTGGTCATAGGCAAGCATTTAAGAAAGAAAGGTAGTGACGAATACGAGATCCAGAATCTGAGACTTCCATTCAGGTTGATCGCCTTGATGCTGTGCAGAATCTTCGGCATGCCCAATGGCACCGTGTACAAGATTCAATGGGTTCCCATCATCCACTTCGTGGCATTTAAAGGCTGTGTTTGACTGGGCCACTCTCCTGTCAGACAGTTTGGCATCAATGATATTTGCTGCAAGAGAAGGACTGGCCTTAAAGAAGGCAGAATTCTACATGTCCTCATACCTCATTGGTTGTGTTTTGGCCAAGTTATCTTTTCCCAAACTAGGCTGCACATGGGATAAGGCCACCACCCCAGTTTATACCGCTTTCAGGATGTTGTGGGCCCAGAATTACAAACCTAGCTACAAGCTCATCTGTGAGGGGTTCATCATGCCCCTATATGAGAAGATATTCAAGGAGGAGCCCAACTTCCTGTCGGAGAATGCTGTGGAAGTCCTTGAAAAATATGGGGATTTTTATTTTTCAGAGCAAGGCACCTACCTCAGAATGTTCGGAGGGACTAAAGCTCCATACATTTTGCCGAGGTATGCCACTGACTATGTGGTCCTTAAAGAGGCAGTAAGACAGATTTTTCTGGATGGAATTGGAGCGGTACTGAACAAGCAGCATAAGGCCTCCTTTCCCTCTCTACCTTTCTGCAGAGGGGCTTACAAATTCTCAGGGGTTTCCTCAGCCGAAGAGTTTCTTCAGGAGCTAAAAGCTTTCCACTTCGGCGAGGTAATATTCCATAGGAATGACAGGAAGGGAAAAGTTGCTGAGCATTGTAGAGAAATTTATGCTAATTTTGAGTACGCTCACTATCATGATGCCGAGGAAGAAGTATTAAGAGGCGTCAACAACATGGCTGAGTTGTGAACCTTTCGCCAAGGAAGTGGAGCAAGTTCTAGCTCTACCAGGGCCCAGAAAACTAGTCAGCAGAAGGAGAAAGAAGCTGATGATGCCCGAGCCCAAGAAGAACAAAGGTTGAGAGAGGAAGCAAGGGCACAGCAAGAAACTGAGGAAGCGAGGTTACTGCAAGAGGCTAAAGTTTCCAGATTGTAGCAAGAAGCAGAAAGTGAGAGGCTGCAGAAAGAGGTTGAGGAAGCCCAGCAGCAGAAAGAGGCTGAAGATGAAAGACGACGGAAAGAGAATGAAGATCAACTGCAAGCTAAACAAGCTGAGGTAGAGCGGAAAGCAGAAGAAGAGCTTAAAGCAGGTGAAGATGCCCAGGAAGGTGGCTCCGGTGCACAGGACATGGAAATTGACATACCTCAAACAAGTGTCTCTGGCATTCAAAATGTGGAGGTGGATGCAGCACAAGCAAGTGGCTCTGGTACCCAAAATGTGGGAACAGATCCAGCTCAGGTAGTCCAAACCCTACCAACGGAAATAGAAATAGACATTATGGATCTCCCAATCGTCCCGTACACTCCATCAGGAGAACATACCGTGTCCAGATGGGATGAGTTTTTCTACGACAAGAGGAGAAAGGCAATGGTATTCAAATCGGAAGAGAGGATCAAAAGATTCTCCCAGGAGGATATTATTACCCACCGTGAGATCACTGTAATGTGGAATACAGATAAGGATCCCTTAGCTATGGCATCCGCCATTGTAGAGACAACAAAAGCATCACTGGACAATGTAGGTGATATAATCAGAGAAAATGAATCGACAAAGAAGAGAGCTCGTATGCTACAACATACTATGGCTAAGGAGCAAGCCTACAGGGATCTCGTGGTGAACAGGTATAACCGCCTGTCGGCTGAGCATAAAGAGCTGTCGGACAAGTGTAACCAGTTGGAGGAGGAAAATGACCAACTGACACTCCAGATGATGATTGTGGAAGCAGAGAAGAGCGAAGTGGAAGATAAATCCTCCCAGCTAGAAGCAGACAAGCTGGCATTAGCTGAGCAATTAGAGCAAGATGAGAGCAGAACGATGGACATGTCTCCCTTCCATGAGCTGTCCTGCAGCATCCTGAAGCAAATATATGACACTCAGGAGCTAATCACGGCTGAATTTTGCAAGCTCAAGGCCATGGTGGTCATATTAAAAGAGATTAATGCAGAGGCCCATAGGCTTAAATCTAAGCACACTCAGGTTAAGGAAAATACCCTGAGCCAGATAGAATGGCGAAAAGGAAAGGTGGATTTCCCCACACATCTCCCATTCAAGTCTGTGGAGGGTTTTAATGAAGACATAGCCCTTTTGGACTTCTGCAGAAACTATGGCAGTAAGATAATGGCCAGTGTACAAGGGACAATGGATAGGATCAACGGTCTATATCAAAGAATCCAGGGAGTGCATGACAGGTGCAAATTGAGTTTCCCGCAATCCCTCGATGATTTCCCGAGTGAAGAACAATGCTTGGCTGAACTGAAGGAAGAATTAGGCATCCAAACTGAATATGTGAAGAAAATTGATGTCCTAGCAATTGATGACCTCCAACATTATATTGGAATGTCATCAATCCACAGCCATTTGCTTAAAGAAGTGCATCAAGCTGCAGTGACAGAAATTCAAGGCATTGGAGCAGAGCTTAGAAAAAATGTCACTTCTAAGAAAATCTTGCTCCCTGCTTCCGCAAACGTAGTCATAAGGGACACTGGAATTTGGTATAGTTACATTTCAGAAGAGGAGAAAAAAGCAGAAGCAACAGCTATAGCAGCTAGTTCGACTTCCTCTCTCCCTACAGCAGCTGTACCAACTGGCTCGATTCCTTCTTCCCCAGCAGTAGCAGCAGAGATAGTGGGCTCGATTCCTCCTTCCCAAGCAGCAGCAGCAGCAGCAGCCAATTTGAGCGACCCTCTTCCAGCAGAAGCTCACGCACAGGAGTGAAATCGTTGATTTCAGAGCATTATTTCTGATATGTTGTATTTTTTGAGCTCTCAAATGTGTAAAGCATGAACTATGGGACAGTTGTCCATTTTCTTTTTAAATATTTTTGTAAAAGAAGGAGTCACATTTTGTCTATTATAGAAGAAATTCCTGTAGGTGACAAGTGGAAGAGGCTAGGTGGCAACCCAAAGGGGATTTTTGTAGCATTATAAATAGGAGTTAGGAAATAATAGAGAAGACTTTTGGCAGGGAATTATTTTCAGACCTGTACGAGCTATCTTGTATATGTTCTAGGAAAATAAAATCTTCTAATAAAGGCCTGGAGATGGACGTTTTGCATGGGAATGAAGGATGGATGTATATTGGACTATTCTGGTGACTTCCATACTGTAATGTGAGATCTTTCTTGCTTTCTGAATTATTTCTTTGTAACTAATGATTTCACTCCTTTCTATGCAAACGAATTCTCTGTTTCATGAGTAATGAATGTGTTTCATATTAAATTAGAAGCTATCTTTTGATATCTTTCATATTTGCTGTAGCTTTACCTGTAAGTTTTAATGGCTATCTATTCTTTCTTTAAGATATCTTCTACAACTCATTGCTCATGCTTTTAATTCGCTCCTTGCAGGGATAGTTAGATTTATTTCAGTCTTAAACTTATATCTGTTTTTTCCAGTCTTGCATTTAGATTAAAACTTATACTAGGCACTTGCATATCATTATAAAACACAAAAATCAAAAGAACGGTGGATCGGGCCATAATCGGTATAATTGGAATAAAACTCCAAATCCACGGTTGCCGGAACCGCTAACCGGACGGATTCCCTATACCAAACGGTAGATAATCTAATTGGGATAATCTATCGAGGAGAATCCCTTTCTGATTGATGCTACGATATCCGAGGCATCAACAATTTTTGGCACTAGAAGGAGGGCCTGAAAGTGCATGGCTGATAGAGGAAAATCTCCCACGGCCATAAATGCCACTGAAAACCCGCTTAAAGAAAGAATTTCAAACAGCCCAGATCTTGAATTATTAAATCAAGAACACCTTATTTCTGATCCTGAACATCAAGAAGCTTTATACGCTATTCCTTTTACAGAAATAGAGGATTTGAGAAGGCATACGAGATCTTATGTTAGGAAACTAGGTGGTTTAAACGCTGTGAATTTTCTCCTTAGGAAAATTACCCCTAGAAAAGAGCCACAATACACCCATGATTCGATTCTTGTTCAAAGTTTTGAAGAACTTGTAAATTTAACCTTAGAAGAAATTTCAGACCCTTTGAACAAGGAAGATCATGAAAACTTAGAAAACTTTTCAGATCAGGAAGGCCTTGGAGAACTTACTACTCCAAAGAATACTCCACAGAATTCACCTTACAATTATCCACCAGGTTCTCCACATCCAAACATGATTGTACCTGCTTGGAGAGCAAGGGGGGCGCTGAATTTAGCTGGGCCATTCCATAATCTTCCGAAAAATCCAGAAAAGGTCTTGCCTAAGTTCGACCCAGGGAAAACCATTTCGGCGGAAGACCATCTCAAGAGTTTCTACTTAGCTCTAAACCTTTTGAACGTACAGCATGAAGACATAATCTGCAGGCTGTTTCCATATACATTCGAGCCAAAAGTATCATCCTGGTACTTTAGCCTCCAACCCAGCTCGATCTCTAGTTGGGATGAATTCGAAAATTGTTTCTTAAAGAAATATGGAAACCAAAAGACTATGGCAACACTTATGAAAGAACTCTTATCCATGAGAATGGAAAAGAAAGAAAAGGTTCAAGATTTCAATCAAAGATTCACAACGTTGTTAAATAGTTTCAGTGAAGCTAATAAACCAGCAGAGGAATCTCTGATTGAATACTATACTACAACTCTTGAAGGACCCATAGCAATGTTCGTAAAAAGGTCCAAGAAAACTACCCTGATAGAGAACTTTGAGGAAGCTAGAAAGGTAGAAGAAGAGGCTGATAGCATTGCTAAACATGCCTTAGATGTAGAGCCAAAACCAGCAGCCAGCAAAAAACCTTTGTTGCTCACTAGAGGTAAAGAAGAGCCATCTACAGACATGGAAAATGTAGTCAAGATGATGCAGAAATTATCTAATAAAATTGTCGATCTCGAGAAAGACAAGGCTGCTAGCACGTCTAGGAAACCTTTCAAGCCATTTTATAAAAGGAGGGAAGACGGTGATCAAACTCATCCACCAATGAATACTTCTCCTGTCTTAAACTTGAATGAAATCGGGATGGAAAATTTATGCACTTTTCATCAAGAACCGCATTCAGAAAAGAGTTGTCCGCAATGGATTAATTCCATGAGCTTAGTCATGAACAAAATGCTAGATTCACAGATCCCAGACCAAGATGATTCTCCAGAGGAATCAAGCCCTGAATTAGAGGAACCAACTCCAGACACTACTATGGTGCTATGGGATTGGGTACCTATGACTGAGTTAGCAGAAGAGGATCCCATAGAAAGCTCTCCCTCTACCGTAAATGTTGCTACTCGCAGCAAAGGCCCTATTGCGGATCCTGTGCCAAGCCCGGCCCCTCATAAGCCTAAAGTTTCAAAAGAACCTCCTAGAAGGCATATAACAATTATCCCACCACAGCCCAAAGTTAGCCAAACAGCGATCAAGCAGTCGAACGCTGACACCATAGTTCAGCCACCTAAGTTCACAACGAGCAAAACAGATCAGCCGGCCCGAATTGGGAACGAATCTGACATAGGATACGATATTATCGAAGATATCAAGAAGGTCAAAGCAAACGTGTCAATATTTGACATGTGCAGCTTGCCCCATCAACGAGACAAACTGCTGCATGTTCTACAACCCCAGACCAGCACTCCATTAACGGATTCTCAAGACAATCCCGAAATTAATGAGGCTAGCATTGGTGGGAAATCTAAATCTCAAACATTGCCATTCCTATTGACTTTTGAAATTTTCAACCACAATGTTCACAACTGTTTAGTAGATTCTGGGGCATCTTCAAACATCATGCCACTGTCCATTTGTAAAAAAATTAACGGGCAGCCTGTACCATCTCCAGCCCAAATTATCCAATTACATAGGACTACTGTCAAAGTAATTGGGGAGATGAAAGATGTTCTCATTAGACTATCAGCGGACCCTAGAGTCTGTCAATTCATAGACATAATGGTGGTTGATATTCCTGAATCCTATGGGTTGATTTTAAGTAGGGATTGGTCTACCAAGCTGAATGGCTACTTTGCCACTGATTGGTCTCATCTGTGGTTGCCTTATCAGAACAGGAAGAATCAGATTAAAGTCCTAAGAGAACCACATATGAAGCAAAATGTAACTCAGTTAGAAGAAAAAAATGAGGCGGTAGCTTTCTCGTCTTCAGTTCTGGGGAATTATTTCTTAGAAATGGATCCGGGTAATTATCAGTCTGAAGCCATTAGCCATGAATTAGATAAACAGTCCGATCTCCTTCATTTCTCTCAGACTGATGATGTTGATTGTAACATAGTTAATTTAGTTACTGACGTAGATCACAGAGAGACTAACTTAGTTGAATCTAAAGATATTTTTTGGACATTATACTTTGATGGTTCTAAGACTCTGGAAGGATCCGGAGCCGGTTGTGTTCTAATGGACCCAAAAAGAAACAAGTATTTTTTGTCTTGTAGATTAGAATTCGATTGTACTAACAACACTGCTGAATATGAAGTTTTGGTACATGGATTAAAGAAGGCCATTGGATTAAATGTTAAGTACCTGAAAGTTTTTGGTGACTCCGAGATAGTGGTAAGATAGGTAAAAGACACCATTCATTGTCTCTCACCTCATTTGAAGGGTTATCAAGCTGAGGTATGGGATTTAATTATGCATTTTGATGCTTTCAATATAAAATCTATTCCTAGGTTGCAAAATTCTGCAGCTGATTTGTTAGCAACATCTGCTTCTAGATTGGTGCCATCAAATAATAAATGCTCGATTGAATTTATTTTCAGGCCTTCCGTTCCCGATAACATCACCAACTTCAGAGTCTTTGATGATGACGAACAGATCATCAGCTTTCTAACAAATGAAGACAGCTTCCAGGGAGCTGCTATAGATGAAGAAGAACACGATGCCGATTTGATGAAGAAGAATGAGGAGAAAGGAAATTTCATTCCCAAAGGGGTAAGGTCACTCGAAATGCTGTTCGATCTTCAAAATAAATTCAAAAGGCCAACTAACACCATGACTAACAGTTCATCAATGCAACATGAGTTAGTCAATTTGGGTACCGTGGCAGAACCAAAATTTGTCAACCTTGGCAAATGTTGTTCACCAGGAGAAAGAGATAGGTTCATCAAATTGTTTAAGCAATACAAGGATGTTTTTGCATGGACCTATGAATATTTGAAAACATATGACGTCCGCATTATCTAGCACGTTATACCAATGAAAGCGGGTGTCAAGCCATTTCAGCAGCAGTTAAGAAGGATGCATCCTACTCTAGAACCGCTGATTCAAAAGGAATTAAAGAAGCTCCTAGACGCTAAGATAATCTTTAAGGTTCGGCATTCTGAGTGGGTTGCAAACTTGGTTCCCGTAAGAAAGAAGTCAGGAGAGATAAGGCTATGTGTAGATTTCAGAAATTTAAACAAAGCTTCGGATAAAGACAACTACCCCATCCCTTCAATGGAACAAATCCTTCAAATGGTGTCAAGATCTAAGCTGTTTTCTCTTCTTGATGGTTTCTCTGGCTACAATTAAGTATTGGTAGCCGAAGAAGATCGCCTCAAGACTACTTTCCGAACTAAGTGGGGAACTTTTGCCTACAGAAGGATGCCTTTTGGTCTGATAAACGCAGGAGCTACATTCCAAAGAGCAATGGATATCTCCTTCCGAGGATTGGGTGGGCAATGTGTTGTTGTTTACTTAGATGATGTGACAGTCTTTTCAAATAAAAGGAAAGATCATGTTGTCCATCTGAAGCATATTTTTGATTGCTGTCGGAAGTATGGTATTTCTTTGAATCCCAAGAAGAGTGTGTTTGCAGTTCCCGAAGGTAAACGCTTGGGCCATATCATTTCTAAAGGGGAAGTGTCAATAGATCAAGAAAGAGTCCAAGCTATTAATAAGATTCCAATGCTTTACAACAAGAAATCTATGCAGTCCTTTATGGGCACTATTAATTTTGTCCACAGATTTGTTCTGGATTTCGCACAAATTGTCAAGCCATTGCAACAGATGGTTAAACAAAGCATACAATTCAAGTGGACAGATTTGGAAAAGGACGCATTTAGAGATATCAAGGAAACTATAGCTAAGGCTCCTTCCTTAAGGAGCCCAGATTTTGATAAGGATTTCATCTTGTATACCTTTGCTTCGGATGACTCCCTCGCAGCTGTACTCACGCAAAAGGTGGAGTTGGGAGACGAATACCCAATTTCATTTATAAGCACTGGTCTGCAAGGGGCTGAGCTGAACTATCCCATGGTTGACAAGCATGCATATGCGGTCTTCAAAGCAGTCAAGCAGTTTAGGCCATACATTCTTAACAACAGGACTAAAGTTATAGTCCCCCACCCAGCTGTTAGGTCCATTTTCGTTCAAAAGGAACTAGGAGAAAGGAGGGGGAACTGGGTCACAGCTCTTCAGGAATACAATTTGGAATTTAAACCAGCCACAATCATCAAAGGAAAAGGCCTGTGCAAGTTACTTGTGGGAAACTCGAATGATGAAGAACAACATTGGAAGAATGAACCTGAGCTAAATTTGGTTGAAGTATGTCCCATCTTCTCGACTCCCCAGTCATGGTATAGAGATCTGGTGCACTATTTACAGCAAGGATATCTACCTGAGCACTGGAACTCTAAACAAAGAAGGGCACTCCATTTGAAATCAGCACCCTATCAAATCATTGATGGGATACTTTTCAGGAAGAATTATGATGGAGTTTTCCTTAGGTGTCTAGAAAAGGAAGATGCAAGTAAGGTTGTTAAAGAATTGCATGATGGCCCCGTAGGTGGACATTATTCAGGAGAGACAACAGCACACAAGATACTGAGAGCCGATTATTATTGGCTCACTCTGTTCCAAGATGCCCACACATATGCACGAAACTGTGATGTATGCAAAAGAAGTGCTGGGAAGTTACCGAAGGCAGCGGGACCCTTGCAGCCGGTTGTGATCTCTGAGCCTTTTGAGCAGTGGGGTATAGATGTTATCGGAGAAATAAATCCTAATTCTTCTTTACAACATTGATACATCCTGACGGCTACTGACTACTTCACTAGATGGACGGAGGCTATCCCTTTGCGCAAGATCAATGAAGACGCGGTCATCAGCTTCTTGAAAGAGAACATCATAACCAGGTTTGGGGTTCCAATTTTCCTTGTTTTTGATAATGCTACTTATTTTTCGTCTTGCAAGATAAATGAATTTGTTTATGAATGGGGAATTAAGTTGCATTATTCATCCAATTATTATCCTCAGGGAAATGGATTAGTTGAATCCTCAAACAAGAATCTGATTCGAATTCTTAAGAAGACTGTGATAGAAAACCAGAGAAGTTGGCATGTAGCTCTCCCAAACACCTTATGGGCAGATAGGGTGACCCCAAAGAACACTTTAGGGGTGTCCCCTTTCACTCTGGTCTATGGCAAGGAAGCTATCCTTCCTCCAAACATCTTACTCCCATCCTTACAATTATCCCAAGCCTCTCGGGGTTCTGGTAGCCAAGCCTTACAATCCAGGATCAATACCCTGCTTCAACTTGAAGAAGCCCGACAGAAAGCGAAAGATTGATTCCATCAACACCAAGACATAGTTAAGAGATGGTTCGACAAGAGGAAGTCCGGTAAAAGAAATTTTGAAGTTGGGGACTTAGTCCTGAAATGGGACCATAATCATGAAGGCAAAGGAATGCATACGAAATTCCAACATCTATGGGTAGGCCCGTACCAAATTTCGGCAAAATTAGGCCCATCTACTTATAAATTGACAGATCTCGAGGGAGAAGAAGTAACCCTTCCTCTCAATGGCCTCGCTCTGAAACAATACTTTGCATAGTCTCGCTGAGACTTTCTGTACATAAATAAAGTTTCTTTTATTGTTGCTTTAGCCTTTTGTTTGCTTTATTTTCGGCCATTTTGTTTCTTTTCTTGCCATTTGAACCTTTGCACCAAGTTTGTTTTCTGAAAACCCCTATGGTTGAGTTTCTCGTCAAGGATAGGTCTCTCAAAGAAATCTCATAACCCATGAGTCCAGAACTATGCTCGAATAAAGTCTATCTGTTGTGCTCTCGCTGAAATGTTTGGAAGAAAGAAAGCCTACTCTGCTAGTCACACTAATCCTGTTTAAATAGCAGAGACCTATGACCATCTTCACTACTATCTTTGGGCTCCACCCACTCTCACACTTAAAAGGCATCTCAAGAAGGATACCAAAGTGGGACCCATGGAAAGTAGCACATCTCGAGGACATAGGGTATTGAAATGACTCCATGCTGCAAATGTAACAGCCAAAATGGATTATACTCAAGGGTCTGTTTTCCAGAGATTCTCTCCTCAATTAAAGCATGGCTGAGACAAAAGCAAAAGACATGTAAAATCAAGAAGGTTTCCCAAAAGGCTCAGCCCAAAATGGGCTCCTCTCCGTCCGTGAGGATTGATCAAATCAATAAAATTTCCAACTCACACAAAAGGACATTATGGATTAAGGAGCCTAAATCAAAGATCATGTCCAAAAGAAAATATCTCTGGAAGGCTCAAACAGCTAAGCTGTCCAAAGTACAAACATCCAAAAGGATGCAAGCAGCATGGGAATGAGGAACAAGAGCAATAATGTCCATGAGAAAGTGTTGCAAATCCTGTGGAGTCCGACAGTAGTAACCATCTGAAAGATGACCCTTCTAAAATGAATCTCATATATCGGCCCTTTGAGAGTTTTAAAGATGTCTCTGTCAAAGCTCCCCTTTCCCAAATGGCTAGCAGGTAAAGTGTCGTTTTCCTTCACATAAATTCAAATGCTCAGCTGAATATTGCACATAAGATGGATGTCTCTGATAAGGTGTCGGACCATGGAGAGGAATTTTTCAAAGATCTGTGTTCGCCAACGACTCGCCATTGTTGTTGCAGCAACATCCCCCCAAAAATTTTGTACATATTGGGGCCCCTCCTTCAATTTTTTAGAAAAGCTGCCTTAAGAGGCCATTTCCATTTTTTGTTTTGTTTCTCAATTGAAAATCTTGCTTTAAAGAATTTCCAAGTTCGCTTCCCAAAGATAGGATTCGTGAGGTCTCCCTGAAAATCGCGGAATCATTGGAGAAAGCCCCGCAGTGCGGAAGTATTCAACTTATCCTCCCGAAGTGGCGGGAGTCTTCCGTATAAGCTTCTCGAAAAAAGGACTTAGAAATTTTTTGAAAGTTTGCGGAATGCGCCTGGGAAGCTCCGCGGAACCATTCAGCTTTTCCTCCCAAAACGGCGGGGACCGTTTGCATAAGTCTCCCGAAAAGATTCAGAAGTTATTGTTAAAAATTTGTGGAAGCTATTGACAAATTCCTTCCGAAACGACGGAAGAATTCGAGGAAGCCGCCCGAAACTTGCGGGAGCCATTCGCCAACTTTCCCCACGGCCGCCAAGTGACTTAGTTTTTTGAAAAATGTTTTAAGTCTCGAAGTTGCGGAAGCCACTCGCCCGAGCCTTCCGCAACTGCGGAAACCTTTGCATTTTCGTTCCGAAACCTCACCGAGAAAGTTTTGCGGAACCTTTTGGCCTTTTCTCCCGCAGTGGCGGAAGCCTTCACGTTAACTTTCCGAAACGCCGAAACACTTAAACCTTTCCGGAACAATTCGCAAAATCCGTTCGCAACTGCGGAAGCTTTCAGGTTATCCTTCCGAAACAACGGGCGCCATTCACCAATTCCTTCCAAAATAGCGGAGGCTAATGGCAAAATCTTTCCGAAGCACTCTTGAAGCCCGGTCGATACTTAGAAAATTTCCTCAAGTTTTCGGAAGCCTTTTGCGGAAACATTCGCGGAAGCCATTCGCGAGAACCTTCCAAAACGCAGGAGCTTTTTAAGTTTTCTTTCCGCTACTGCAAGAGCCTTTACCAAAAATTTCACGTTCATGATCAATTTTGCGGAAAACGTTCGTCTTCTCCCTTCGAAACAGCGGAAACTTTCGTTCTATCATCCTGCAATGGTGGGTGGAATTCATGAACTTGTCCCGCAGGTAGCAATCGTGCGCACATATCGAGACGGCTTGATATGACCCCGATGTACCAGTATTAAAGCCGTATTTTGAATGCACCAACCACCACATTAAACCTCGCACGTGCCCAGTTCATTTAAATAAACAGTGGAGGTTCGAGCCAAACACATTTTTATTTTTCGATTGGCAAACGCCGTGGAACGCCGCGCAACCGCTCCAGCTCAACTCGCTCGTCCACGTCCTCGTCCATCTCATTCAGCCATTTTCATGGTGCCAGGTAGGATGTTTTAACCGATTAAATTTGTTTCTTCCACGCGTCGAATTACCCTTGGTTTGTTATTTTCTCGAAGACGATAGGCATTGGTTGGATTTTGACGGGCAAAATGCCCGTCATGAGCTATTTTGCCCATCAAATATGATCTAAATTGCATATTTCCGTCATAAAAACAAAGAAATTGTAAAACGTTTGTATATTATGTAAAGACCATCAGTTTGAACGAGTGGATTTTTTCCAAGCTCCTACCCTGGCTGCATACGTTGTTATTATTTGCGTTTAAAGTCGCCAAGCCCCGAGAATGTCTCGATTACACCAGCCAAAAACAAAAACTATAGCCCCCGAGATTTTCATCGGCCAATTTCCTGGCATCATTCAAACTTCTGAGCTTACCATAGGATGCCTCATCAAGTGCCATAAATAACAATAGCGGTTAGGCTGAAACCCCTCGCCTGTTCATCAACGCGGAGGGCCATCCCTGGTTTCATCTTAAATTTGTTTCAACCCCAGACTCACCCGCCACTAACCATTAAAAGCGTACCATGGCAGCTGGACCGAGAGCAGGTTGCTTCCACAACATGCTTATCCTCTCCGAAGCATTCCAAATCCGCCCCTTTAAAAGAATTAGGATGATTAAATCTAGATTTCTTGTTTGGAATGGTGCATTTGGCTTCCCAACATGCAGCTTCACAATTTACGTATATATATCGTTAGCATGTTAAATAGGCACTGCTCTTTGTTAAAATCTCACAGTATGTTGCACATTGTGATGATGACATGTATTTGGTTGCTATCAGGGATAAGTCAAAATGCCAAAAGGTGGTAGGAAGAAGGCTAAGATGACGGAAACACAGTCTGCACCACTTAGAGCTGAGACCACATACCAAGATACTAGGTGCACCACTAGTATTCCTCCTGAAATCTGATGGGGTGACATCTATAGGATGATCCGAGACCAAGAGATTCCGGATATGTTGCTAGAAGAGGAGAAGATCTATATTAATATCAGGACTTCAGGTATAGCCAGGGCTGCTACCCGCCCTGAACTGTTCCCATGTGCTGAAGTAATCGGATGGATTCTCCAACATACTGATGCGGAGTCAAGGGTAATAAATGACAGCGGGAAAATAGCCATTGCCTCATTCCACCCAGCATACCTTGCCACAGCCTATAAATTTCCCCGCTCCCAGCAAGCTCTGACTGATGAATGGCTGGGAAAAATGAACAACATTGACATGGCCAAAAAATTACTGGTCGCAGGCAAGCATTTAAGAAAGAAAGGTAGTGACGAATACGACGTCCAGAATCTGAGACCTCCATTCAGGTTGATCGCCTTGATGCTGTGCAGAATCTTCGGCATGCCCGATGGCACCGTGTACAAGATTCAATGGGTTCCCATCATCCACTTCATGGCATTTAAAGGTTGTGTTTGACTGGGCCACTCTCCTATCAGAGAGTTTGAAATCAATGATAGTTGCTGCAAGAGAAGGACTGGCCTTAAAGAAGGCAGAATTCTACATGTCCTCATACCTCATTGATTGTGTTTTGGCCAAGTTATCTTTTCCCAAACTAGGCTACACATGGGATAAGGCCACCACCCCGGTTTATACCGCTTTCAGGATGTTGTGGGCCTAGAATTACAAACCTAGCTACAAACTCATCTATGAGGGGTTCATCATGCCCCTATATGAGAAGATATTCAAGGAGGAGCCCAACTGCCTGTCGGAGAATGCTGTGGAAGTCCTTGAAAACTACGAGGATTTTTATTTTTCAGAGCAAGGCACCTACCTCAGAATGTTCGGAGGGACTAAAGCTCCATACATTTTGTCGAGGTATGCCACTGACTATGTGGTCCTTAAAGAGGCAGTAAGACAGATTTTTCTGGATGGAATTGGAGCGGTACTGAACAAGCAGCATAAGGCCTCCTTTCCCCCTCTACCTTTCTGCATAGGGGCTTACAAATTCTCAGGGGTTGCCTCAACCGAAGAGTTTGTTCAGGAGCTAAAAGCTTTCCACTTTGGCGAGGTAATCTTCCATAGGAATGTCAGGAAGGGAAAAGTTGATGAGCATTGTAGAGAAATTTATGCTCATTTTGAGTATGCTCACTATCATGATGCCGAGGAAGAAGTATTCAGAGGCGTCACAGCAACATGGCTGAGCTGCGAACCTTTTGCCAAGGCAGTGGAGCAAGTTCTAGCTCTACCAGGGCCCAGAAAACTAGTCAGCAGAAGGAGAAAGAAGCTGATGATGCCCGACCCCAAGAAGAACAAAGGTTGAGAGAGGAAGCAAGGGCACAACAGGAAGCTGAGGAAGCGAGGTTACTGCAAGAGGCTGAAGTTTCCAGATTGCAGCAAGAAGCAGAAAGTGAGAGGCTGCAGAAAGAGGCCGAGGAAGCCCAGCAGTAGAAAGAGGCTGAAGATGAAAGATGACGGAAAGAGAATGAAGATCAGCTGCAAGCTGAACAAGCTGAGGTAGAGCGTAAAGCAGAAGAAGAGCTTAAAGCAGGTGAAGATGCCCAGGCAGGTGGCTCCGGTGCACAGGACATGGAAATTGACATACCTCAAACAAGTGTCTCTGGCATTCAAAATGTGGAGGCGGACGCAGCACAAGCAGGTGGCTCTAGTACCCAAAATGTGGGAACAGATCCAGCTCAGGTAGTCCAGACCCCACCAACGGAAATAGAAATAGACATTATGGATCTCCCAATCGTCCCGTACACTCCATCAGGAGAACATACCATGTCCAGATGGGATGAGTTTGTCTACGACAAGAGGAGAAAGGCAATGGTCTTCAAATCAGAAGAGAGGATCAAAAGATTCTCCCAGGAGGATATTATTACCCACCATGAGATCACTATAATGCGGAATACAGATAAGGATCCCTTAGCTATGGCATCCACCGTTGTAGAGATAGCAAAAGCATCACTGGACAATGCAGGTGATATAATCAGAGAAAATGAATCAACAAAGAAGAGAGCTCGTATGCTACAACATACTATGGCTAAGGAGCAAGCCTACAGGGATCTCGTGGTAAACAGGTATAACCGCCTGTCGGCTGAGCATAAAGAGCTGTCGGACAAGTGTAACCAGCTGGAGGAGGAAAAGGACCAACTGACACTCCAGATGATGATTGTGGAAGCAGAGAAGAGCGAAGTGGAAGATAAAGCCTCCCAGCTAGAAGCAGACAAGCTGGCATTAGCTAAGCAATTAGAGCACGCTGAGAGCAGACCGATGGACATGTCTCCCTTCCATTGTTAGGATATTTAGACACTTAGGAGTTAGTTAAGATCAACTTGTGTAATATATCCGTTAGGGATAGTGTGTTTCTTTAGTATGCATTAGTATGCATTTGTAAATACTTAATCCGACGGTCACGATATGTTTCCGACATAGAGTGATCCGACGGCTCAACTTCTCTTAGATCAAACCTAACCTTGATCCGTGGCTTAACACCCGATTGGTCCATGATCTCTATTTAAAGAGCATGGAGGGTCATTGTTTAGTTGATCGATTATGAGAATCTCATTTGTAACTTTCTTTCATTGCATAATAAATTGCCCCGTAGAAGCTATTTGGCCGGGGCCGTGGAGTGTTTCCCTCAAGAGGGTTTAAACCACGTCAAAACATCGGTGTGTTGATCTGTGATCTGTTTGTGGGAAGGTCACGATATGTTTCCGACATAGAGTGATCCGACGGCTCAACTTCTCTTAGATCAAACCTAACCTTGATCCGTGGCTTAACACCCGATTGGTCCATGATCTCTATTTAAAGAGCATGGAGGGTCATTGTTTAGTTGATCGATTATGAGAATCTCATTTGTAACTTTCTTTCATTGCATAATAAATTGCCCCGTAGAAGCTATTTGGCCGGGGCCGTGGAGTGTTTCCCTCAAGAGGGTTTAAACCACGTCAAAACATCGGTGTGTTGATCTGTGATCTGTTTGTGACTTCTCACAAACAGATCACAGATCAACACACTGATGTTTTGACGTGGTTTAAACCCTCTTGAGGGAAACACTCCACGGCCCCGGCCAAATAGCTTCTACGGGGCAATTTATTATGCAATGAAAGAAAGTTACAAATGAGATTCTCATAATCGATCAACTAAACAATGACCCTCCATGCTCTTTAAATAGAGATCATGGACCAATCGGGTGTTAAGCCACGGATCAAGGTTAGGTTTGATCTAAGAGAAGTTGAGCCGTCGGATCACTCTATGTCGGAAACATATCGTGACCATCGGATTAAGTATTTACAAATGCATACTAATGCATACTAAAGAAACACACTATCCCTAACGGATATATTACACAAGTTGATCTTAACTAACTCCTAAGTGTCTAAATATCCTAACATCCCCCCTTAAGAACAACTTGGGATAGGATTGAAGGATTTACAAAAGTGACACTATTAGGAGAAGGAAGGAGGCATTAGAGCCTATCCCCCCTTAATGACAAGTTCCTGAACTCCTAACATAGATCGAAGTTTAGAAAACTTCGCTTCTGTAAGAGACTTGGTGAAGATGTCTGCAACTTGATCATCTGTAGGGAAAAAGAGCACTTCAAGAACATGATCATGAACAAGATTTATGATGAAGTGCATATGTAGCTCAATGTGTTTGCTGCGTTGATGTAGAACTGGATCTTTGGCAAGCTTGATGGCACTTTGATTGTCGCACCAAAGTGGAGTAGGCTACTGCTGCTCGAATCCAAACTCTGAAAGGATCTGTCGAAGCCATAAAGCTTCCTGACTGGCATTAACTGCTGCTCGATATTCTTCCTCTGCTGAAGAAAGAGCAAGAGCTTGTTGTTTCTTACAAGCCCAAGTAATAGGTCCAGATCCCAGACTAAAAACATAACCTGTAGTAGACTTTCGATCATCAGGATCGCCGGCCCAATCTGAATCAGTGAAACCAACCAACAAAGGTTTCCCCCCTGTACTGTAATGAATCCCAAACTGAACTGTACCTCGAATATATCGAAGTATTCTTTTAGCTGCTTTCCAGTGACTTTCATGAGGTGTCTGCATATAACGGGAAACTCGACCAAAGGCAAAGGAAAGGTCAGGACGGGAATGAGTCAAGTATAAAAGACTACCAACAAGCTGACGATACAAGGTGGCATCTACTTCAGGTGAAGTACAAGTGGCAGAAAGTTTGACTCCAGACTGGAAGGGAGAAGGGGCTGGTGTACAATCTTCCATGTGAAAGCGACGAAGAAGGTCACAAGCATACTTAGACTGAGAAAGAAAGATTCCTTCTTTGGTTTGTAGAACTTGGAGACCAAGAAAATAATGCAAATGTCCTAAGTCTGACATTTCAAAAGTTTGTTTAAGACTGGATTTCACATGGGTTATAAGCTTAGGGTCACTACCAGTAAGAATAAGGTCATCAACATCCATGAGCTATCCTGCAGCATCCTGAAGCAAATATATGACACTCAGGAGCTAATCACGGTTGAAGTTTGCAAGCTCAAGTCCATGGTGGTCAGATTAAAAGAGATTAATGCAGAGGCCCATAGCCTTAAAGCTAAGCACACTCGGGTTAAGGAAAATATCCTGAGCCAGATAGAATGGTGAAAAGGAAAGGTGGATTTCCCCACACATCTCCCATTCAAGTCTGTGGAGGGTTTTAATGAAGACATAGCCCTTTTGGACTTCTGCAAAAACTATGGCAGTAAGCTAATGGCCAGTGTACAAGGGACAATGGATAGGATCAACGGTATGTATCAAAGAATCCAGGGAGTGCATGACAGGTGCAAATTGAGTTTCCCGCAATCCCTCGATGATTTCCTGGGTGAAGAACAACGCTTGGATGAACTGAAGGAAGAACTAGGCATCCAAACTGAATATGTGAAGAAAATTGATGTCCAAGCAATTGATGACCTCCAACATTATATTAGAATGTCATCAATCCACAGCCATTTGCTTAAAGAAGTGCATCAATCTGCAGTGACAGAAATTCAAGGCATTGGAGCAGAGCTTAGAAAAAATGTCACTTCTCAGAAAATCTTGCTCCTTGCTTCCGTAAACGTAGTCATAAGGGACACTGGCATTTGGTATAGTTACATTTCAGAAGAGGAGAAAAAAGCAGAAGCAACAGCTGTAGCAGCTAGCTCGACTTCCTCTCTCCCTGCAGCAGTTGTACCAGCTGGCTCGATTCCTTCTTCCCCAGCAGTAGCAGCAGAGATAGTGGGCTCGATTCCTCCTTCCCAAGCAGCAGCAGCAGCAGCAGCCAATTTGAGCGACCCTCTTCTAGCAGAAGCTCACGCATAGGAGTGAAATCGCTGATTTCAGAGCATTATTTCTGATATGTTGTATTTTTTGAGCTCTCAAATGTGTAAAGTGTGAACTATGGGACAGCTGTCCATTTTCTTTTTAAATATTTTTGTAAAAGAAGGAGTCACATTTTGTCTATTATAGAAGAAATTCCTGTAGGTGACAAATGGAAGAGGCCAGGTGGCAGCCCAAAGGGGATTTTTGTAGCATTATAAATAGGAGTTAGGAAAGAATAGAGAAGACTTTTGGCAGGGAATTATTTTCAGACATGTACGAGCTATCTTGTATATGTTCCAAGAAAATAAAATCTTCTAATAAAAGCCTAGAGATGGACGTTTTGCATGGGAATGAAGGATGGATGTATATTGGACTATTCTGGTGACTTCCATACTGTAATGTGAGATCTTTCTTGCTGTCTGAATTATTTCTTTGTAACTAATGATTTCACTCCTTTCTGTGCAAACGAATTCTCTGTTTCATGAGTAATGAATGTGTTTCATATTAAATTAGAAGCTATCTTCTGATATCTTTCATCTTTGCTGTAGCTTTACCTGTAAGTTTTAATGGCTATCTGTTCTTTCTTTAAGATATATTCTACAGCTCATTGCTTATGCTTTTAATTCGCTCCTTGCAAGGATAGTTAGATTTATTTCAGTCTTAAACTTAGATCTGTTTTTTCCAGTCTTGCATTTAGATTAAAACTTAGACTAGGCACTTGCATATCATTATAAAACACAAAAATCAAAAGAACAGTGGATCGGGCCATAACTGGTATAATTGGAATAAAACTCCAAATCCATGGTTGCCGGAACCGCTAACCGAACGGATTCCCTATATCAAACGGTATATAATCTAATTGGGATAATCTATCGGGGAGAATCCCTTTCTGATTAATGCTACGATATCCAAGGCATCAACACAGAGGAAGGGGATATATAGGGGACATTAATATAGTCTCATATGCATCACCATTTAGTTTATTAAGTCTGCTACAACCCTCTTAAATCAGATACAAAAGATTAGTTTCAACATAGGGGGTAAATGATAGTAAATATTCACAAATGGTTATGAAACTTAAGAATATTGCTCCAAATGGTTGTATAACGAATATGAAACTTCTTCAGCATATTAATGGCACTCCATACTACATTAATACACCATACATTGACTGAACCATTCGAATTTGATACCACTTCAAGTGTAAATAACAAGGTATTGGGGAAATGACACCATTTGTTCATAGTTTAGCATTTTTACATCAAATCTCTTTGATTTTCGACCTAAGAGTCTTCTGAGTAGTATAAAAAGAGTATATATATCAGATTACAAAGCTATGTGGCCTCAAGAGCTATCCCAAAGGGTTCATCACCTCAACAAGTGTGCCTC
The DNA here is from genome assembly GCA_027924585.1 of Larix kaempferi. Classification (NCBI taxonomy): domain Eukaryota; kingdom Viridiplantae; phylum Streptophyta; class Pinopsida; order Pinales; family Pinaceae; genus Larix; species Larix kaempferi. The sequence continues at coordinate 10,488,176 of BSBM01001022.1, forward strand.
TCCCCAAGGAGCAAGAATATGCCATTGAATAAAAGAATGGCTGTAGAAGTAAGTGGAAAGAGATGTGACCATGAGATTCCCTAAAGCTTCAATCTGTAACAAAAGACTCCATTTGTATATCAAATGAAAGGTCTGAATGGCCTCTCAAATTGCCAATTAGGATGGGTATCTTTCACCCTCGAAATTGGTGCTAAGCCAAGTAAAGTAACACTCCACTAGCTCTCCTCTCCAAATGAAAAATGTAAAATGATCAAAAGACACTATCCTTCTTTTTTATTTTATTTTATAAACTTCTAAGGTCCTCCATGGGTCGAATTCGTTCCAAGAGATTCATGCAAACTCAAGTTGGGAAGAGATTCCAATGTGTGCTACTTGTCCCTCCAATTCTAGCCTCCTCCTCCACCAAATTCGAATAGGTGTCTCTTTGGCCTCCCTAACTCCCTTGAGCGCCCTCTTGGAGGCTATATTTAGCTCTAACATGTCATAAATGTCAGATGTCAACATTCAGGTCTGATTTGTGTCATAGGTGTCATAGCATCTTCATCATTGTTGTCATAGAGCTAGGGAATCTAGTCCAAGTGTCCCACTAGCTCCAAAATGCCTCTTCCTCTTCCATGGGAGTTACTCTTCCACTCCAATTCGACCTTAATTGAGTCATGCCAAGTATATTGACCTTCCAACTCATCCCAAGAACGTTGGGCTTCTTATGGATTCAAAATGACAAGAGGACGATGCCAGGTGGCATAGAAAATCTAGCTTGTGTGGGTCCCACATCCTCCATGTGTCTTCATGATCAATTGCCACTTTGATTTTACCTTGTATTTATTTATTTAGATCCTTTATTAAATATTTATGCCATTCTAATGTCCAAACATCATTTATTAGCCCCCTTATTTAAAATCCCAAAGCTTCCACCCCCAACCTAGGGAACTAGTAATTTTCCTCCATGACAGTTCATTTGGATGGGTATATTACAAAATTTGAATTGGGAATTTCTCTTAATGTGACCCACCTTGTCTATTTGGATCTAATTTCACATTATTACTAACTTGGACTTCATTCTTGACAATTATTTGACCCTTAACATCAATTTGAAAAACTATCATGAGTATGGCCAAGGGGCTTAGGCCATTGTGACCCAATGCAAAATTTTGGGACATGATAAAGTACCAATTGGTATCAATACCAATTAGTTTGCTTAAATGAAGAAAAGAAAATAATTGGCTCATATAAAGACAACCTACATTCATTTCTAATATTGAACAGGCAAACATAATATACATTAACTTCAAAACAAGACCAAAGGATGAAATGCTCAAAGGATATTAATAATAAACTCTTTATTTTTTAATAATATTTTAATTTTGGATCTATAAAAAAAATTATATCATAAAATTTTAATTCTAAAAAAAAATTTCATAAATTTGTTCTCCTTGATAATGTTGTGAAGTGATGTACTAGAAAATAAAAATTCTTAACTCGTAAGAATTTTGTCTATAATAATGTTGCCAGATAGGATTGGACATGATCAAAAACTTGAATCCATAAAAGTTTTGACTTTTTGTACAGTTAATTCTGAATATTAAAGAAAATTTATTTAATTTGATGGGACTAGACAATGGAAGCTTATGTAGAAATCTAGAACCTATATTGCTCATGGGATTCTCCAAGAACCAAGTTACTGTGTTGTGCTTGATTCATTGTATGCTTGGGATTGCTTACGAAATCTTGTCACGTGTGACATGAACTCTAAATTGACATGTGCTCATGCAAATAAGGAGGGTTGTGTATGGATTACTTTTTGTATTCATTCCTTATTTTGGGAGATCATGTTGCATACAGAGTACTTGTTTTGATATTCATTCCTTATTTTGGGAGATAGTGCTCTAACATGCGATATCATTCCATATTTTATGAATTCATTTATATTATGCTAGCATTTTGTAGATGGTATCTAGTAAGTTTTAGATTCCAAGTGTCCACGGGTCTGTAAATTGAAATTCATATTGATGTGCACTTTGAAAAGTGGCCCTTCCTTTGAAATGTGTTATAAATTATGCTATTCTTAATTGGGCTCGTAAAAATAGGATTTTATATTTTTTTCAAGGACAATTTTAACTTTACACTTCTGGGACAAGATGAAACACTTTAGAAGAGCTAGGATGAGTTCAAATTTGAACGATTCTTAAGGTGCCATACTGGCTTAGTACATAACAACATTTTGGCATATCATGATAAAAATTAGTCTTAGTTGGCATGTTTTTTAATTAAAATTTGAGTATCTAAAGCTTAGACAATTTTGATTCTATTTTTGAAAATTCATTCAGAATAGTTCGAATTATAGATATAAGATGTGGAGATTATAAAATGGCATTGAAATATTGATATTTGAACAAAATCAAAATTAAAAAAAAAATATTGTAGTATTTTATATTTTTACTTAATTATGATAAATTTGTGGATACTAAAAACCATCATAGATCCATCTTAACTATGGCTCTACCAGGCGCTTTGAGGGATCAAATCCCTTGAGGTATAAACCCTTTTTAGAGTGCTAAACTCGAGGAAAGGTTTGCACCTCAAGGGATTTTATTTGCTCAATAGAGTCATAGTTAATATGTCCATCGTGTGTGTGTGTAACACAAAATAACAAATTTCACAAAGGATAAAGAGGTGGCGGGTGTCTTCACCAATAGTGAGAAGCCAATGAAGGATAAAGCTTGGAAGCATAGAAAATGTGAACCATATTCTTTGTTGAATCCATTATAAACTTGTATGAGGGAATTATACCTCAAGTTTAGCACTCTAAAAAGGGTTTGCACCTCAAGGGATTCGATTCGCTCAATAGAGTCATAGTTAAGATGGATCATGTGTGTGTATAACACAAAATAACGAATTTCACAAAGGATAAAGAGGTGGCAGGTGACTTCACCAATAGTGAGAATCCAATGAAGGATAAATCTTGGAAGCATAGAAAATGTGAACCATATTCTTTGTTGAATCCATTATAAACTTGTATGAGGGAATTATACACCTCCGTGTATGGTTTCTTGTACAAATTATTTCATATGAGTCTTGTTTTGTACTACAATATATTTTTATTTACTTCATATTACACTATATATATATATATATTGAGAGAGAGAGAGAGAGAGAGAGAGATTTATATGTATACATACAAATTAAGAATAAATAAATCACAAACATCCCTTCATAAATTTCCCCACTTAAATTTGATTATTATCAAATCAAATATGATAATCTAACAAATAAATATTTTATTCCAATGAACACACATATTTACATTTCCAAGTAGTAAGTGCTAAATAAAGATATATAAGTAGGTGACAATTCATTTGTTGGATTCTTGTGATGCATTTATGGAATCCCTAAGTTCAACCACTTCCAGAATCTATATAATTAATAGAACCTTAAAGCTACATGTAATGTACCAATCAGATCTGATGATACTCTAACTAACTCTCCTACAAGACTTAAGGAAAAAAAAGTGAACTCTAGTGACTAGTCTGGCTGTAGGAAGGACAACTCAAAGGACTCTGGAAGGGATGAGGATCATGCCAGCTGAATGTACTGGGACCATTAATTTTTCCAACATCAATAAGGCCGAAGTATACTCCAAGTCTCATGGGAACCCTAGGCATGCATTCAATTATTAAAGTTTGATTTTGATTATATATATAAGAATAAGTATTTTTTTTTAGATTTGAACTATATGGAATTTAAATTTAAATTTTACATATATTTATGTAAATGTGTTTTACAATTATTTATGAAAAGACTTATTTAATATCTAAGGTGCCTCTATCAATTGATAAAGAGGATTATGTTTACCATTTATTTGTCACATGTTTATTCACTAGATCAATGTGGAACCGGGTTTGTTCTACTCTTGGTATAGTTACTTCTTGGGGGACAGAAGATCTTGAATCCTCCTTTTTATCTTGGACTTCTATGCAAAAACGTCATAAGACTTTACGTGCTTTTATACTGTGGTCGTTCTAGAAAGTGAGGAATGAGCTTATTTTTTAAGACAAAAGAATCTCTCCAATTCATTTAGTCTACAATATATTGGGCATGTATCAAGCTTATTCCAACAAGAAGATTATTAAAATTTGTAAGCGACATATTTCAAGCATCAAGTCAATCACTGCTATTGGATACTTTGATGGGGCGGCTTTAGAGGGAAAATGTGCAGCTGGTGCTTATCTAATCATAAATCAAAAGCACTTCTTCAAACTCAAATTAAACATTGGATTTGGTACCGATTCATGAGCTAAGATTCAAGGTTTGTGGCACGGGGGGTTCACTCAGTGAACTTTTTACATAGCACGATCGTTCGCATGATATTAAAGAATATCCCTAATTTCACTAAATATTGGAAAATTCCTCATAAAATTATATTATTGAACCCCCTCCCAATATTCCTTTCTAATTAAGAAAACCTCTAGCTTTACCATATATTGTAGCTATCCATTTTTATCAACCCATTTTTAATACCCCCTTTATATCATATTATCAAGTTGCTACAAATAGGAGCCCTAACACATCTTAGTATAAGCAAACATGATGCTAAATAAAATAATAGTATAATGTTAATAATGATCCCACCAGGATTGGAGGGGTGATTGATCAATTTGTAGTGTTAGATAGTGGGAGACCCAATGAAATAGTATCGGGGAAGGAAAAATGTTGTAACGTCCTCTCCCACGAACCTAATTCGAGGAAGGGAACATGATGCCAATCTCAGGGGCTTTTACATAAACTCAACTCATTCATTAGATTCACAGCCATAAAATAAATGTTTGCAAATGCAAATCAATTAAACATGCACAGCGGAATAAGAACATCATCCACACACATATTTCATATGCATTCAACATATCAATAATGATCATCAAATTAAAACATTGCAGAAGTAAATACACATAGAGAATACTTATCTTCATTATGCAATTGTCCCAAGCAACTAGCTATGTCGCTACAACGTTCCACCCAACCATAGGCTAGTTGTGCTCATCAATCTCTCAACACAACTGCCACCCCCCCGAGCTGGGCATGATTCTTACAAGGAAAAGGGGACACTCAAGCTCATGCATAGCCAAAGAAATAGATACACATAACCCACACCCCAACATACTTTCTTCTCACAAAGCAAGCACAATCATTGGGCATGGATGCACATTTTTTTTTACAATGGGACTTACAAACAAGATGGCCATGGGTTTTTTTCCAGATCGTTTCCATCCAAAAATGGATTGTGGGATGGGGAAAAACAAGCACAGGGAGGAAAACCATTTCTCCCCCAAACTATCAAAGCATTCAATAGGAAAAACGGTCTCTATGGAACCCCAATCCAATTCCCATTCTTCCCTACTGGTATATAACACAAAAATGCCCTTCTCCCAGCTGAGAATGAAGGAAAACACAAAATTTCAATGGGGAAAAACACCCAGCAAGCTCCCAGCTCATGAGAGAGCCAAACTAGTTGATGGTTAAAGTATTGGGAAGCAATTCATGGCTCTTTTCTTGCCCAAGAATCAAAATGCGATTTTCCATGAAGGGTGGCTTGCCCATACCCGAATTTGGACAGCCATACCTCCCATTCCCCAAGGCATTAACTACCTCAACCAACTCTTGGGAGAAATGAATGATTGGGTACAAAAGTCAACATGGGTAGTTGAGGGTTCATGGGTTCTCTCATTAACATTTGGCTTGACTTGATTGGCTCAAGGGTTTGAATTTTTTCCCTCCCAATTCCTTGTAAAATCATGCCCCCATCTCTTGTGGCATTGTATAGCTAGTTGTGGGTATTTTATTAAAATGAATATTTACATGATATTTTCAATTTCATTGTGTCTGGCTAGCACGTAAACCATATGCATCAATAAATCGATGGTGGTGCCTTGGCCTTGAGCTCCTCACCATGATTTTATAACAATATTACATAATTTACATTTTAATATAATGGGGTCAAAATGGGGACATTACAAATGCATAAAAGGAAACCCAGTCAAGAGATCAACATAATGAAAGAATGTAAAATAATGATAGCCGAATAGTTAGTGCAATGCTTAGAAAATATGAGAATTGCATATGTTTCACACCACAACCTACCAATCTACCAATTTTATATCATGTAAATACAAGTATAGCCATATATAGCTCATGTTTTCTATAAGCTTAATAAATTAAACTCCATAAAAATGAAAAATTGAAACCCTTTCTTGGATAGAATCCCCTACCTTCCTATCAAAACAAACATCAATAATTCTTGAACCCAATTGAACATAGAGAATTCCTCTTACTTTCCAATAACACCATATGATAATGTGCATAGCTTGGATTTGGGTCATTCACAAGATGAAATGAATTGCCCCCACTTCCTCTACATTTATTCTTACAATCAAGGGAATTAACAACATTTAGTTACCTTTTATTGGGTTATATCTAGTTTTTTTTTTTCTTTACAGGAGAGGGAAAGATATACATTGTTAGGTTTCAATCATGCAATAGTTATAAAGATACAGAGATGGTGAAACTTATAAGATACAATTTAATGGTAACGATCACACATAGGGTATGTAAATAAGGATTTAGATTTTCACCTATGTTCATGTCAGTTCCAATACAATATTAAGATGGATTCCTTGCATATAAAAATTTAAATTACAATTATGAATGTGCCAAATATAACTCAATTTAACAACTATTCCTAACTGGTAATGTGAAAATGTTAAAGAAGAATACAAAAAGTTGAAAGAAATAATTAGTCAGGAAATATTGATCTAGCTTTTCTTGGTTCCAGTGAGCCAAGAAATATTGATCTCACTTTCCGTGGTTGTTGTGGAGCAAGGTTTGATTGAATCTCAATACTCACCTAAACCCCAACCTAAAAAATGACTACTTAAATCTTTTACTCGAATGCCTACAAAAAATACCATAAAATTGTTCAACTTTGGAACTCCCGATTAGCTACATCTCTTAAATTAAAGATGAAAAACAATATAACATCAATTCAAACCAAGCCTAAATAAGATATTAAATGAGGATTTCTCAAGGCCAATAATCCAAAGATACTTCCATTGATATTATCATTGGTACACTATTATCATATTTATGCAAAACTTAGGATCATAAGCAATATCAAATAAAAATGGAAGGTCCTTAAGTTTTGATTAGGTATGAACTAAGCCCATGATTTGGAGGTTATTGCTCAGCCCACCCAAATAAAATAACCCTCAATATTTATATTACTATGTCAAATTAAAAACCCCCCTTGACCCCTTAATATGGGGAAATATATTTTTTTCGTTTTTAAGAGTATTCAAACCCCCAATATGAATGGACGTGATATGATATTGCCTCGCTAATGAATGCCCCGTGGTTTGTGGGTTTTGCTCGAACTTGCTATAAATTTTGGAATTGACACTTTGAGGATATTTGGTGACTTGTTTATGGTGGTTAACTGGGATAAAGATAAACATAGACTTAATCTCCTCTCCTTCCAGCATTGGTGCTTGAGGATTGAAAATCGTTTGTCCTCACTTTATGATTGGTCTATTGATCATATCTATCAAGAACTCAATGATGTTGTTGACAATTTGTCTAAAGAAGCATTCACAATTCAAGAGGGTTTTATTTAGTGGGAAGAATGGATCGAGGACCAACTGGAGTTTCAGGGATCCATTCCCTTCTTTGTAGATTAATTTTCCTGTTTTTGTTGTTTTCTTAGATATTGACAAATCTTTATAGTACTGGAGTTCTTTTTTGGACTATTTTCAGAGAGTCATATTTTGTAGTTATATGGCCTTTTTATTATGTGGAGATTATTGTTTCAGGTAGAATCTAATATTGTGTGACTAAGCATGGGGATGTACTCTTTTATTGCAATAATAACAATAGTACATTTTTCTTCTTCTTGAAAAAAGAGCTTCACCATGCCTACATGTAAGTTAAAATTGAAATTTGATTTATATTTAATAAATGTGTTTTTATAATGAAGCTAATTTAAACTTGGAGCTCACGTGTATTTGGTTTTATAAATTTTTTTATTTTTATTCTTTTGGAGGAGCATGTGCTTGATTTTGTAAAAATATTATATATTTATTTTTTAGAGTTGACATATGCTACGTCATCATTAGAAACACGACACATCTCACTTAGATTGTAAAAAACACCTCTCGAAACAATTAAAATAAATAAATTATTTATAATAATTTTATTTAATTTATTAAATTATAAAAATTATACTTTATTAATATTTTTATTTAATTTATGAAAAATATAAAATTTTAAAGTATAATATTTATTTAACATTTTTAATATATATATATAAACTTTAAAAAACACTAAAATACAAATACAAATACATTTTGCCAAGGCAACTTCCCTTTCAAAGGAAGTAAACCATTTTCAAATAAATCAAAATAAAGTTGTTTTTCAACTAAATAACTTCCCTTTCAAAGGAAGTAAATCATTTTGAAATAAACTCAAAATAGAGTTGTTTTTCAACTAAATAATAATTGTAATTTTTTTGATGTTATAAGTTTTTTAATTTAAAAAATATTAATTTTATATACAAAATGTTTATATAAATTTGGTAAAACAATTTTATAAATTTAATATTGATTAAGTGTTTTATATTTTAGAAATTTTTCAATAGTTTTTTTTAATATTGTTTTAATTTTTTTTGTTTTGTTGAAATCACAATTCTTTATTGTTAAAATTACCCTTTTTTTTTAATTGTAGAAATAGGTTCATTGTCCTAACTTATAAGTTAAATGTTTTTTTGTCTTTGTCTTTAATATTTAATTCATGCATTTATAAATCACTTTAGACAATTTGGTTTTGTGTATCCACAATAATTAAATTTTAAAGTTGTAATATCAAACTTCAAATTGGTAAAATGTTTTTTTATTTATTAAATATCTTCATTAACAACAAAATTTCAATATTTTAAAGTAAAATTTGAAGTCATTCTTGCATTTGTAAATTACTAGATACTTGTGTATCACAATAATTAATTATTATTTTTTTACTTATTTCTTGACAAGGAACTTGGCAAAAAACAAAACAATTGAAGTGTTTTTTTTAATATGTGAATAACCAATATTAATTCAAGAAGAAAATTTGAGAAACCCTTTGGCATACTTTCATTCTTTGCTTGCACATTTTCACCATTAATCTCAGTCTTGATTGAAAGCATACTAGTAGAGGAAACATGTTATAGAAGTTCCCATTACCTACCTCAAGTACTATAGTACTTACGTTCATTTTTTTCACCACCTACTACAATTGCAATGACCATCCTTACATAGTTGTGGAAATTGAAGAATGAGTTTCATTCTTGAAAGAAGCAACAGAATGAATTAACCAACAAGGGATTCTAGGTGCATTATGACATTAATGCACACAAAGCACAGGGATCAAGAGCGGTCTCAAATAAGGCTAAGCATAGACAATAGAGCATTGAATTCTTTGTAGTATGGGGTGTACACCATTCGATATATATTTAAATAGAAAGGTGCACACCTCACGCTCCAGAGCATTCAATGCTCTGCAACAACATGAATAGCCATGGTTGAATTTGATGAGTTATAGGACATACTTGTATTTGATTGCATGCAACTTATTTGTGGGCTTGGAATCATGTCAATTTCTACAAGCATGCAAAATTTTAACTCTATCAATTTGAAATCTATCAAATTAACTTATCGCTAATAAATACTAATATGTGTCACTTACTACTAGTTGCGTTGGCTTTTGAAAATGGTTAATAACTTAATAGAGTTGATGATGTGTGTTTGTGCCAGAAATTGTTTCCAAGGCTAAAGAAACAAGCCAACACAATCTCAAATAAAACTCAACAAAGTAAACTAGGTTTTGGGTTTTCTGGAATGTTTTCTTGGTTATGATTTTGGCAGCCAATCAGGGATTACATTCATCAGCTAAGCAAGAAACTAAATTATAAACAAGTAAAGACAAAGATACATCATATAATCTACAAACAACAATCAGCATATAGTCTTAAAGTTCATTCAGGGTTGACAAGCATCACAAGTAAAGAAATCATGAACCAGCAACGAATATATCAGTCCAGTAGTTAAACAAACTCAAAATAAAGCTAAAACATATGCTGAAGGGTAATAAGTATCATATATTTCATAGTCTGTCATCAAATGCATACAAGAGTCATAGTACTTAGCTCTGAACAAGTCTGCAGAACAAAGATAATCTGGAGACCTCCTGAAGCTCCCAAAAATTGAACCCCTCTTTAGTCCCTTTGTCCCTTTTTTATCATTACAAAGAAGTAGTTCCATCTCCCCTTCATTAGGTTGAAATTGGAACTACCCAACAGTTACATTAACTAACTAACTCAACTAATTGACTAAAAATAGCAAATCGGATTCCTGGCAAATGTGGCGAATTTCTGAAAAATAGGTGTCAAAGAAGCTTCCATATCTCTCAATTGATGACACCTGTGTAAAAATTGAGAGAGGTTTTTGTTAATGGGTCCGTTATGGACAAAAACCTCTCTTGTTTTTTCAAAATTCATCTCCAATCAATCAGAATCGGCCCTGCAAAATGAACACTAAAACAGGAAAATATTAAATATTTAAAATCCCTGGAAAATAGGCTGCAAAGATTAAACTGAATCTTTCAAGCCTTGATAGCTGTTGCAAAAATGAGAGAGGTTTTTGTAGATGGGTATCTTATGAACAAAAACCTCCTTTGGTTTTCAAAAATTCCTCTCCATCAGCTCGTGGTCTGCATTTGACTTCAATAACTCAAAACAGGAAAAATAGGGTAAAATTCTGTCTCTACTGCCTCCTCTCTTTTTTTATGTCAGCTATCCTTCTTGAGATCTAGGCATCCTCTTTACAATTTTGAAAATTGAATATTCATCACGGGAATATGTATTCAGAAATATTCCTCATTTACCTGTTCCGTCTTCTGGGTTGGTTTTGGTAATGCCTGCGCTTGAAATTGAAGCACTATTCCCATTTTCAGCCACTGGGCACAAAACCTGGATGGCTACATTTTTCTTAAGAATTCTGTGTTCTTTCCTGTTGAGAGCTGCTTCTCTCATAGCTTCAATTCTTTTCCGTTCCTCTGCTGTTAAAACAAAGTTTAACCTAAGATGAACATGCCCACCACCTTTAAGGGGAAATAGATCATCCCAGAATCCCTTCTCAATTATAATTGGGGTTCCAATGTCTGATTGAGAAATTGTATTGCCCTTGCTATCAACAAGTGCTACTACTAAATTGTCTCGGAGATTCAGTACAGGAAATGTAAAATCTGAATTCCATGCTGTTGTTTTGTCTCCATCTACCTTGGAGGGCTTTGTCTGGTACTCCCTTTTCCCAACATTAATTTTTATCGACACATATGTGCCTCCTGTTGCCTCAGCAGGCAGATTCACAAACTCGAGAACTGATACTCGGATGCTTCCAAGCATTGAATAAATATTTTCTTTTAATCTTCAGGCTGCAATGGAACTAAAAGCTACTTATTTGCTTTCTTTGTAGGTAATGCTTGTCTTCGAGTAGTTGTAGTGACTAACTTGGCAGCTACAGGAATAGCTCCAGCCGAAAGAAAAAAGAGTTTGTTCTGTTCCCAATTCTCACAAGCAAGCCCGTAGACTTTTGGAAGTAGTCCATTCAAATTGTGCATATAAGTCCTATCTGTCTGACTATATATGAAGTCCTTTAATATATGACAACCAAGAATGCGCATATAATAATTTCTTGTCTGCTCACTGCCTGATCGTAACAGCTTCAGAAGAACTTAGAGAGCTCGATGATGCCACCAGCATCTGCGACTGCATTTGGCCAGCTGACAGAAACACTTTCAAGTGCTTTTATTGCTCTCTGCTGTAAGTTTGGAATCCAAATTCCTGCAAGGTGGACAAGTGGAATGACAACCTGCTGTGTTGTAATATCTCACTAAAAATACTCCTCTGTTCTGACAAGCTGAATTGTATTTGGAGTAATGATGACCACGATTCCTTCCATAAATCAAAATCACCTGTTCACATGATGGAAACTGACATAGCACGTAATAAAATCCTCAAATCACGTAACTAGTCACTCCAGAACTGAGATCATGCTAAATTTCGGCTAAAAAATTGGAGAAAATGAGAGTCGCGATATTCTTGTAGCGCGCTCTTTGTTAATTTCGGGCTCCAGCGCTACAAGAATAAAATTAACTGCATTTTGGCGCTATTTTTCAACTTTTGGTCATTTTGCATGCGGTTTAAAAGCTGAACCATACTCATGATGCTAAATGTGACTTCATTATTCAATAATATGACTTTAAAAACCCTTCAACACCTAAAGGAGAAAAAACAAAATAAATCTAAAGACACAAAAAACATAAAAATTAAAATAAATACCAAAATTTCCTATAGTAATTGAAAAAATAAAGTCAAAGAAATAAGCAAACTTAATCAAAAAGGTTATCAAGCTGTTAAAAGGTAAAAACAAATTCCTGACATAACAATGTGTATCCAAAATTAATTAAATAGATTAAAGGGTGAATCCATGAGGATGGATAAGCTATTTGATATATGCCTTCTGAATTTTAACAAATTTTTTTTAAATTTATGTTGGAAAATTATATTTTTTTATTTATTTTTTAAACTAACAATTAAAATTTTTAATAGCATTTTGTATTTATTGCCTTTTGAAGAGCAAGAACATATATATTTTTTGAAAATTTTTGGTTGTGTACTTTTAATGTTATTGATTTTCAATAATAATAAAAAATTAATTAAAAATATTAATAATAAAATTAATGACATACTTAAAATTAAAAATATGTATAATTATCATTATAAATATAATCATATTAATTAAAAATATTTATCATCATCATAAATAATTAAACAAAGAGCCCAATGGGCCGTTGAGACAATAATAGAAAGTTTGGCTCCTCCGGGATTCTGGGCTCCAAGTTGGTTGGCGACCCTCACACTGCATCCAACAGTTCAAGGCAATGTAAGAGTCTTTGTTCAAGAGATGTTAGGTTTTCTATTGTATGACTCTTGACTAGATAGCTACAGTTTCTCCTTTATAGAAATCACCTTGTTGCAACCATAAAGCCAAGCGGTATAGCCAACTCCCAGTCGTTGAGGTTCAAGCTGTAAGGCATTCAGAAACCAAATATTTTAACTTGAATGCAAGCTCTAATTCCGTAATATACTCTGTAACAGCTAAATTAAGCACTATAATTACAATGACGCGGCAAATTGCAAGTTTTCATCCAAGCATGAAAAGTGGTTATTGTTGTAAAAAACTGAACAGACTATAAATAGAATTCTGTGACCTCTCTCAACCCATGTGTGGCTTGGCACAGAAAATTGTGAGCGTTTCATCTTTTCATCAAAACGTGGAAAGTGATTATTTGTGTAAAAACTATACAGTAGGAATGGATTTCTGGCCCCTTTGAAACCAGACATGGCTTGCAAACGCCAGCTCTGATTCTATGCCAAAAAACAGAATATGCTACATGCCAGCAGGCCAACCGGACCCCTAATTTACTACTGGGAATTGATCAGATTCACAACTCAACACTAGTTTACATGTTCATTTCGTACTAGGAACAGAATGGATTCATGGAGTGGATTGCTAAATCCATCAACAATAATGTTGTGCCCATTGCATAATAGGCACTGATTGGCTTCATGGTGTGGATTCTTATTCAAAAACACTAGATTTTAATACTACCCCCTACTGTACTTGACCTGGTTGATTCCAATTTCACGGCTTCGGCCGCTAGCTTACTCCTCCATCACAATTTATGTTAATGGGTTTCTATGTATTATGCAAAGATTATATCGAAAGCCAACTTTCTTACCAAATAGTGAGTGAATCAACAATAACTCCAGACTTCTTTACTTGTCCTGTCATCAAAACCCAAATCCTGTAGTACCAAATCTCCAAGCTGTTGACAACAATGGAAAACGTTAGAGATTCTTATGCATAATGGATAATGGATACCATATTTTATGAAGCACGGAGACAAGGTAGGTTTTCATTTTAAGATTTTGTCTTCATGCGGATTTTGGATTTCACAGTAATCCCCTAATTCGTTAGTTTTGTCGTCTCTGGAACATATTACTGGAACATATAGTCTCTGCCTTCTCTGGAACATATGTTCTCCTGAAATAAATATGCTGTGTTGTTATCTGATACTGATTCAAAGTAATCAGATGCCTCATGCAAACCTGAACTATGAGCAATGATATGGGTGTGCACATCTCTTGCTTTCATCTACCTAATAGATTTATTATTGCAAAGAGCAGGCAGGTGCTAAGATAGATTGTAAAGTTAGCCTTGGAGCTTGGTCATGGGATACAAACTATGGTGAAGAGTTGCGTGTTGGAGCATGTCTAGCAGAGCCATATAATGAAGCACGGTGTGATGTTGAGTACTATGAAGCTAACGGAGAAATCCTAAAGATGTTGCTTGAATACACATGCCTTAATAGTAAGCATCGAGGGAGAACACTTATTTGTCATGCAGTTCTTTGCCGCAATTCAAGGGCAATTGGTGCACTTTTAGATGCTGGTGCGAATGCTGAGTTTTGTGTAAGGACAAAGAATGGACATGAATTCCGCCCTCTTCACATGGCTGCTAGAATGTGCTGTCATATTATTATAAAATAGTTCATAGAACAGAAATGTGATCTAAATGCAAGAACAGAAACTGGCGAAACTGCATTGATGCTATGTGCAAAGGCTAATTATCAAGACTGTTTCATGGAGCTACTAGCTGCAGGGGTCGATCTTGGGCTAGTAAATATGGCAGGACAGAATGCAGTAAGCATAGCAGAAGAAAGTGGTTATGTTTCTTCTGTCCATCAAATTCTTTGGGATACACTTAAGGTGGGACAAAAAATAAATTCAAGTGATCTCCAAGTCTTCTCTCCTCTTCATTTTGTGGCCAGATTTGGTGATACGGTAGTTCTTCAGAAACTTCTACAGCAGTCTGATAAATATCTGAATGAGCAGGATAGGTATGGATATACTGCTGCCATGATTGTTGCAATAGAGGGCCATATTGAGGTTTTCAAAGTTCTTGTTTTTTCTAGAGCTGATTTGATCTTGACCAATAAAAAGGGTGAAACAGCCATAGTCCTCTTAGAAGCCCACAGATGCAAAGATGTTATTGAGAGGGTTCTGTTGGATGTTGTTCTAGCAAATGTATTGAAGGAAGAGGAGTTTAAAGCCCTCCATTATGCAGCTCAGAGAGGCAATGTAGAGGCACTAGGGAAACTTTTGAAAAGAGATTGTGCAGTCAATGCCCTTGATGAGGATGGTTACACTCCCTTGATGCTTGTTGCAAGGGAGGGCTATGCACATGCTTGTAAAATCCTACTTCTCAGTCGATCTGACTGTTGTCTAGTAAATCACAGAGGTAAGACTGCCTTGGTACTTGCTAGGAGAAATAATTTGTCAAGAGTTGTTGAAGGTGTCATACTGGATCGTCTTGCACGGAATATGGTTTTTGCTAGTGAAGAACTCTGCAAGCACACTAGGAAAGGTAAAGGTGCTCCTCATATGAATATGGTTCAAATGCTTAAATGGAGATTGCTAACATGGGGCAAATCCAGCATAAGAAATGGTATTTGCAAAGAAGCAGGGGTGGGACCAAGTGTTACATTCCACAAAAAATCATTACAAAGGTGATGCACATAAACCGACGATATTTAGAATTGTCACTGTTAAGGGAAGAGAGGTTCATTTTGAAGCTGGAAGTATTGCAAATGTAGAGATTTGGGTATGTGGAATCAATCTGATTGCCAAATAAATGCCTACTTTGAATGGAAATGCAGTCAGGAAATGAAATCCTCCAAAGAGGTAAATGTGGTCTTTGTTTCTTCATTTGGCATCAAACTCATCCAGCCCATAAATGAAAATCCATGGTGTAAATTGACTGAAAATGGTTTCTTTCTCATGTCGTCCTCACACAAATGACATGATACTGATTCTCAACCATACAAAAGCCTTAAGAGGTTTAAATGAGTACTGTAAATGCAGTCCTGGACTTACTTTGAATTAAGATTGCACATGCAGGTGAGCATTCTCAACTACCAATGTAGTTAATTATGGAGGTCTCTTTTATGTTGAAAATTATGTATCCCCACATTCTGGACGTCATGACAGGTGCTCAGTATACTATAATTTAGAGTGGAATGTAAAAAAAAACCATGAAGATAGATAGGCCGATAGATACATTAGTTGGTCCAAGCCTCTAGAACTGTTTAACTGGCCATGGTGTATTACGTGGTCAATTTTGGAGTTAACTGCAGAACCTCTAAAACGGCCTTTTAGACATCTTGAAAAATATATGGGTTGCAACTTCTATCAGGCAACACTGAAAATGTCTATAAAAAATCTCGAAGAAGTAAATACATTTCACATGAAATTGCATACTACTTCAGTTTGATGTAATTAGTTATTCTTGTATGAGATGCTTAACATTCTGGCATTTGGCATTGGCAAGAATTGTCATTACTAAGTGATTAAAAACATGGCATGAACCTTGATTTGAAATAGCATTTGTAGAATTGGAGTTTTTGAGGCTAAACAACTCAATGTGTACCATATTCTTCTAATGTACGCACTTGGAGATGGTTCCTTGCATGTCTGATTTTGTGTTATATAGTGTGCACCCTGATAAACCAAACTAACAGGACATTTTGTTTGTACAGCTAAATGCAGGTTTTAAAATGTCTCATGAAAACTTTGAAACTGCCATATATTGCTTTTACATTTTGTTTATAAGTTCTAAATTTTCTTTGTTGAAAGTTTGGGATGCCTTTGTCCAGCTGTCAAAATGACAATCAAAGTTTAATTGCAAAATTAAAATTAGAAATTTGGTCTTGGATACACAATCAGATGGTGTTATTGTACATAGACAGTTGTTAAGCTCACATAGGCTAATATTTATCTTCCAGGCTGGTATACTTATCTGTCAAGTTGGTACACCTTATTTGCCCAGTTAGCATACCATCAAATTATGAGTTGGGCTTCTCCCAGTTTGTTATAAATAGTAAATACTGGCAATCTCTTGTATTTCAAGTACTTAACAGTATGTAGATTTAGATTGTTGCTATTCTATTATATGTTTCTTGTGTAGGTATCAATTAAAAACACAGAGACAAGGTATCAATTAAATATGGTATAAAGGTATCGCAAAACTTGAGATGCAAATATCAATTTTTTGAACATTGAGATTCTAAGTGTTGAAATTGGTACTTTCAAGTTTTTTTATACCTCTCAAATTTGAATGTATCATAGACATATAAGGTTAGGATGCGTTGATTCAAATGGCAGGGACTAAGCTGCTCGCAGCTCTTGTTTATTCTATGTTTTGCTTTTTTGTGAAATTTAAATTTGGAAGTGTTTAAATTGTGTCTTTGAATGAATAAATAGATTTAGCACCTTGAATACCCCCATGACACTCAAATTATGCAATTTCCATAGCTAATATATGTGATTATAAGATTTTTTAAATATTTCCAACCAAGAACAAAATAAGAAGGAAAATATGCTCGGAAAAAGTTGAAAACTTAGAAAATTTAGACTACACCTAAATTTATAGTTGAGAAAGAGGTAGGATATGTGTTTTAATTTCTTTATTTAATGAAATAATTTTAATTTGAAAATAGTTTTAATATTCTCTTTCAAGGAAAGATATACTAATGGATGATTACTCAAATGTTATTGACCTTTATTAATTTGTTTTTCTACATAAAAAATTTGCAATTGTTTTTGAAGTTCTCTAAATTTTAATTTTAAACACAATATTTTAAAAAATAAAACATTTTTTAAATACAATATTTTGAATTTTTTATTGGTTTAAAACACTGGGACATAAATCCATGTGGTTTTATTTATCCAAATTTAAAAATAAATAAAAAAATTTTAAACTATTTTTTTAAACCGCCACGTGGAGCTATTATACCTCTAACATTAAATGTAATTCAATGTGATTTGCACCAGTCTCATTTCCTGGTGTGTACTCCCATTCATTGACATCGTAGCCAAGTGAGCATCGGAGCAGTATTGAATAGTGCTCTGATGATCGCAGGATGCAAACAAGAGTTGGAGCCACTTGACTACCAACTCAAGCATAACCCATTTCTGCAACTTCCTCAACTGGAGAGCCCAAAGCTTCATTGCGATGCTAATTCTTCCTCAAGTTTTGTTGGAAATAGACTCAAATACTCCATGACAAGTTTACTGTAATAAAAAAACATGGAGATGCTCTTACTACACTCAACATGTATAGGGCCTCAAGAATAACAACAACAAGTAGGTGCATTTTATAGTGAAGAGTAGGTTTATATAGACTGGATAATGTTAGATAATTGTGGCATCACAACTCAGCTAGGGAGATGTAATCAATCAAGTTGCAATATTTTCCAATGGTTACACTACAATCCAATGCTAGACATGGGCTCACTTCTACGCTAGAATAAATTACTATCAAAAGCATTCTATGCAACTTCAAACTCCAATTCTTATGGGGACATGTTTTGGAGTTTTGAGAAGTGAGAGCCGCCATTAATCAATGGAACAAGGGCTGCCAAAAATTTGACAAGGTGATAGATGAGGCTTTGGAGAATTAATTTATATCATCAATAAGTATCTTGTTGGGTTTATTACCATGACACTTACATGCCAAGTAAAGGGAAATAATTCATACGTCCAGAGCCTCCAACAGATGCAGTTCTTACTGGATATAGGCTTAATTGACCTTGTGCTTCATGTAACTCTACTGAATCAATGTAGCATGATCATCTAGCCCAAGTGTACCTTATGAAAACTGTTCATGGAATGTGTAGTGGAAAAAATTGAACAAGTGTGCATTCCTCCACTTGGTAAGGGGCTAGGCCATGTAGGTTGCAGCAAGGCTTCAGTCCTTGGAGTCCTTCACGATGGGGCCAGTTGGTAGGCAATATCCTATCATGTCCATTCATATTGGGGAATAAACTATAATATGGAAACGAGAAAATATATTTCCCTGTATTAAGGGGCCAAGGGGGATTAATTATGTTATATGGAAATACAAATATTTTGGGTGTATTTTATTACATTTCGTGTAGAAGTGGTGGAGGGGAGGCAAAGGGAAAATCAAGGGACAATGGCACAAGGTATTGAGTTTGATGAACACATGATGAACATGGGATACTCAATCGAGATGTAGGATGGTTGATGCTAGTACTCTATTGAATGGTTTTCATGTTGCTTATGTGCTTGGTTGGTGAATGGATCTTCAAATTGTTAATGAAATTGAGGTAATGAAGGATTAGGATTTCTATACTTTATGTCATTGTTATCAATTGGAAGTGTAGTTTAGGTGCATATTTCGTGTCAAGAAATCATGTGTTTTTTTATGCCTTTCAATGTAGCTTTCCTCCTTGAGTCCATTTGAATTTTTTTCTCTAGAAAATTCCCTTTGTGTGATCTCTAAAATCATCACATCCACTAGAGAGCATATAGGTTTGTGTATTGCAACCTTGTCCTTTTATAATCTTCCTAAAGAAAGCCTCATGCAATCTTTGGTTGACCCCATTTTCCCATTGTATAAAACACTAGTCTCCAATTCCCTCGTGACTCTTATATTTTACAAAAACCAAAACACCTTTTTTTCTTCTAAAGTTACTCTTCATTTTGACCATGTACTCCATTGTTAAATTCTAGTAATCCTACCCTAAGGAATCCACCTTTGAGCTAGACAAGAGATAGCCTAAAGATACAAAAAGGTTAGGTGTGGTAACAATGGCCTCCCTCTTTGTTTTCCACAAACTATCATTGATTTTAGGAATGCAATCTTAAGATGTTGTTTTGTGTGCTAACATGGAAGAACAAACATCTCCAAGATGATGGATATATTCTTAATGATAGAAAAATTGGTGGAGGAGGCTGAAAGATACAACTATTGGGTAGGAAACATGAATGGCTTATATGATCATCTACTTATTCTTCTACAACTAGAAAACGAGGATAGAAAACCTCCATTTCCTTTTAAATCTAATCATGATTGGTTGGATAAGAAATATTTTAGATTTCTTATTACAAAAAATGGAAATTTTATGATCCTTATTGGCTAAAGTCTAACATAGGTATCGCTTAAGCGACGTGTAAAATTTGACTTCGCTTAAGGGACGTTCTTGGACCATGATTTCAATCCAAATGTCTAGTATTGAGGTTGCCTCAGCGGTGTAATGGTTATAAGCATTTGGAATAGTGTATTTTAATTTCAATAACTTTTCAATGTATTTTCCTCAAAAGGAAATGAAATTGAACTTAGAGGTACCCAAAGGAAACTGTCTCAAGTAATAAGTTCTAGCAACCTGATTTTCTTTCAAAAGGGACACCGTGGTGTAATTGCACAATGTGCTCACTAGATGTTCAAACATGTGAACCCTCTATCCCCACGTGTATCTCCAAAGAGGTATCACCAATCATTCCAAGGTATTTATAGAGATTCCAAAGGTATTATACCTACTCGAGATAATGAACACAAGTTATTCACTTGCAATCGAGAAGCCTTGATCTTAACATTATACCATATAGGTACCCTTATGCACAAAAGAGCTAGATTGAGTGTATGGTTCAAAAATGCTAGGTATTTGCATCATTCAACCTGTTCAAAGTGATTTCTCTCCATTATTGGTGGTGGTTTACAAAAGGATTGTATATGGCATATATGTCTAGATTATGAGAGTTCAAAAATATCACCATTATGGATAAATACCTAGAAAAACATTCAAAACACCTGAAGGACATTATGAGTTATGGAGATGCCTTTTGTCCTTACTAATGTAATTTGTAGTGTCTTGGAGCCTGATCAATTCTATTTTCAATCATTTCCCCAAAAATATTGTTTTGGTATTTTTTATGATATTTCATTTTTTCCTATATTGTGTTAACTTTGCTTAAGCAACGCCTATTCGACATGCATACTAAGGTATCGACATTTGAGAGACGTCGATACCATCGCTTTCACATCGAATAGGAGTCGCTTAAGCAACGTTAACACAGTATAAGTAAAAATAATGAACATGATACTATCTTACTATCATACTATAGGAATTTCACCATGGTTTTTTGACACGAATATTTCACTCATGAAATAAAATTTAGACTCATTTGGTTGTTTGAAGATTGGTACATGGTACATGTGATGGCTTGAGACCCACAACCATGGTTTGGACATTGACATACATGGTACATCCTTGGTGTGACAAAATTTGAAATGATCACCACATCTTCCTCACTTACCAAAAATTTCCTATGCAATGCCTATATGGTGGATTAAGACCCCATAAATGACTTGTGATCCCCAAACACAAATGTTATGGCCTAAGATCCTAGCTTTTGGCCCAATACCATGCCCTTATCCCTACAAACCATATCTAATACACCAACCTTGAAATGACCACCATATTGATGTATTAAGCCAAAGATTCCCCATTTAGGGCATGTGTGATGGTATGGGAGGGCCACAATGGCCAATGATCCCAAAAATAAAATTTAATACTTAATACATGGCATTTTGGTATTAGATGTTTCCATGCACACAAATAATTGTCCTTGGTGTGCCAACACTAAAAATAATAAAGATATCCCACTCAGATGTTAAATATTCTCAATGCTATGCTTGTGTGGTGCTTTGGGGAACTTATGAATCTAATTCTCACATTCACAAACATAAGTGACAACAAACTTGTAAACACAAGTGCATATACAACTACCCATGCATCTCATTGGTGACCATTCTCGTCTCGTGTAGAAGGTTAGAATTTGTTAATCAAATTGGTTAGGTTCTAATTGAATAAGATTCAATGGGTTAGTGTTCCCCTAACCATAGGCCATGAATCCACTAGCATCCTAAAACACTAACATACTAGCCCATAACTACCGATTAATGTCCCATTATAACAACTGATGCACTAACCCTAAATCCTTTAAAACCTAACCTTATGCATGGTTACAAACAATACATCTTCTTACCCATGTGACTCATATTGTAGGCATGCCTATCACATCACTAAATTATTCCA
The DNA here is from genome assembly GCA_027924585.1 of Larix kaempferi. NCBI lineage: Eukaryota > Viridiplantae > Streptophyta > Pinopsida > Pinales > Pinaceae > Larix > Larix kaempferi. Next base: position 10,510,280 of record BSBM01001022.1, read on the forward strand.
AGAAGATTGTTTAGTCAGAGAGATGGAATAATGACAAAAAATATAAATACATAACTCACACTAAAGTTAAGTGATGCAACTAACCTATGCACCTTATTGATGCACATAAGTAATGTGCCTAACTAACACAAATCATGCATATAAGCAATGCAAATAAGAGACACAAATAGTCCACACATCTCATTGGTAACCATTATCCTTTTGAATAAAAGGTTTGTTAATGTATTGGTCAAATGGGAAAGGCATATTCCCAACCCATTGGTTTAACTTGCCAATCTAGGGAAAGTTAAAAATAGTGGGGACAAAGAATGTCCTAGAAACCCACACAAGGCCTAGAAGACAAAAGGACATTTTTTATGGCATAATATTATAGGTCTTTCCCTCATACCATTCTCATATATTCAAGAAACATCATTAGTGTGTCAAACATTAAAATGACCAACAACACCAAGGTTCCCCATTCAAGGAATATGTGATGGTTAAGGGGGCACACATGAACCCTCAACCACAAATGTAAATTTTATGACCCAATATATTTGGTTTTGGCCTTGTATCATGCCCACAAATGGAGAGACACCCCACAAATTTTTATTAAGCAAAACCAACACGATTATTCAACATTTCGTATACCTTGCCAAAGAAATTAAGCTTGCACCTAAACATTGAGTCGCCTAAAAAAACCCTGGTTTTGTTTGTTTGGTGAAGAGAGTTCATTGTGGGTGCAAAGGAGATTTCATTTCGTAGCTTCTGTTATTTGGTGGAGAGGAGAGTTCATTTCCTATCTTCTGTTATTCGGTGGAGAGGAGAGTTCATTGCCTAGATTGGTAGCTTGTGTGCAATGGTCGAAGCTTCTAATTCAGTGAGTTAATTCGATTCTCTGTGTATATGAAATCTCTTTGAATCTCTATCTTTGAGTGGGTGTTCGTTTCTCCCTTTGCTTTGAATATATCTCTATATAAAATCCCTTTATTTTTTAGTGTTATTTTCGACCTTTGCTTGCTCGTATTATGAATAAATTAACTCATAGTTGATGGTTTATGTATATAAAATTATCTCTATGGTGATTCTGAGTGTTATTTTCACCCTTTTCTCTTAACACATGCCATTAAAATACTCGAAATGACTTCACAAGTACAATTAGTTCGTGGGGTGAAAGGAGGGTATCTATGGTCTTCATACACAGTTTTCCAAGTTTGAAGAGAAGGAACTACCTTTGGAGAAAATTGTGTGACACTTAGGGTAGCCGTGGTTTCATTTGTAAGGGTCACTTTAGTAGTGAGGGCACAGTTCATAGATATATCCTCTCGTCTTGCAGCGACTGCTATTCACTTCAAAAAGAGGGCGAACTGATGTCATATCCAAACAGAACTGAGTTGGAAGGGAAGCCCAATAAACTGTAGTGTGTGGGGGTGATGTCATGTCAAAAGTAGTTTAGCCATATTGTTTAGATACCATGTAAATCCAAGCTACTCAATAAGACCATTTGGTTCCATCTCCTCGTCATCACATATAGTATCATTTCTGTAATGGTTCCATCTCTTGGAAGGACTCCTCCTTCTACTCTTATTTTTTTTGAGCAATATCATTTGTGTATTGGTTCCATCTCTTTGCAGGATCCCTTCTTCTACCTTACTATTTTTTAGCAAGGAAGTATGATATGAATGTAGGTCAAGTTCTCTACGCTCTTAGATTCTGATTAGTTTCTCTTCATTGCATGAATAAAAGACTATGTTCTCCAACTCCTCTCATAGGACATGGTACTAGCTACTTTTGAAAGAAATCATATATAAAATATTGAGTAGCCCTATTTTGACCTCAAGGAAGTAGTCAGCAGTAGTCATTGTGAATTCTGGGCAAGTTCTGGGCAAGTGTTAGCCATCAAACAACAATAAAACCTTATTACTTTAAATTATGGGCACTATCTAGGCAATCTGTGGATAGGAGCAACAATAAAAGGGCATCTCTGAGTAACATATGCACTGTTCTTGATACTAAACAACAGTAAAAGGAAGTTCTAGGTGGATTCCTGAGGAGCATGGACAGTTTTGGGGTCATAGTAGCGGTAAATATTAGGTCTGGGTTGATCCTAAGCCAATTCTGGACAATTCTGTGCATTTTCCAGACCTGTAGCAGCAATTTTGGGCACATCTTAGGGTTGTGTTTCAATTATGGGAATCCCTAGGCATGATTCAGCCCTATTTTTAGCCTTAAACAGCAGTAAAGAGGCCTCAAATCCAAAGTTGTGCATGTTCTGAGCAAGTTTTAGGATGTTTCCTGTAATGGCAGTCACAAATGGCCTTAAAACTTCATCATTTTTAGTGTTGGGAAAAACGATATCTCCACTTGAAGACAATGTTCCACATTTTGGAAGGCTTCAGGTCTATTTGAGAGGATCCGTCCCATAATATGAGCCTTTGGAGGCTGGTTCTTCTACCTATTGGAGGATTCTTGCTTACTACAGTTTAGAAATATCCCTTAATAATAAGAAGACATGGTGTGGATCCATTTCCTATTTGCTTTCCTTTCAATGGGCTCTTGACATGGTTGAGGATGTTTTCTGTAAGCTCATACTGTGACTGTGTGAAGTGGTTGAAGAAATCTTTCCCCACTTCTAGAAGCATATCCCTTACTGGCCAACCTATCTCAATTGTTTCTTTAGTTAATAATGTATGATGTTATCTAATCCAGAATAGAAATTATATAAGATTGACTTTGTATCTCTGTAATTTGTGGAGGTGAATTGAAAAAATATTAGGTTATGCATATTTATCAGACTGAAATTGAGATTTACTAGATAAATGTTGGAGGAAAAATATTATTGCTTGTATGATATTCACTGAAACCAAGATTTTGGTGCTTGGACTGTTGCAAACACATTATTCTTTTAAAGTCCACTATTTGCTTGTGTATTTACAAACCAATTAGATTACATATTCAAGTACGAAACATAATCAAATGCTTAGAAGTATAGGGAAAAGATTTATACTGTGCGGAATAAACACTTTGCAAGTTTAATTTATGTAGCAAGGTTGGTAAAATAATTGTATAATATATAATTATCATGCTAAAATCAAATTTCAATCATTGACCTGTTTTGATATTTTGCATCAATCTGATTGGTGGTTGGTCTATTGTTACGGTGGTAAATTGTAGATACATGAGGAGGCTAGAAAGTTAACATACCAAACTGGCATCAAGGTAGTGGTTGCTTATGGAGGGGTGCCTATTACTACACAGGTTTGTGAATTTTCTTGCATTTGGCCATTCAATGCTTGCATTTCTATATAATGCATTTGATTTTTCTGTATAGTGATAATACTTGACATTATTTTCCGGTGTTCTTACCCCTTTGACAAAATATATGGAAGGTGGAAATTGTTAGTCCACAAAGAGCAGCGTGGTTGTGATATGAAATGTTGGTAAATGTCAATATTTGGAGGCTTGTTTATTTTGAAATGATACACATATTTGACATGTTAAACTGATACATAGTGTCTCTTTAAGGAAGGATATCATGATTTGACTGTAATATTTCATCTAATAAATATGTTCATCCAAAAAATGCATATAATTAAAATTTTGATAAAAATGTTCATGTACATCCCTGCAAATCCAAATGATTAGACATAAATATGCAAAGTTTTCTCATGTATATAGCAAGGGTTCATATAACCAAAATAATAAAGAGTGTAAACCATTTCTGGACCAGAAGACATAAAGAAAGAGGAAAACCACATCTGAAATAGGCTTAGGGTTTAGGTTTTATTATTTCTTTTAGTTTAAGTTATTTTGTGGGCCAAGTGTGCCTCTGTATGCTCCTGTATGGAACTGATCGTTTTAGATTGAAAATGATGGTTCTATTAAGAACTAACCTTTTTAGTCTGAACTGGTTGTAAACCCCCTGCAACCAATCCAACTGGCTGTAAACTGATACAAAGTGTCTATGCAATGGAGGATATCACAATTTGACTACAATATTTCAGTTCATTATTAATTTGCAGAGTAATAACTATGTAGGATTAGAAATCTGGTGTTATTGCGGTTAATGAATGTTCTCTCATGCTTGTTTTAGTTAGTGTTGTCTGAACTGTATGGGTTTCTGAATCGGTTGACCCCAAAAAGTGGAACTGGATTGCATCCGGTAAACAATTGGAAACTAAAACTGGCCCACCAAAAAATACCTAAAATATTTAAATTTTGATAATAAAAAAATTGTACACCCATGTGATTCCAAACCATTAGACACTAATATGCAAAGCCTTGTCATGCAAATATAAGTGTGCATATGACCAAAATAATAAAGAGTGAAAACCATGTGTGAAGTTATGAACCCATCTATGAACCAGTTTTATCAGAACAAGACTAGTTTTGCAAAAATTGGCTAGTTCAACTGGTTTACAGGCCAAACCGGCCCAAATTGTGGCCTTGAACTTGAAATGGTTGGTGCAATACTGAACCAGCCAATTCTATACTCGAACTGGCTATAAATTCCTGAAATGGGTGGTTTGGTATAGAATTGTCTAGTTTTGTATGGGTCTATACACTACGGGAGCACGATTTTGACCCTGAAAATAAATGAAAAAATAAAATAAGTAAAACAAAAACCATAAAACTAACCCTAGAACATAGTAATTACTGGTAATATTAAATTGTTGAAGTAAAAGTTGACATTATCCAGATCTTTTATTTAGCTATCCTTTTACTTAAAACTTTTAAGATGACCATTAATTATATGAGGTAAGCCATCTGCATTTTTATTGACTAGTTTATGAGCCATTTGTTCTTGTTGAGCCAACTAATGAGTAGGGGTCACGGAATACACCCAAAAGTAGATTGCTTATTCACTATCTTGTTCAAATTAAATATTAGTGAACCCAAACAAAATGGAATATATTCATTCACACAAACATTAGCATGTTTATATTAGCAATGGATCAACTCCAGATTCCCATTAAGTTTATGAAAATATATGACAATGTATGGACAACTTGAAGTTGAGAAAAATATTCAAGCAACTCACTATTCAAGTATTCGCAATCTCATGATATGGAATTTATCATCTAGTTAAGGGATACAAACATTTCGTCTTCTAGTTTATTCATATTGTCTATATTGAACAAAGTACATAAATTCTCATAGTGGAATAGACAAATAAGGAAGATGATTCGTCTAGAATATTGGCCTTCCATGCACAAACTATTGAGCTCCTCAACTGCATCAATATGTCATGTCTACAATAAGAATCACTGCACTATGTTACGAAATGCATATATCACATGATTGAAATTTGTGTCTGCAAATTGTATGCAAAAAAATTCAGCATTTTTTTTGTTTTAGTAAATAATTGAAAACTTTGGAATTATAGTTCTTATGCCTTGTGAGGATTGTAAAGAGAAGGTTGCTCTTGCATGATAACTTGTATATATTTGGGTACATGTGGATATCCTGTTACAATCATCTCCTGAACATTCTTATTGTCTTTTCTTAGACTTAAAAATAATGCAATATGGGTGTTAATATTGCTCATCTCCATAATTCTTAAGGGTGCTAGCTCAATGGTAGAGTGCCTGCCTTACAAGCAGGAGGTTGGTGGTTCAATTATTTCGTACCCTATTGATATTGAAATATTGGTATTTTTAATAAAATTGTTTTATTATGATTTATTATGGCTATAGAGGAGGTTTCAAACCGTCTTTGTATGTTTCTACGAGGGGGGTTCTAAGCCACCTTCATATGTCACTATGAGGGGGGTTCGAAATTGCCCTTGTATGTTACAATGAGGGGGGTTTAGAACCACCCTTGTAGGTACCTACGAGGGGGGTTTGTAACCACCCCCAAAGGCCTCTACGAAGGGGGTTTCAAACTACCTCAATAGGCCTCTACGAGGGGGGTTCAAAACTGCCCCTATAAGGCTCTACGAGGGGGGTTCTAAATTGCCCCTATAGGCCTCTACAAGGGGGGTTCTAAAACGCCCTATAAGACTATACGAGGGGGGTTCACAACCACCCCTATATCCCTCTACGAGGGGGGTTTGAAACCACCCCTATAGTCCTCTACGAGGGGGGTTCCAAACTGCCCCTGTAGGTTTGTATAAAGGGGTCTTATGAGTGGGGTTCACAACCTTCCTCGTAGGTCTCTATGAAGGGGGTTCAAAACCACCCCCATAGGTATCTATAAAGGGGTCTACAAGGGGGGTTTAAAACCGCCTCTGTAGACCTCTATGAGGGGGGTCACAAACCGCCCCCAAAAGTCACTTTTGGGGGCAGTTCCAATCTCGTCAAAAACCGCAGTTAAAGGGAAATTTTTTTAACATTGGTTCCTTTAGGGTTGGTTTTTCCAAAACCACCCCAAAGCCAACCCCCCCATAGGTCACTTTTGGGGGCGGAAGACAACCCCCCCTAAACGCCAAAAATGTAGTAGTGACCAGAATATTATGAAGAAGCAATGCAGGTGGAAACTAGAAATAAGTGGGAGTAAGGCATGAATGAGGAGATGGACTCATTGGTAAGAAACCATAATTGGGATTGGTTCAGTTTCATGTTGGTAAAAGAGCATTGCAGGATTAAATGGGTTTATAGGTTGAAGGAAGAAGATTAAGGAAATAATCGGTACAAGGATAGACTTGTTGTAAAGGGGTTTGCACAGAAGAAAGGTATATATTTTGATGAAATATTTTCTCATGTTGTTAAAATGACTTCAATTAGAACTATTTTAAGTCTAGTGGTGGTAGCATATTTGCATCTTAAACAATTAGATGTAAAAAACAACCTTTCTCCATGGGGATTTGGAGGAAGAGATTTATATGCAACAATCATAGGGGTATGAGGACAAAGGGAAGGAGAATTTGGTATGCAGGTTGAAGAAGAGCTTATATGGCCTGAAGCAAGATGTAAGATAGTGGTATTTGAAATTTGACAGGTTTATGACATAACAAGGTTATAGTAGATGTCATTCTGACCACTGTGTTTATTCCAATAGGATAGATAATGGAAAATATATTATATTGTTATTGTATATGGATAGCATGCTTGTTGCAAGGTCTGACATGTCGGATATAAATGTTCTCAAAAGGAAGTTAAATAATTCATTTGCGATGAAGGATTTGGGTGCTGCAAAGCAAATCCTTGGTGTGCACAAGACCAGATATTACACACTCAATGGGAGTTGTGAGCATGTATATGAAAAATCTAGGTAAAGAACATTAGAAGGAAATACATTGGATTCTCAAGTATTTGAGAGGTACTACCAATCATGCATTATGTTTTGGAGGTTTAGACACTATTCTACAAGGATATGTTGATGTAGATATGGTAGGTCATAAAGATAACAAGAGGATCACCATAGGGTATGTATTTACAGTAGGTGGAACAACAGTAAGTTGTATTTCAAAACTACGAAAGGTTGTATCTCTTTCAACAATGGAAGCATAGTATGTTTCTACTATAGAGGCTAGTAAAGAGATGAGTTGGTTACAGAGGTTCATGGAAGAATTTGGTAAGAAGTAGGAGAATAATAGGTTGTATAGTGACATCCAGAGTGCCATTCATCTTGTAAATAAATAATCCTTCCATTCTAATACTAAACATATACAACTCAAGTACCATTTCATTTGGTTTATTCTGGAAGATGAACTATTGAAGCTACAAAAGATATACACTAAACAGAATCCCGTAGACATGTTGAAAAAGGTAGTAACCAGAGAGAAACCGATTTCTTGCTCATTTCAGTTGGCCTTCAAGCATGAAGGTGAAGATGAGAAATTTTCCAGATCCAAGGTTCAAAGCATAGTCCAGCAAGTGCAACAATGGTGGAGTTGTTGTGATCAGTATCCAAGTTGGAGAATGTTGGTTGTGGAGCCTAATCTTACTTATTCAGATATCGTGTTTCAGCCGTGTCTAGATACCAGCCCATGACATGGGTGTTTGGGTGGGTTCCCCACCAAAAAAATAGTTTCCATGGGGGGTATAGTTGGGGAAGCGACTATTTTGGGAGCCCCGCCCCCCCAACAGGGGGTTTAGGGGCAGCACACCCATAGCGAAAATTTCAGAAAAAATGGCTTGTAAAATGTTGTAATTTCATAGTCATGACTTGGTCAATAATGGGTGATTTACAGGCCCATGGTATTGGTTGTTCCATAGTATTTTCCCTTGATAATATCTCTTTAAAAGGAAGGCATTGTAATATGGTTGTGTATTATAGAATTGTAAATATATCTAATTGTGTCAGAGAGATTGTGAGAGAGTGAAGAGGAAGTTGTAGCTAATGTGTTGCAGGTTGTATCCCTTCATTTGTTGGATGGTATAATAATAAGTACTGCCAATTTCTTTGTGGATGAGGCCCATCTTGGGTGAACCACGTTATAGTGGTGTCTCTCTTGTAATGTGTTTTATGTGATTTATATTTGCATCTTGTTTATTGTTATTGCTCTGCGATCCTATTTTTTCTAACATATACCCTATAACTATAATAGATAAATGTTTTAGATGTTATGGGTTGAAGTATTTTTTGGGGGAAATTAAGGATACAATGCCTTGGTCTCTAGAGTTATTGCCTCCTCTTACTCTCACAACATGTGAGGGTTAGTTCATCATTGAAAGTGATGTCTCAACATATTAATGGGGTGGTGTATTGATAGAGAAATTTGCCAAAAGAGAAGAAATATGTGTGTATTCTTTAGGCACATTCAAAGGGTCAAAAATTAGCTATCCCTCATGCCATAAGGAAATTCTAGTAGTAAAGAAGACCATTCAATATTTTCTCTTGTGTTTAAATCCAATCAAATTCAGTATTTGCATTGATCTCAAGATTATGCAAGGAATGTTGAAAAAATAGAAAATCCTAATTGAGAATAGCTCTCGTATTTAAGAATGACCTATTTGGTTGGAAAACTTTGATTTTAAATTTCAATTCAGGTCTGCATATTTGAAATGTCTAGCTAAAATGATTACTCGAGAACAAGCACAACCTTTGATCAGAATGTTTTCTAGAAATCCAAATAAGATCAGAAAAACTGAAGATTGTGCTTCTTCTTCCAAGCGAATTCCATATGAATATTGGACTAGGAAATTTGATGGGAAAGAAATAATTGATCTACCATAAGTCTTTAGATCAAGAGATTGAAGACATACCTCTAAAGTGTACCCTTTAAACTAAAACACCTTCTTTCGCCTTAGAAATAGGTACCAATTTGTGTGTTGCACATAAGCTTCACACAACTACTAAGCCGTGAGGTCTGAGTAGAGCTGCAATACATTTTTCAAGTGCCATCTCACAAATTAGGTCTATAACATGATCGTCTTGTTATCAAAAATACTTTTAGCACTCAGAACACATGCCAACGGGGCCTTCCAAAGATAATATCAATTCTTCCAGGGCAGCCATGATGATTATGATCCATGAAAAATGGCATACCCAATAACCTACAAATTATTAACAATAAATTGGGTGTTTTCAACAATAAAATAACATTCCTCACGATCTCAAAATGAGACGAAATGGATTGTTACATTTATAACAAGGATGTATCCAAATCAACATAGATATGGTAACTACAAGGATATATATGCTCCTTTTCACAATCCTTACTTATTGGTCCTTTTTGTATCTCGAGGTACCATTCAATAAATTTGTCCTCTTCTTCCCTAAATTTATTTTTATCCTTTATAGCTACTTGCTTTGTTGAAGTAGACAATGTAAAATAATGCATTTGTAACATAGTGCTTAGCAATATATTCCCTTTGCTAGTCATTTGGGAGGAGTTTGAGTACAATCCATGGAAGCTACCTAATGTTTAAAGTTGATGAGAAAACTATAGTAATATATGCATGAGTGCTCCATTTGTGTTCAGGGGTGTTCTTACATTAAACCATTTGGAGAGGAAAAATACATATGGATTCATGTAGGTAGGTTATTGTTTGTTTATAGAGTGAGAGGATGTGCATTTTATACCCAACATATTCTCCTATGTACCCATTGTTGCTCTATTGGCACAATGCCTCACATTTCCAATCACCAATATATGTTGGAATAAATAGGGGATCAATTTGGTAGCATCCGACAGGTGTAAGGGCTCTTGTATATGAGAAATTGCTTCTTGGATATAGAGTAAATATATTTGATCTGGAGATTAAAAAAAGTAATAAGGGGCCCTCATAAATTATGATAGAAACAATTATAAATTGATATGATCTCATAATATATGGGACACCTGAAGATGAATTACTCCATTGTTACAATGTTCTGTAAATGATAGAACTAACTTTCCTATCCATTTGTAGAATGTGGTGGTTGGATTCCACACATAACTTGTGGGAATATACCTTCTACTAGCCTATTTTTATCTTGATGGTGTGTGACCAATGACGTGGAATGTTTTCGTGAATCCTCATTCATCTTTAGTTGCTCAAAATTATATCTCAATTAGTTTATATTACAATGATGCGCCCTTTTTTCATGAATGTTCTATAATAGTATATGTCTTCCCCTGTCATTGCTAAGAGTTGAGCATTTCATTCATAATTGATTTGCTAATATGCTTCCATCCACTTGTTAACCCTTCTCTTTTCTTCTCACTTTTGATCTACCCTTTCTTGTAATAAGTTTCTTGGCTTTTATTACCTGCATAGTGCACAATAACTAGCTAGTATTTGACTCATGGGTCCAACACCATTGTATTCCCTACCTCCTTGTAATATTTGTGTCCCAAAGTCTAATTTAATAACTTTTCCATCCTTTTCCATTATGATCACCTCCAATAACTTGGTTTGTTTTTGTATCCAGTGTAGACCACTGCATTTTTAGTAGTGTAGATCCCACTATCCTTTCTTTGTTGGTTATACTATTGGGATTCTAAGTACAATTTGTTCAAGTATACTAAAATATGAGGTTGAAAATAAAAATATAGAAATATATGTTTGATTCCTTAATTTGTATTAGAGGGTTCTCATGTTGAGACCAATTAGAGAAAACTAGTTTATGTGGCTTCATTTTAAGTAGGTGGTTGTTTCTCAATAGAATCTCACTTAAAACACATTGAAATCGATAAATTTTGGCATTGAAAATAGCATGAGTATCATAAAAAAACTCTTCATTATTAGTTCACAGTCTCAGTAAATGAATTCTCTATTACAACAATACAAAATCTTAATTACAAAATTTAAAATCCAAATAACCATATTCAATGTAAAATGATTGAGAAAGAACTCCAAAATAACCCTAGAGTAGTTATCTCAATTTATCCCATTTGTTGGCAATTTCATCTCTTAATATCAAATTCACCGAAAACAAATTTAAATACCACAACAACCTCTAAGAATGTGAAAGGTGATATATTTGTAGATAACAATTTAAGTCTATAAATTTAATATAGACATGGTACATTTTCTCTAGTTGATGGAGTTCTAATGGATGCACCTTGTACCATAAGTAAAAAACCCTTTTCTAAGTCCTTGACCCCTTAGTACATTACGATTAATCTTAATTCTAGGAAAGCATTACATATTATTGTGTTCATTGGATAGTTACAAAAAGAAGAAAAAGGCACCGGAGTTCACACCTCCTACTTACAATAACAAAATGTAAAGTATCCTCAATTAGCTTTTAATGATTTCTTAACATAAGAATCCCGACAAGATTGAATCATGAATTGATGGGTAGGAGACTATTATCTCAAACCTAAACCCACACATTAGATGGAGCCATGCCTCAAATATTTCGACACATTGTCATTCAATATAAGCTTAGTTCCCTTAGCAATATGACTTATGTTTCTTAAGCTTTGGACTTTTCTCGTTTTTCCAAATTCATTTATAATAATGCTCTTTAATGTTTATGTATAACTCTTAAATTATCTATTTAATTTTCCAAATTAATTTATAGTAATGTTCTTTAATGTTTATATATGATTCTTGAAGTGTCTATATGTCCATTAAATATAGATAATATTTGGATTTATTAAGTACTTATAAACATGAAAGAGAAATCAATATACACACCTTTAAACCTTTATAAAATATACATAAATCATATTATACTAATTTATTATTTTGTTATTACAAAATTTTTTATTTTTATATATTTCAATTTTTCTTTAATTTTAATTTACTAAAATTATATTACACGTCCTATTCAAAAAGTTGATAAATACATTAATTTCTTTCCATACATTATATATATATATTAACATTTTCTTATAAATAATATAATTGCATAACCTTACAAGAAAATCATATACACCTACAGGTAAATTAAATACAAACTACTACTTAAATTAAATAAACCAAAATTTCAGAAATGTATGACATGAACATAATACAGTCTAAATTGACATTATACATAAGGAATTAGGATAAATAATTAACATTTTAGTTACCACAAAGTATTGCTGCAAATTCAAACACACACACACACACAAAAAAAAAAAACATTATATATAATGAAGTATGATAAAGAACCAACATTTTAGGTTTCAGAAAATATTACTAAAAGTAAAAATAAAAATAAATCTCAGTTGAAATTGATAAAAAAATGTTAGTTAAACATTCTATATTTTGGTTTGCATTTTTTATGAGAATAAAGTTGTTGAAATTGCATAAATATATTGTTGGAATTGCATAATCGAGATGTGCAATTTGAAAAATAAAAATAAAAAAATAGTAATTTGAAAAAAAAAATCATAACCAAACAATTAAATAACTAATACTAAAAATAACATAAAAATTATAAAAACCTTTAATGACTCTCAATTATTACAACAATAAAAACCTATTAACTACTAATTTTGAATTCCAACGTGACCTAATTAATATAGAATGATGGAGAAATGCCAAATTAGAATTTCTGTAGCTTAGTTCACTCATGTGTTTTCCCGGTTAATAAATTCAGTGAAAACATTAAAAGATCATTATAACAGCTAAACCGACATTAAATCAAAATGTTCAAAGAACCTATGGTTGTTTGTGTAAAATTTATAGATTTTGGAACAACTCAAAACAGAGTATCCCTTGCACCAATATTTGATCTCTCCATTCCCTATCAATAGTTCCTCTCCTATATCATCACTATGCTTCATCTGTTATTCCAGTCTGAAGAATCTTTCATTCCAAAACTCATTTTATCCCTTTTAATATATTCTGTCATAACAAAAAAAATATAAAAAATATAGATAACTGCAACTCCACAACTTCAAGTGCCTACGTATACAAAAATATATAAAAAAATAGAGGACTTGAGGTATTCTGGAACGAAAGATTACTCAAATGGCATAACATGGCATTACTTGCCAAAATATTACATTACAATGCATAGCTATGTGATCTACATATATCACACTGCATTAATTCAGAGACTAATATTCTGAACGTTGTGTTTTGAACCATAGTGTTAGTGTTAGTAGAACATTACAAAGACCAACAATTATTAATAATATTTTAAATATTAATTACAATTTTCAAAAGTATATTAACTGAATTTAAAGTATGTTAGAAATGGGATACAATAATGCAATATAAAAGTTTATAAGTATTTATTTATATATAGAATGCAACATATATGTATAACTGTTAAGTGTGGTAAATAGTTCCAAAATGTATTATAGAAATAAAATTGTTATAAATTATTACATAAGTTTTGTTCACAGTAAATTTTGATTATGAAATGAAGTTTTAACTATTTTATATTATATATACAATATAGTTCAAAAAATTATTTGTTAAATTTTACTTGTTTAAATTAAAAATTCCAAAAAAAATGAAAATTGTTTAAAACATATTATAAAAATAATTACTTCAAATATGATTTTATATAAATTAAAAGTTTTCAAAAATGAAATTTCGATACTGATATATCACACGGATTGGTAAACAAACAGTTATGTTACACCAATTAATAGACTAAATAAATAGAATTTATGATACCTCTATTAACATCCATCCAATTGTTTGCAAATTATGCTGGTGGGATAAACCATTATCTTACAACCATACATTCAATAAAATAATAAAGCATATGAAGCATATGTCTGCATATGAAAGATGGATGGCCCAACGGATGTTAACAATAAGTAGCTATAATGCACGTGAAAATGTGAAAGATGGATGGCCCAATGGATGTTAACAGTAAGTAGCTATAATGCACGTGAAAAGTGAAAATGTGAAAGATGGATGGCCCAACTGATGTTAAGAGTAAGTAGCTATAATGCACGTGAAAAGTGAAAATGTGAAAGATGGATGGCCCAACTGATGTTAACAGTAAGTAGCTATTTATACTAATAATGCACGTGAAAATGTGAAAGATGGATGGCCCAACTGATGTTTGCATATGAAAGATGGATGGCCCAACGAATGTTAACATGTTAATAGTAAGTAGCTATTTATACTAATAATGCACTTGAAAATGTGAAAATGTGCAAGGTGAAGCCATAGCAAGGATATAACAAGCATATGATATTAAAGAACTAGCTTTGTATTATTTTTCCAAATTCTTATGTTAAATATAATTAATGAAATAGATAGCACATACATACATTGCCATACATTGCCTTACTCGAAGGAATAAGTTATCTCGATAAATAAAATCTGGTAAACACATAAATATTGATAAATGAAACAGTTATTGAAAATGCATCTTTAATACTTTCATTAAGCGAAATCAATTATTCAAAATGCCTTTTTTAACTAAATAAAAGATTCTCGGGCAACTCTAACTTCATTACTATTTAATACATTTTCACAATACTCTCCTAGAAAAACTCAAATAATATTATATTACATTCTTTAGGGTACTAAAGACCCGACTTACAATGGAGGTTTTACCTCATGACTTTTACTTTACCAAATATAATAATGGCATCCCCGAATGGAGGTAAAACATCCCCTATGGAGTTACAATAATAAAGCACAAGTAGAATATCCTTTGAAGTTACATTAATTTAACAGTCCCTCAGCATTGGAGCATCATCTTCTACAGCACTGGAGCATCCTCATCTTTAACACTAGATCATCATCTTCTTTAGTACTGGACCATCCTCATCTTCAATACTGGAATGTATGCAGCACTAGAGCATCCTCATCTTCAACACTAGAACATCTACAGCACTGGAGCATCATCATCTTCGGCACTAGAACATTTGCAGCCTTGGAGCATCCTCATCTTCAACATTGGAACATCTGCAACATTGGAACATCCTCATCTTCAGCACTGGAATATCTGCAGCACTAGAGCATCCTCATCTCCAGTATTGGATCATCATCTTCTACAGCACTGGAATATCATCACATGCATCACACATGATCCTTCCTTTCAGAATTACGGGATCTTGGACCATCCTTCCTTTCGGAACTCGGGATTCAGTCCAACAACTCTGGTGATCTTTCCTTTCGGAAGTAGGGATCATGGACAATCCTTCCTTTCGGAACTGGGGATTCAGTCCAACAACTCTTGTGATCCTTCCTTTCAGAACTAGGAATCATGGAAAATCCTTCCTTTCGGAACTCGGGATTCAGTCCAACAACTCTGGTGATCCTTCCTTTTGGAACTATGGATCATGGACAATCCTTCCTTTCGGAACTCGGGATTCAGTCCAACAACTCTGGTGATCCTTCCTTTTGGAACTATGGATCATGGACAATCCTTCCTTTCGGAACTCGGGATTCACTCCAACAACTCTGGTGATCCTTCCTTTCGAAACTAGGGATCATGGACAATCCTTCCTTTCGGAACTTAGAATTCATTCCAACACTCTTAGACAATCCTTCCTTTCAGAACTAGGGATTCAGTCTAAGGATCAACATTTAAGGCTATCCTTCCTTTTGGAATTACGGGATCACTGTCTAGGGATGATCAATCCCACCACAACTCAAGATCAACATTTAAGACTATCCTTCCTTTTAGAATTACTAGATCACTGTCTAGGGATGGTCAATCTCACTGCACCACAATATCATTAGCACTACTCCCCCTTTCGAGGGAAGTCCTTACGGACTACACCAAGCTTGTCACAAAAGTGCTCAAACTTCACATGATACAGAGGCTTAGTCAACACATCTGCAACCTGCTCATCAGTGCTCACATATTGGAGCTTTATAACTCCCTTCTGCACCATATCATGAATGTAGACATATCGTATTTCTATGTGCTTCAACTTATCATGGAACATGGGGTTCTCTGTCATCTTTATACAACTCTAGTTATCACATAGAATTATTGTGCTATCCAATTCCAAATCAAATAGACCTGATAACAACTTTCGAATCCATATGGATTCACAACTGGTAGAATAGGCTGCAATATATTCTGCTTTTGTAGTGCTGAGAGAAAAGATGGACTCTTCCTACTTAACCATGAGATCATGGCTGATCCCAGAGTGTAACATCTTCCTGAAGTGCTCTTCTTGCCTAAGACACTTCCTACCCAATCTGAATCTGTGTAACTGAACAGTCTGTAGTCATGATCTCTATTATAAATGAGACCATAGTCTATTGTACCTTTTAGGTACCTCATCACATGCTTTGCAGCTACAAGGTGAACACGTTTGGGCTCAACCAGATACTGACTCAAGGTGTTCAAAGAAAAGCATATATCTGGCATGGTATTCATCAGATACATCAATGACCCAATAATCTGCCTGTATGGTGTCATATCCACCAATTCTGACAAAGCATCAGATACAAACTTCAAATTTGTATCCATGGGTGTGGCCATGGATTTATACTCCAACATATCAAATATTTTCAATATTTCTACTGCATACTTCCCTTGGTTAAGGAAGATTCCCTTTGGGCTCTGCCATACTTCGAGACCTAGAAAATAATGCATCAGGCCAAGTTCTTTCATCTCGAATTCTGCAGCGGGCTTCTTCTTGCACTCTGAAATTTGCTTCTCATTTCCTATGAGGAATAAGTCATCCATATATAGTAATAATATGACAGGTTCATCATCCATAACCTTGAAGTAAAGGTTAGGATCAACTTTACTCTTGGTAAATCCCAAGCTCGTCAGAAAACTATCAATTCTTCCATACCAAGCTCTTGGAGCTTGCTTCAACCCATACATATCCTTCTTCAGTTTGCAGACATGTGTCTCTTTGTTTTCAACCTCAAATCCTTGTGTATGTTCTATATACACTTCCTATTCAATGACACCATTCAGGAAAGTTGTTTTCACATCCATCTGGTGTAACTTCCACTTCATCATGGTTGTAAGTGGCATGATGATTCTAATTGAAGTGTACCTTGATACTGGTGCAAATGTTTTTTCATAATCGATTCCCTCCTTTTGGGAGAATCCACAAGCCACAAATATAGCTTTGTATTTTTCAATACTTCCATCCGCTGCATGTTTTATCTTATATATCCATTTATTTCATCTTTCTAAGTCACTGGATACCAAGATCTTGAACTCTATTGCAAGTTGTCTCTTGCACCCATCTATGAGCTTCTCATCTTCAAAATTGTAGAAAATGTTGATGTCTCATCACTCTAGGTGATCCTTGATCTCATCATTCTATCCATGGGTGACTTATGAGCCCATACAAGGTCTTCTTAAATCTGCATACATGTGGTTCTCTGAGTCATGGATGTTGCTCGATATCTTCTTCTATTTTGATTACACCACGAGTCTGGCTACTAGAGAAACATCTCGTCATAGTCAACTTCCTCTGCTTGATTTCATTAGTCTTGTTTATAGTTGAACCATCATCACTTGTTCTACGAAACAAGTCTCATCATTCTTCATTTGTAGGTGATCGTGTACGATACTTCCTACAAGTCAAATTTAGTAGCATGGTTAGAACAATTCATAGTTTCCAAAACATATGCATAAAAACATAGGTCACATTGTCATATTGCTATCTTAGCCAATAACACAACATTCATCCATATCCCACATTCATATGGTAACTTTCTAGATTCCTTCCATCTATACCAGAACATTATTAAGAGCGTGCACTACTCCCAATATGTCAGCAAAGAGGTTTCACTCTAGATAAGTAGCATTGTAATGTTGTATAGCACCATAGGCTACTTACCCATCACATATTAATGCAAATGTTCTAGGATGCATACTATACTTCTAGGAATATAAACATGTACACAACTGAACATTATCATTTAAACAATTTGATAAAATGACAATTCAAATACTTATCTTTGTTTGTTTGGTAGGATCTCTTTTGATCCTAGTCACCTTGTAGGTATTACTGGAATGTCTAATGGTGAGCTCTACTCCATCATCTGATTCTGAGGTTCTGTGCCTTTCTTGCTTATGATCTATAATGTTGATCAAGTCTTCTACCATAGATCAAAGATGTTTCGGAGTGATCTTATGTGAGCCACCTTCTTTTGTCCCAATAACAACTGCATCTTATATAAAAGTAATTATAATTTCTTTCTATAGTACATCCTCCTTCATCATCATAGTTCCTACATCAAGCTTGTATGTTGCTTCTCCTATTCTCCTAGTGAAACTTTTTGAGGGGAGTCCATTTCTTCAAAATTGAAGAGACTGCTTTGAAGCAACATCATTATAGGACATATTCTTCAATTTATTCCTTTGGTAACTTCCTGGAAGGTCCTTCTTCCTCTTCTTATTCTTCGACTAAATGAGCATGATGTATTTTGTTACTCTTCTTCTTGTATTCCTCTTTTATCACTGGACAATCTTTGGCAATATGTCCCATCTTAAAACAATAATAAAATTGATAACAAGAGAAGTATTTCTGCTTATAGTTTCCTTTCTTGTACTTATGAAAATTCTTAGGTGGATGAAACTCCTTATCGTTTTCCTTCTTGAAATGAGGTTTCCCCTTTCCTCTTTTAGTATGGGTAGCTAGAGCTTGATCATCATCTCTGAGTAGTGCTTCTCGATTTGCCACTCTAGCCTCCCGTTCAACCCATTCTTCCCATACAACCTCAAATATTAGACTTTCCTTTCTTGCACACATTGTTTGGATAAAAGAGTCCCAAGGTCTAGTAAGACCATTAAGAGCAGTCATCACTAATTCATCTTCGTCAAGCTTGTCTCCAATTTCTTCTAGTTGTTCTTTGAATTGACAAACCCTAGTAAAGTAATATTGGATAGATTCACCTGGGCCATGGATCCCAAGGGAGAGAGGCACCCCTAGCATTATTCTAATTTCATAATTTATTTGCTAATATGATTCCATCCACTTGTTATCCCTTCTCTTTTGTTCTCACTTTTGATAGACCCTTTCTTGTAACAAGTTTCTTGGCTTTTATTACTTGCACAGTGCACAATAACTAGCTAGTATTTGACTCATGGGTCCAACACCATTGTATTCCCTACCTTGGCCTTGTATTATTGTTGTCCCAAAGTCCAATTTAATAACTTTTCCGTCCTTTTCCATTATGATCACCTTCAATAACTTAGTTTGTTTTTGTATCCATTGTAGACCATTGCACTTTTAGTAGTGTAGATCCCACTATCCTTTCTTTTTTGGTTATACTATTAGGATTCTAAGTACAATTTGTTCAAGTATACTAAAATATGAGGTCAAAAAGAAAAATATAGGAATATCTATTTGATTCCTTAATTTGTATTATAGGGTTCTCATGTTGAGACCAATTAGAGAAACCACGTTTATGTGGCTTCATTTTAAGTAGGTGGTTGTTCCTCAATAGCATCTCACTTAAAAAACATTGAAATCGATAAATTTTGGCATTGAAACTAGCATGAGTATCATAAAAACACTCTTCATTATTAGTTCACAGTCTCAGTAAATGAATTCTCTATTACAACAATACAAAATCTTAATTACAAAATTTAAAATCCAAATAACCATATTCAATATAAAATGATTGGGAAAGAACTCCAAAATCACCCTAGAGTATTTGTCTCAATTTATCCCATTTGTTGGCAATTTCATCTCTTAATATCAAATTCACCAAAAACAAATTTAAATACCACAACAACCTCTAAAAATGTGAAAGGTGATATATTTGTAGATAACAATTTAATTCTATAAATTTAATATAGACATGGTACATTTTCTCTAGTTGATGGAGTTCTAATGGATGCACCTTGTACCATGAGTAAAAACCCTTTGCTAAGTCCTTGACCCCTTAGTACATTACGATTAATCTTAATTCTATCAAAGCATTACATATTATTTGTTCATTGGATAGTTACAAAAAGAAGAAAAAGCCACCCGAGTTCACACCTCCTACTTACAATAGCAAAATGTAAAGTATCCTCAATTAGCTTTTAATGATTTCTTAAGATAAGAATCCCCACAAGATTGAATAATGAATTGATGGGTAGGAGACTATTATCGCAAACCTAAACCCACACATTAGATGGAGCCATGCCTCAAATATTTCGGCACATTGTCATTCAATATAAGCTTAGTTCCCTTAGCAACATGACTTAAGTTTCTTAAGCTTTAGACTTTTCTCATTGTGTGTATTAGTTTTCCAAATTCATTTATAATAATGCTCATTAATGTTTATGTATGACTCTTAAATTATTTATTTAATTTTCCAAATTTATTTATAGTAATGTTATTTAATGTTTATATATGATTCTTAAAGTTTCTATATGTCCATTAAATATAGATAATATTTAGATTTATTAAGTACTTAGAAAAATGAAATAGAAATCAATATACACCTTTAAATCTTTATAAATTTAACATAAATCTTTATTATACTAATTTATTATTATGTTATTACAAAAAATTTTATTTTTATATATTTCAATTTTTATTTAATTTCAAAATTTAAGAAAATTATATTACACATCATATTCAAAAAAGTTGATAAATACATTAATTTCTTTCCATACATTATTATATATATATATGTTAACATTTTCTTATAAATAATACAACTACATAACCTTACAAGAAAATTGTATACACTTACAAATAAATTAAATGTAAACTACTACTTAAATTAAATAAACCAAAATTTTAGAAATGTGTGACATGAACATAATACAGTCTAAAATGACATTATTCATAAGGAATTAGGATAAATAATTAACATTTTAGTTACCACAAAGTATTGCTGCAAATTTAAAAAGACACACACACAAAAATAAAAATATTATATATAATGAAGTATGATAAAGAACCAACATTTTAGGTTTCATAAAATATTACTAAAAGTAAAAATAAAAATAAATCTCACTTGAAATTAATAAAAAATGTTAGTTAAACATTCTATATTTTGGTTTGCATTTTTTTTATGAGAATAGAGTTTTTGAAATTGCATAAATATATTGTTGGAATTTCATAATCTCGATGTTGAAGGATTTTTAGAGCAGTGAATCCATTTTTGCACCATTTCTACAGTTAAAGTTAAAATTGCCCTATTTGAAAAATAAAAAATAGTGATTTGAACAAAAAAATCATAACCAAACTATCACACAAGAAAAATCCAAACTTAAAACAATTAACTAACTAATACTAAAAATAACATAAAAAAATATAAAAACCTTTAATGACTCTCAATTATTACAACAATAAAAACTTATTAACTACTAATTTTGAATTCTAAGATGACCTAATTAATATAGAATGATGGAGAAATGCCAAATTAGAATTTTTGTAGTTTAGTTCAGTCATGTGTTCTCCCGGTTAATAAATTCAGTGAAAACATTAAAAGATCACTATAACAACTAAACCGACATTAAATCCAAATGTTCAAGGAGCCTAGGTTGTTTGTGTAAAATTTATGGATTTTGGGAAAGCTCAAAACAATATCCCTTGCACTAATATTTGATCTCTCCATTCACCATCAAGAGTTCCTCTCCTATATCATCACTATGCTTCATCTGCTATTCTAGTCTAAAGAACCTTCCATTCCAAAACTCATTTTGTCACTATAAATATATTTTGCAGAACAAAAAAAATATAGACAATTGCTACTCACAGAGTGCTTATAGTGTTACTAGAACATTACAAAGATCAACAATCATTAATAATATCTTAAATATTAATTACAATTTTCAAAAGCATATTGGCTGAATTCAAAGATCAACAATTATTAATAATATCTTAAATATTAATTACAATTTTCAAAATCATATTAGCTGAATTCAAAGTATATTAGAAATTGGATACAATAATGCAAGATAAAAGCTTATAAGTATTTATTTATATATAGAATGCAACTTACATGTATATACATGTTAAGTCTGTACATGTTAAGTCTTAAGTCTGATAAATAGTTTCAAAATTTATTATAGAAATAAAATTGTTATAAATTATTACATAAGTTTTGTTGACAGTAAATTTTGATTATGGAATGAAGTTTTTACTATTTTATATTATATATATATATATAATATAAAATATAGTTCAAAAAATTATTTTTGTTAAATTTTATTTGTTTAAATTAAGAATTCCAAAAAAGACAAATAAAAATGGTTTAAGAAATATTATAAAAATAAATACTCCAAATATCATTTTATATAAATTAAAAGTTTTCAAAAATGAAATTTTAATACTGATATACCAAACAGATTGGTAAATTATAGACATAAAATTGTTAACAAACAGTTATGTTACACCAACTCACTAAGATATATATATATATACTAAATAAATAGGATTTATGATACCTCTATTAATATCCATCCAATTGTTGGCAAATTATGTTGGTGGGATAAACCATTATCTTACAACCATACATTCAATCAAATAATAAAGCATATATCCATTCAATCGTTTGCAAATTATGCTCATGGGATAAACCATTATCTTACAATCATACATTCAATTGCAAATTATGCTGGTGGGATAAACCATTATCCTACAACCATACATTCAATAAAATAATAAAGCATACATCCATCTAATTGTTTGCAAATTATGCTTGTGGGATAAACCATTATCTTACAACCATACATTCAATTAAATAACAGAGCTTACATCCATCCAATTGTTTGGAAATTATGTTGGTGGGATAAATCATTATCACCATTTTCTTACAACCATACAGTAAATAAAATAATAAAGCATACATCCATCCAATTGTTTGCAATTATGCTAGTGGGATAAAGCATTATCTTACAACCATACATTCAATAAAATAATAAAGCATACATCCATCCAATTGTTTGCAAATTATGCTTGTGGGATAAACCATTATCTTACAACCATACATTCAATAAAATAATAAAGCATACATGTCCATCCAATTGTTTACAAATTATGATAGTGGGATAAACCATTATTTTACAACCATACATTCAATAAAATAATAAATAAAATAATAAAGCATACATCCATCCAGTGGTCAAATTTGAAAGGTTGGTCTTAATTTTTTTTGGAAGGGCATGTAAACATCCAGCTCTTCAATGATGAAAAGTTATAAAAATAATTACACTTCAATGAAAAAATGTAAATTAAATAAAAAATTTATTTTAAAAATAATTACATTTTAATGGAAAAATGTAAATTAAATAATTTTTTAATAAAAAAATGTGAAAATAAGAATGTATTTCTAAATATTTATCATTTTAAAAAACAACTACATCAAATTATTGTAAAATTTCAAAATATTTTGAACCATGGCAGCTATGTGAACCATGGTTCACAGCACTCCCGTCCACGGTCTGGGCCCCTAGGGTAAGTGGTGATTCTTTCACGTCCATTTGTAAATTAAAGATACTCGTGGCATAACTAATTTATAGGCTAACTACGTCATTAACGAGCAGAAAGAGCGAAGCCCAAGGTACACAAAGCTAAGTGCCTTTTAACTCTGCGAAGTTAAGTCTAAATGACACCAAGATTCAAGCATTACCAAATCTACCGAAGTCCTACATGTGCAAATGAAACTACCCGATCCAAATTAGACATAACCTAGTGTTATCACCAAAGCGAAAACAAAGGAGCCAGGGTAGGGTTAGAGAAAGACGTAGAAGTTGTATTTATTACAAGCATACAGATTGATTTATAACAAATAAAAGATTGATTTATTACAAGTAAAAGATTGATTTATAACAATCCACCAAATCATATCACTGAACAAAATTGCTATAAAAGCTAAACATCAATATTTGAAATATTATCAATATTACTGGAAACATGAAGTTGAAGCCTCGGCGGTAACCATTCCGTATTAAATATGGTTGAGGTAAAAATACAGTAAAATATTCTTTAGAAAAATACATGAAGCAAGCAACCAAAATTTGAAAGTTGAAGCAACAACCAACACCAAGATAGAAGCAGGCTTGTGAATTGATTTGAAAGTTGAAGCAACAACCAGCGCCAAGATAAAAACAGGTTCATGAATTGATCTAGGCTCCTAGAGACATTGAATCTTAAAAAAAAAAGTATGAGAACAGATTTTCAAAATAGTATCTGTGAATAGTAAATCCTGTAAATTTTAGAGGCCGGAGCAATAGCAGGAATTTAAAATATTCCCGCTATATTCCTGTGCCATCTTTATGTCTTTTTAACGCTGCGGGGTCTATCTCCAGTACTTCGTACAATTTATTTTATTCCATGTGAGCCCGATTTGAAATGGATGCCTCTGCGCCCATAAAGGCTTGCATTGCTTTTACATTGAAACACGCCCATAAATATTTATTTCAAATCGCTCAAGGCCGTGTTTGATGCATCATAGCATCTGTACAGCCAAGGAGAATAATTAAAGTTGAGGGATTGATCTCGTTCTGTTTCCTGCTTATTTCCGTCATAGAATTCCTTCAATGTTCTTTCTAACAATCCTAGGTATTCTAATATATCGCGCTTAGCCTCTTCCTGGGATTCTTTCCTGCATCTTATGATGCGAACAACTGCATGATCAGAAATCTGGACAAATTAATGCTAACAATTTTGAGGGAAACATTGTTAAAAAACCCGTCAAAACTGCAGTAATCCTGCCTATCACCGACAGGTGAGAGAAATGAACGAGAGGAAGCAGAATTAGCAATTTCCGGGGAAACATTGTTAAAAGAGCTGGTCAAAACCTGCAGAAATCCTGCATATCTTCGACAGGCTAGAAAAATGAATCTTGTACAAGAATATTTTGAAATCATATTCTTCTCCCAGGGGAAACTAAGTGTTTTGAAATCATTTTTCAATGAAGAAACGTCTTCTCCCAGCCACTGAGTGACATGAGCTTCCTTCCGCATCCCTCTCACCGAAACCGAGGATGATGATACGTGGTGGAAGGCGATTTAGTTATGAAATTATGTGTAGGAACAAGCACGAATTGCGTGGAAGGACGATTAAGTTCTGAATTTGCATAAGAGTACAGCCTACAGGTCCAAGTTGCAATTTGGTATGTTTTTTTTATATTGAAATTTGTGAAGTCACTATTTTATGGTCTGCACTCTATACAAAATATGGAACGATTGATTCAATAGGCTATTCTTGTAACTGAAATGGATGATGATATGAACGGTCAATTGAAAGAGTTGCTTTTCTTTTGAAAGGTTTATGTTTAGTTAGACCTTCTCACTGGATGGGCAAATTTTAAATTTTATATTTTATTTTGATAAGTATTTTTTTTCTGACACTTCTGAGACGGGCCAAAAGGCTTTGGAAGGGCTGGGACGGGTGCAAATTTGACCACTGCATCCATCCACTTGTTTGCAAATTATGCTGGTGGGATAAATCATTATCTTACAACCATATATTCAATAAAATAATAAAATATACATCCATCCTATTGTTTGCAAATTAAATTATGCTCCTGGGATAAACCACTATCTTACAACCATACATTCAATAAAATAATAAAGCATCTATCTGCATTTGAAAGATGGATGGCCCAACGGAGCCCAACTGATGTTAACATGTTAACAGTAAGTAGCGATAATGCACGTGAAAATGTGAAAGATGGATGGCCCATGTTAACAGTAAGTAGTTATTTATGCTAATAATGCACATGGTGAAAATGTGAAAGATGGATGGCCCACTGCCTTGCAACGCTGCACTGTACTCAGCTGCTGCTGCCAATATGGCCGTAGCAAATGTAAGGCTGTTGTACCAGGCACACCTGCCGTCCCTGAAAAGCTGCCGCTGTAATGCTGTTGTGCCTTGCAAAGCTGCACTGTACTCAGCTGCTGCTGCCAATATGGCCGTAGCAAATGTAAGGCTGTTGTACCAGGCACAGCTGCCGTTCCTGAAAAGCTGCCGCTGTAATGCTGTAACGACGGTTTCAAGTTTTTGGTGCTTATCATTTTAGGGTCTAGGTAATTTCATTGAGCGTTAATTTTTTTTATGTTATATGTAAATGTAAAAAAAAAATCATAAATTTAAAAGGGAAAAATGTGAAAGAGAGACTAGGGGTAATTTAGCTGGAAAACATACATCAAACAAAAGCGTGTATTTTCTAGTTAAGTTAAATGGTATTTGCTGGTCATGACAACGAATGTTAAAAATAAAAATTAAAAAAAAAAGCAGGTTGAGCAGCAGGAACTTGACTAGTATTAAGTATTACAAAACATGCATTACATGTGGGTTAAAAACTAAGTTTTTTGTTTTTTGGACGAGCGCAAGCAATCCAGCACAATAAGGGAAATTACGAGCAATGTAGAAGGGGGAACAATAAAATGGCGAAGGGTATGTACACGCTAGGGTTCAGGATCAGAGGTATTAAAATTTCTGACAGGACATCTAAAATTTCTGACAGGACATCTAAATGCATAGACCTCATATAGATGTTTCAAATATTTTATTACCTGTCATTCTTGGCGGAATGGCGTTCCAGTTTCAAACCTACCTGTCAAATTCGTGTTAGAATGCAAAAAAACGTTCTGTGGGCCGTCAAATTCCAGGGCTGCTGCCCGGCCAGCCCGCGGGCCCATATAGTCAGCAGCAGCTGAGTACAGTGTAGATTTGCAAGGCTCAACAGCATTACAGCCGCAGCTTTTCAGGCTCAGCCGTTGGATAAGGCTCAGTTTTTATAATGACACTCCTCAAAATGACAAAATTTGATTAAACTATTGAACAACCATTTTAAAATGACTTCCCTCAAAATGGATAAGGCTCAGCCGTTGCTGACTGTATGTATATATGCTGTGTACGTAGTAAAGTGTTAATATGTATATATGCTGTGTACGTAGTAAAGTGTTAAAATGCAGGCAGTTGTGTTGGGCGTTTCTGAAATTTAGAAATTACATAAAGTAGTTCATCAAAATTATAAATAGGAGGTGCACTCTAGGATCGGCCCATAGCCATACTTTTATTTTTACATTCTTGGTCCCCTGATAAGTTCTGCAAAAATGGTTAATATAACCGTGAAGAGTTCGCAAATGGTGCAGCCTGCTGTTCTTACTCCACAAAGGGATGTTTCGACTTCAAATGTAGATCTGGTAGTGGGGAGAAAGCATGCCAATAGTGTGTATTTCTACAGGCCCAATGGCAGTGACAAGTCCGCTTTTTTTCTCAATGGACGTTCTCCAGCATGCTCTGAGCAAGGTTCTGGTGCCCTTCTATCCCATTGCGGGGAGACTCAAAAAGGACACACATGATCACGATCACGGGCGTATCCAAATACCTAGTTTGTTTGATTTATTTTGGAACATTAAGCATTTGGTTCATGTATCCATAGATCCATATATAGTTTCTTTAATATCCTCCTATTTGGTTCTACATGAAGCATCATTGTATTATATAGACTGTTTGATATTTTTTATGAATTATATGTTATGGACAATTTACGTACATGCAGGTAACATTTTTCAAATGTGGAGGAGTGTCATTAGGTGTGGGAATACATCACACTGTGGTTGATGGATATGCGGGTCTACACTTGATCAATAGTTGGTCTGAAGTAGCTCGTGGGATGGACATTTCTCAAGCACCCTATATTGATAGAACTGTTTTACAAGCTAATCATACTCCAACTCCAAAGTTTCATCATATAGAGTATGAACAATCTCCGCAATTGAAAGACAAAAGTGGTATGATAATCAATACACAATATGATTCTTCAGTTGGTATCTTTAAAATTACTAAACGAGAGTTGGATAGGCTTAAAGGTAAGGCTACACATAATGGAAATAAAGTAAAATATAGTACTTATGAAGTGCTTGCTGGACACATTTGGAGATGTGCTTGTAAAGCTCGAAAGCTGAATGAAGATCAACAAACCAAAATGTATTGCCCGGTAGATAGTCGTAATAGACTTCGACCACCTCTTCCTTCTGGTTATTTTGGAAATGCTATTTTCATGGCTGCACCTATGGCTCTTGCAGGAGACCTTACCTCAAAGCCTATAGATTATGTTGCAAGTGTCATTCATGAAGTTTTGGTCCACATAGATGATGAATACTTGTGCTCTGCTTTAGACTATTTGGAATTACAAGGTGATTTGACTACTTTGGTTCGAGGAAGTCATACACGCCGGAATCCCAATATTTCTATCACAAGTTGGTCTCGACTGCCTATTTATGATGCAGACTTTGGTTGGGGAAGGCCAATATTCATGGGACCTGCAAATATTTACAATGAAGGCCATACTTACATTATCCCAAGTCCTACAAAAGATGGAAGTTTATCAGTTGTAATAAGATTGGAGGCAAATTATATGGTCGATTTTGAGAAATTTTTACATGCAGATTGTAATTAGGTTGCATACTTCTTTGGAATTACATTCAACTGAAGTGTAGCAACATTAAGGATAATTCATAAATAACTTTTGGGAATGCTCTCAGCTTTGAAATAAAATAAGGCACAATCTTATTATTGTGATCCTAAATATGTGACTCTATATCTTTTCTTAAATAAAATAAAATGTGTTTTATTTAATAGATAATTTTAATTCAGCATGATTAGCATGCATGAATACAAATCTTCACACATAAATTTATTTATGTGCTTATTATCAATATGGATGTAAGTTAGTAATACAATATCAATATAGATGCAAGTTAGTAATTCACTTTAGCTTGTCCCCACATGAGGGGCTAGTTGTGACTTAAGAGTGATAAATATTTGAAGAGTATGTTGTCATACAATATTTGCTACTCCAAGTTCTCCTTTCTATTATTTTTATTGTAAACATGATTTGATTTGGAATGCTTTTTTGATGAGAATTAACTATGGACAACATGTTGAAGCAATGTTGTAGATTTGATTAATGGGAATATGAATACTTTTCACACCCACTACAAAATCATTATAACAAGATATTTTGCACAACATGATTCTCTATCCTTTAAGCCTAATTTGTGAAATTCTTATATAATCTGCATTATTAAAAATTTGGGAATCTATCCACAAAGTAATATTTAGGTGGGAGTAACACTCCAATATGAGTAGAAAGAAAAACAAAAACAATTTAGGCCCATTATTTTAGATGTATCTCAACAAAATCCTTATGTCCCACTCATCACATTGGTACCACTCTATGGTAACCCTTTTTATGGACCCACGCATTCATAACCTTATTTCAAACCCATATTAATAGCATCCTTACATCGAGTTGATCATATTGGTACCACTCTTCCATAACCCTTTTTGTGGACCATTCCCTTTATGGCTATCACTCTACAAGGTGATCTCTCTCACAATTTTTCCCACTTGGAAACACTATATGATGAGTTGTAAATAAGTTATACCAAAACCACTCATCTACTCCACAAAATATTGAATACATCCATGCCCAACTTATCACATTGGAACCACTTTCTATTCAAATGGCCCACTTCATGGCATTGTTTCCTTCATCATATTTGGGATACCTATAGCCAAACCAACCTCCCCCCAAGGAAGGGATCCAATAATCAAATCCCAATGGGATTCACTATGTTAAGCCCTATATATTTTGACATTACATTTCTATTATTATGTTAGTATGGTATTTATTGGTTGGATAGGACCTTAATTTTAATTATGTGTCAACTAGGACCTTAATTGTAATTATTCCCACTATCTAAACTATATATACAAAGGAGACCTAGTTGTAAGATCATCTCATCTTGTCTTATGAATTTGATACATTCTATAAGAAGGTGTTCAAGCTCAAAGAGGCTTGTTTTTCATTTCTTTATTTCATTCTCAAGGCACTAGGTTGTAATCTTTTTTTCTATTTTTATGTTATTTTGGGAATTTGGTGCATAACATTTGATATCAATGCCATTTTCCCTATAATTCTTTTTTGGGGGCATATTAGATAACAAAAATTTTAGGAGCCTCATAATACGTAGTGAAGTACATATTTTCAATGTTTTAGTTCTTGGTTCATTATAAGTTCAGAATTTTATTCTATTTAAGGGCATGTGCAAGCTAATGAGGGTCACTTTTGGCACGTTAGATGCAATAGAAAAACTGAAAAATCAGGCATCCCTCAACTTACTTGGTTTTTTTGAGATGCTTACACAAGATATCTTGCATCGAGTAAAAACTATGAAACGTAGGAAATTGAGTCACGTTTCTGAATACATAACTTTTAAGTATTGAAAATTTACATAACTATGTCAAATTTAATTTTTTCTAACAATCACTTTTTTATTTTTTTGGCAAATGATAAGGTATATGTTTCTGTGGGTGCAGCCTTTCACTGCCTAAATGATGATTTTAGGCTACAAAATCTGTTATACATGTATAGAACCCGTAGCACTAGTGCAGCGCTATTTTTCCAAAATTAAATGTTTAATTTTTAATTTTTAATTTTTGTTAATTATGTAAGTGGTCAAACATCGAGAATGGTACGTCAAATGTGGGTGCATCCTTTGAAGGTCTTAATGTAGTTATTTTGACTTGGATTTTTTACAGGATGTAGAGGTCGGTGTCCTCTAGTGCAGCATACAAGTTTTTTTTTAAATGGTTGTGAAATGAAAAAGTTACGGAATTAACACTAATAGTATGTTTTTTGACCAACGGAGTGATGACACAAGAAAATTAGGAAATAAATAGAAAATCTCATTTTTTTTTAAAAAATTGCATATTTGGAATCTACATAAAAAATTCTATCCATGCCTAAAATTTCGTCAACAATGGTCAGGTATGTCATGCTGTAGAGAGCGGTGAAAAACAGGCATACTTAGAAAAATGTTGAAAATGTCAAATTAGCTATGGTCTAAAAATTCCCTGGCACAGGTTTGGTAAGTTCGAACCAACCACATAGGACAGTGGCTGACACACGGGGGCAGGAGGAGTGGGTGAGTACGCACTCAGGAACACATGCATGTTATGTTTAAATTCAAATAACACGTGCGCGTTGTATTTAAATTCAAATTTTAGTGTTTTGGCACTCAATGTTGTAAGCAACGCGCTAGCGTTATGTGGATACATAATGCGCGAGCGTTATGTGGATAGATAACACGCTAGCGTTATTGCTATGCAAAAATATTACCAAAATGCTTTTATCCTCCCGTGTTCTGCGTTTTCTCCTCTCGCCTTCCCTATTTTTACGTTTACCAAATATTTTACACAAACAAAATGATAAAGAAAACAAATTAATAGGAATAGTCTTTGAAATGGCTTGATGACTCGTTTCAATGGACACGTATTATCTAAATATCATAGCCATAGACAACAACTAATTCAAACAGTCAATTCGCTACAACTAAGATCAAACGTTAGATAATATAGTTTCTATAGTGGTAAGCAGCGCTATTGCAAGCTAGGTAAATATCATACAAATATTTCAAACAAATTTATGGGCATAAGCATTCCAGAAAAGATGGAAAAGTTTCAAAACGGTCGGTTGTACCAATAAAACTAGGGGCACCAAAGTAAGGCTCAAACTGCGTTTATGGACACTTACCAATCAAAGGATTTCTGAGTGTAAATGCAAATGCAGCAGCCCCTCCAAGAAATCTTCTTCTTCATCGACCTTCTCTTGGAATCAAGTGGCCTCAATGCCCAACCACTGAACAATTGCACGAGCTGTAGTTAAGAAATAATGATCGAAATAGAGCAATTATAAATGATTTGATCAACAAAGCAACTCTCCATCCTCTTCTTTATCATCATCATCATCGCCATCCTCTTCTTTATCATCACCGTCATCATCCTCATCACCATCTTCATCATGATTGGGTATTGATCATCATCATCATCATCATCGTCATCATCATCATCCTCTTCTTTATCGTCACCACCACCACCATCATCATCATCATCATCATCATCTTCATCACCATCATCTTCATCATCCTCATCGTCATATTCATCATCATCTTCATCGTGACCATCCTCTTCTTTATCATCACCACCATCATCATCGTTGTCGTCATCATCATCATCATCATCATCATCGTCATCGTCGTCGTCGTCGTCGTCGTCATCATCGTCGTCATCATCTCCATCATCATCATCATCATCATCATCATCCTCACCACCATCTTCATCATGAATGATCAATGATCATCATCATCATCCTCTTCTGTATGATCACCATCATCATCATCATCCTCGTCGTCGTCATCATCATCATCATCATCATCATCATCATCATCATGTCATCATCATCATCTTCATCATGCTTGATGATTGATCATCATCATCATCGCCATCCTCTTCTTTATCATCACCATCAAAATCCTCATCACCATCTTCATCATGATTGGGTATTGATCATCATCATCATCATCATCGTCATCATCATCATCCTCTTCTTTATCATCACCATCATCATCATCATCACCATCATCTTCATCATCATCATCGTCATATTCATCATCATCTTCATCATCACCATACTCTTCTTTATCATCACCATCATCATCGTCATCATCATCATCATCATCACCATCATCATCATCATCTTCTTCACCATCATCTTCATCATCCATATCGTAATATTCATCATCATCTTCATCATCACCATCCTCTTCTTTATCATCACCATCCTCATCATCTTTACCATCACCATCCTCATCATCTTTACCATCATCATCATCATCATCGTCGTCGTCATCATCTCCATCATCATCATCCTCACCACCATCTTCACCATGATTGATGATTGATCATCATCATCATCCTCTTCTTTATGATCACCATCATCATCATCATCCTCCTTGTCATATTCATCATCATCTTCATCATCATCATCGCCATCCTCTTTTTATCATCACCATCTTCATCATGATTGGGTATTGATCATCATCATAATCATTGTCGTCATCATGATCGTCCTCTTCTTTATCATCATCATCATCATCATCATCATCATCGTCTTCATCACCATCATCTTCATCATCATCCTCACCACCATCTTCATCATGATTGATGATTGATCATCATCATCGCCATCCTCTTCTTTATCATCACCATCATCATCCTCATCACCATCTTCATCATGATTGGGTATTGATCATCATCATCATCATCATCCTCTTCTTTATCATCACCATCATCATCATCATCATCATCATCATCATCATCATCATCTTCATCGGCATCATCTTCATCGGCATCATCTTTATCCTCATCGTCCCCGTCGTCATATTCATCATCATCTTCATCATCACCATCCTCTTCTTTATCATCACCATCATCATCGTCGTCGTCGTCATCATCATCATCATCATCATCGGCATCATCGTCGTCGTCATCT
The DNA here is from genome assembly GCA_027924585.1 of Larix kaempferi. NCBI lineage: Eukaryota > Viridiplantae > Streptophyta > Pinopsida > Pinales > Pinaceae > Larix > Larix kaempferi. The sequence goes on from BSBM01001022.1 coordinate 10,543,762, forward strand.
CCATCATCATCATCATCCTCACCACCATCTTCATCATGATTGATGATTGACCACCACCACCATCATCATCATCATCATCCTCTTCTTTATGATCACCATCATCACCATCACCGCCGTCATCATCATCATCATCTTCTCATCATCATCATCATCCTCATCACCATCTTCATCTTCATCTTCATCATGATTGATTCATCATGATTGATTCATCATCATCATCATCATCATCATCGCCATCCTCTTCTTTATCATCACCATCATCATCCTCATCACCATCTTCATCATGATTAGGTATTGATCATCATCATCATCGTCGTCATCATCATCATCCTCTTCCTTATCATCACCATCATCTTCATCACCACCATCATCATCATCATCATCATCCCCATCATCATGAAGATAAAGATTGCGAAGAATAGGAAAAAAATATGACAATGAGCATGAGGAACGGATAGAACTAGAGAAGTTATGATACTCTGTAACATGCATCGACAACACATGAGAGAGAAAGCACCATAATGAAGGCACCCATGAGTATGACAAGCCCTTGAATGAATCTTTGGCAGTTTATGACCATGTGTCTGACAACTACTGTCTTCCTTCTAAAATTGGGATTGATAAGAGGAAGGAAAGGAAGTTGAGAATTCCTATTACACTATTACTCACTCATGTACATAATTTGTTTTAGTCGCCCTACCACCAACATTGATTGCTCCAATTGCAATGTATTTATTTCTTCACTTACCATTTGATCGATTGTAGGTATTCAACATTGGTTTGGGAAATAGAGTAGCCACACATGAATCGTTATGTTTCATCTATTGCCTTTGCGTATGAGAATTAAAATGGTAGTGGCAGCTTATTCTACCATGGCGGAGAAGGGGAGGAATTGGTGTGAGGAGCCATCGCTAATCATAGAGCCAATGCATAGATGTGACTTTAGTGGAGTGCATGCATTTGAAATTCAAAATTTAAAATTGTCTCTTGGAAACAGTGTCAAAAAAGTGAAGTGATAGGATATATGTCATGCATGATATGCGTGGATAGGCTCTTGGTATATGGCATGCATGATATTGCTCACCGGAAGGAGGACATGTAAACAATGTAGCCGAAAAGCTCTACAAATGGTTATAAATGAACAGGTGCATTACAAATGGTTATAAATGCAAAAAAATTAATCATAGACTAATGCATGTAGCATAGGAAATGTGATAGTGAAGCTCCATGAATCATATGGATTGAGTGCAGGCATATACTTTATCATGTTAAACTTGTAATTTATGGTATTAGATGCATGCTTTCTTGTTGTCATATCTATGAAATGAAATCACCATTAAGATGACAATTAATCATATATTCAAATAAATGGTTATAAATGCAAAAAAATTAATCACAAACTAATGCATGTAGCATATGAAATGTGATAATGAAGCTCCATGAATCACATGGATTGAGTGCAGGCATATACTTTATCATGTTAAACTTGTAATTTATGGTATTAGATGCATGCTTTCTTGTTGTAATATTTATGACATGAAGTCACCATTAAGATGACAATTAATCATATATTCAAATAACAAGTGTTTCATGTGTCATCTATGATATCAAATCACCATTGCCATGACAATTAATCATGTACTCAAACAACAAGTATTTCATGTGTCATGAAGGATTACAGTATATATTATAAAATAGGCACAACTATTAGTAAAATATATAGGCATTTCTAATAACTAAAGCTCTGTTTAGATTTAAATTATAAGCATGTTTGATTTGTGATAAATCAATATATTAAAGATGTAATTTGTAGCATAACTTGTGGAGAGACCACTTTTGTGGGGAAGTCCGAGGGTGAGGTTTTCTGCCAACATTACACTTGATTTGTGAGTGGTGTAGCATAACTTTTTGGTTGGTAATTATGCTTGCTTAATCGACCTTCCCTAGTGGTGGCAATGTGCATATTATTTACTCGTGGTAGTTATGTGCATGTTCATATATATAGATGCATAAAGTTGTTGTGATGTATTATGCATGTATTCAATGTCATAAACAAAAAATGAGTGAGATTTTAAGTACCATGGAATTTAAACAATGTGATAGATTCATATAATAACATAATATGGAGATATTGTTGTGTTACTTCTAAAGTTAATGAATAATAAAATAAAACACTTTCTATATGAGAGATCAACAAAATATGCCAAATTTATGGTAAGAAAATATAATCACATGACAATGTCAATTATGTTATAAGAAATAATCAACAATTTGAAAAAAAAAAAATTAGACTTATAAGAAAGATTGAGCATCAATTTGATTAAAACCAAATAAAATGTTAATTTTATGAATTGATTACTTGCAAATTAAAAATAAGTTATAGATTCTAAAACATATATTTTATAATCAATGTTGTTATGTCCCTATACATTTGGAATCTATATGGTATGTTTATATATGTGTACATATTGACTTGCATTTCTTTTACTTAGTTTAAGATGTTTTACACTTTTTTTTCAATATCTAAAATTCAATTTTATTAAATTCTATATATATTTGATTTATGAAAATTTAATAACTATTCTGAATAAAAATTTAGAAAAAATATTTCTTGATTTTTTAAATATGAAAGTGTAAAAACAAAATTCATATAAAAACCCATTAAGGTGGATATCCTTTTCTAAGATATGATTTCTAAAATTTTAAATTTCCTTATTTTAATATTAATATTATTATTGTAATTTAAAATTTAATTAGATTTACGTTAATTGTAAACACTAATCTTACATAATCATTCTTATCTATTCTTACCTACTCACTTACCTAGCGGACGAGACCTCTTAGAGGGTCACAACTGGTAGGCGAGGCAGACGAGACCTTTTTGGAGGAGATGGCATGCACATGCTATGCATGATAGACATGGACATGTTATGTATGATAGGTATGGAATGTATGATAGGTATGGTATGGATATGTTTTCCAATGGATCGTTGGCGATGGCATGCACATGTTATGTATGATAGGTATGGAATATTGTTCGGTGGATCACCTATGTTTTCCAATGGATCGTTGGCGATGGCATGCACATGTTATGTATGATAGGTATGGAATGTTGTTCGGTTGTATGAGTACGCCAAAGCCCTGCAGTAATCTTAATTAGACTGCTGCAAGACTGTTGCGGGGTACATATTGCTTGTCAATATTTTTCCAAATTCCAACCTTTCATTATCTTTACAGCTAGGGCATATGTTCTTCAACTTTTCAAAAGGATAAATAGGCAATATAGGACATATATTCTTCAACCTCTTGAAAAGATAAAAGACAATATAAGAGATATATTCTTCAACCTTTTAAAAAGACAAAAGAAATAATTATACTTGGCTTCAAGTGTATAAATATTAATATCAACCTTTCAAATTTTAACCATCTTAAACAATTAACTACAATAAAAAATATAAACTTTTAACAAAACCTAATAAATAAACAATATTTTACTTCCAAATTTTGTTTTGATTGATTAAAAGTAGTTTAGTACTATTGACATGCCTTTACACTTTTAGGGTCATTTGTTAACTGTACATAATTAAGAAAAGGTCATTTGTTAATTTACATAATTAACTTATAAAAGAAAAAAGAAAAAAAAATTATATTAATCATATATTAATAATTAAAAATAAATGGATAAAATTCAAATAAATATTTGGAATATCTTTAATGAAAAAAAAAAACCTAAGTAGTCTTTATTTTGGAGAAGCCTAAAACACCATAATAATGTCTTTTCAAAAAACGTTTGTATCAATGACAGTGCTTATTAGATGTAGCAATCAAAGGATTCAAACAAAGCTCTTAATACGCAATTGATATCCACGTTTTAAATATCAAATCATTTTAGGGGATATCCACACTTAGATTTTATTGTTTCTTTATTCTTAACATCTTAGACACATGCTACATATATCATAATATAAGAAGCCTTACCTTATGAGGAGAACCTTTTATATGTGATGTTGTCTTCCTTCTCATACTAATCCAGATTTTCCATGCTATTGTGTGCTTTGCTTAATTTAATAGTTGGATGGGAAGCAATTGTATCATCCCTCATTTCAATTTCTCTCTAGCACATTTTAAGAAAGTTTGAAACTAAGTTGACATTGCCAGTTAAATAACACATTTCAAAGTATGTAATGTTTCTTATTTGAAATTTATTAAAATGGTGAAATTTTCAATTTTTCCACTAGTTCGATCCTTGACTAGTATTGATTTCTTGATCTCCAAATGGATCCAAATGCTCCCAACTTGTCACAGAAGGTATATGGATGGTATTAGGACATTATTATGAGGTTCATGGATGCTTTAGAATTTTCAAAAGGCTTCTAGAACTCTCCTTAAGATTCTGGCCAAGGTAGGGGATTTGACTAGCAATTTCTCTTAACTAGTATTGGTTTCTTGATCTCCAAATAGCTCCAAATGCTCCCAAATTGTTACAGAAGGTATATGGATGGTATTAGCACATGATTATGAGGTTCATGTATGCCTTGTATTATTCAAAAGGATTCTTCAACTCTGATTTGAATTCTGTCCAATGTAGGGAATTTGACTAGCAATTAGGGGTTCAATTCCCCATGGGGTAGATGTTGGAAATGGCTCTCCAAATGCTATTGGACCCTCTCGAAATTATCAACAGAGGAAGGGGATATATAGGGGACATAAATATAGTCTCATATGCATCACCATTCAGTTTATTAAGTCTGCTACAACCCTCTTAAATCAGATACAAAAGATTAGTTTCAACATAGGGGGGAAATGATAGTAAATATTCACAAATGGTTATGAAACTTAAGAATATTGCTCCAAATGGTTGTATAAAGAATATGAAACTTCTTCAACATATTAATGGCACTCCATACTACATTAATACATCATACATTGACTGAACCATTCGAATTTGATACCACTTCAAGTGCAAATAACAAGCTATTGGGGAAATGACACCATTTGTTCATAGTTTAGCATTTTTACATCAAATCTCTTTGAGTTTCGACCTAAGAGTCTTCTGAGCAGTATAAAAAGACTATATATATCATCTTACAAATATATGTGGCCTCAAGAGCTATCCCAAAGGGTTCATCACCTCAACAAGTGTGCCTCTCCTCAAGGAGCAAGAATATGCCAAGGAATAAAATAATGGTTGTAGAAGCAAGCGGAAAGAGATGTGACCATGAGATTCCCTAAAGCTTCAATCTGTAACAAAATACTCCATTTTATATCAAATGAAAGGTTTGAATGGCCTCTCCAATTGCCAATTAGGATGGGTATCTTTCACCCTCAAAATTGGTGCTAATCCAAGTAGAGTAACACTCCACTAGCTCTCCTCTCCAAATGAAAAATGTAAAATGATCAAAAGACACTATCCTTCTTTGTTATTTTATTTTATAAACTTCTAAGGTCCTCCATGGGTCGAATTCCTTCCAAGATATTGATGCAAACTCAAGTTGGGAAGAGATTCCAATGTGTGCCACTTGTCCCTCCAATTCTAGCCTCCTCCTCCACCAAATTCGAATAGGTGTCTCTTTGGCCTCCCTAACTCCCTTGAGTGCCCTCTTGGAGGCTATTTTTAGCTCTAACATGTCATAAATGTCAGATGTCAACATTCAGGTCTGATTTGTGTCATAGGTGTCATAGCATCTTCATCATTGTTGTCATAGAGCTAGGGAATCTAGTCCAAGTGTCCCACTAGCTGGAAAATGCCGCTTCCTCTTCCATGGGAGTCACTCTTCCACTCCAATTCGACCTTAATTGAGTCATGCCAAGTATATTGACCTTCCAACTCATCCCAAGAACGTTGGGCTTCTTATGGATTCGAAATGACAAGAGGAGGATGCCATGTGGCATAGAAAATCTAGCTTGTCTGGGTTCCACATCCTCCATGTGTCTTCATGATCAATTGCCACTTTGATTTTACCTTTTATTTATTTATTTAGATGCTTTATTAAATATTTATGCCATTCTAATGTCCAAACATCATTTATTAGCCCCCTTATTTGAAATCCCAAAGCTTCCACCCCCAACCTAGGGAACTAGTAATTTTCCTCCATGACAGTTCATTTGGATGGGTATATTACAAAATTTGAATTGGGAATTTCTCTTAATGTGACCCACCTTGTCCATTTGGATCTAATTTCACATTATTACTAACTTGGACTTCATTATTGACAATTATTTGACCCTTAACATCAATTTCACAAACTATCATGAGTATGGCCAAGGGGCTTAGGCCATTGTGACCAATGCAAAATTTTGGGACATGACAAAGTACCAAGTGGTATCAATACCAATTAGTTTGCTTAAATGAAGAAAAGAAAATAATTGGCTCATATAAAGACAACCTACATTCATTTCTAGTATTGAACGGGCAAACATAATATACATTAACTTCAAAACAAGACCAAAGGATGGAATGCTCAAAGGATATTAATAATAAACTCTTTATTTTTTAATAATATATAAATTTTGGATCTATAAAAAAAATTATATCATAAAATTTTAATTCTAAAAAATAATTTCATAAATTTGTTCTCCTTGATAATGTTGTGAAGTGATGTACTAGAAAATAAAAATTCTTAACTCGTAAGAATTTTGTCTGTAATAATGTTTCCAGATAGGATTGGACATGATCAAAAACTTGAATCCATAAAAGTTTTGACTTTTTGTACAGTTAATTCTGAATATTAAAGAAAATTTATTTAATTTGATGGGACTAGACAATGGAGGCTTATGTAGAAATCTAGAACCTATATTGCTCATGGGATTCTCCAAGAACCAAGTTACTGTGTCGTGCTTGATTCATTGTACGCTTGGGATTGCTTATGAAATCTTGTCACGTGTGACATGAACTCTAAATTGACGTGTGCTGATGCAAATAAGGAGGGTTGTGTATGGATTACTTTTGTATTCATTCCTTATTTTGGGAGATCATGTTGCATACAGAGTACTTGTTTTGATATTCATTCCTTATTTTGGGAGATAGTGCTCTAACATGCGATATCATTCCATATTTTATGAGTTCATTTATATTATGCTAGCATTTTGTAGATGGTATCTAGTAAGTTTTAGATTCCAAGTGTCTACGGGTCTGTAAATTGAAATTCATATTGATGTGCACTTTGAAAAGTGGCCCTTCCTTTGAAATGTGTTATAAATTATGCTATTCTTAATTGGGCTTGTAAAAATAGGATTTTATATTTTTTTGAAGGACAATTTTAACTTTACACTTCTGGGACAAGATGAAACCCTTTAGAAGAGCTAGGATGAGTTCAAATTTGAACGATTATTAAGGTGCCATATTGGCTTAGTACATAACAACGTTTTGGCATATCATGATAAAAATTAGTCTTAGTTGGCATGTTTTTTCATTAAAATTTGAGTATCTAAAGCTTAGACAATTTTGATTCTATTTTTGAAAATTCATTCAGAATAGTTCGAATTATAGATATAAGATGTGGAGATTATAAAAGGGCATTGAAATATTGATATTTGAACAAAATCAAAAATAAAAAAAAATGTTGTAGTATTTTATATTTTTACTTAATTATGATAAATTTGTGGATACTAAAAACCATCATAGATCCATCTTAACTATGGCTCTACCAAGCGCTTTGAGGGATCAAATCCCTTGAGGTATAAACCCTTTTTAGAGTGCTAAACTCGAGGAAAGGTTTGCACATCAAGGGATTTTATTTGCTCAATAGAGTCATAGTTAATATGTCCATCGTGTGTGTGTGTAACACAAAATAACAAATTTCACAAAGGATAAAGAGGTGGCGGGTTTCTTCACCAATAGTGAGAAGCCAATGAAGGATAAAGCTTGGAAGCATAGAAAATGTGAACCATATTCTTTGTTGAATCCATTATAAACTTGTATGAGGGAATTATACCTCAAGTTTAGCACTCTAAAAAGGGTTTGCAACTCAAGGGATTCGATTCACTCAATAGAGTCATAGTTAAGATGGATCATGTGTGTGTATAACACAAAATAACGAATTTCACAAAGGATAAAGAGGTGGCGGGTGACTTCACCAATAGTGAGAATCCAATGAAGGATAAATCTTGGAAGCATAGAAAATGTGAACCATATTCTTTGTTGAATCCATTATAAACTTGTATGAGGGAATTATACACCTCCATGTATGGTTTCTTGTACAAATTATTTCATATGAGTCTTGTTTTGTACTAAAATATATTTTTATTTACTTCATATTACACTATATATATATATTGATTGAGAGAGAGAGAGAGAGAGAGAGAGAGAGAGAGAGAGAGAGATTTATATGTATACATACAAATTAAGAATAAATAAATCACAAACATCCCTTCATAAATTTCCCCACTTAAATTTGATTATTATCAAATCAAATATGATAATCTAACAAATAAATATTTTATTCCAATGAACACACATATTTACATTTCCAAGTAGTAAGTGCTAAATAAAGATATATAAGTAGGTGACAATTCATTTGTTGGATTCTTGTGATGCATTTATGGAATCCCTAAGTTCAACCACTTCCAGAATCTATATAATTAATAGAACCTTAAAGCTACATGTAATGTACCAATCAGATCTGATGATACTCTAACTAACTCTCCTACAAGACTTAAGGAAAAAAAAGTGAACTCTAGTGACTAGTCTGGCTGTAGGAAGGACAACTCAAAGGACTCTGGAAGGGATGAGGATCATGCCAGCTGAATGTACTGGGACCATTAATTTTTCCAACATCAACGAGGCTAAAGTCTACTCCAAGTCTCATGGGAACCCTAGGCATGCATTCAATTATTAAAGTTTGATTTTGATTATATATATAAGAATAAGTATTTTTTTTTTTAAATTTGAACTATATGGAATTTAAATTGAAATTTTACATATATTTATGTAAATGTGTTTTACAACTATTTATGAAAAGACTTATTTAATATCTAAGGTGACTTTATCAATTGATAAAGAGGATTATGTTTACTATTTATTTGTCACATGTTTATTCACTAGATCAATGTGGAACTGGGTTTGTTCTACTCTTGGTATAGTTACTTCTTTGGGGACAGAAGATCTTGAATCCTCCTTTTTATCTTGGACTTCTATGCAAAAACGTCATAAGACTTTACATGCTTTTATACTATGGCCAATCTAGAAAGTGAGGAATGAGCTTATTTTTTAAGACAAAAGAATCTCTCCAATTCATTTAGTCTACAATATATTGGGCATGTATCAAGCTTATTCCAACAAGACAATTATTAAAATTTGTAAGCGACATATTTCAAGCATCAAGTCAATCACTACTATTGGATACTTTGATGGGGCGGCTTTAGAGGGAAAATGTGCAGCTGGTGCTTATCTGATCATAAATCAAAAGCACTTCTTCAAACTCAAAACAAACATTGGATTTCGTACCAATTCATTAGCTGAGATTCGGGGGATGTGGGTTTTGCTCGAACTTGCTATAAATTTTGGAATTGACACTTTGAGGATATTTGGTGACTTGTTTATGGTGGTTAACTAGGATAAAGATAAACATAGACTTAATCTCCTCTCCTTCCAGCATTGGTGCTTGAGGATTCAAAATCATTTGTCCTCACTTTATGATTGGTCTATCGATCATATCTATCGAGAACTCAATGATGTTGTTGACAATTTGTCTAAAGAAGCATTCACAATTCAAGAGGGTTTTCTTCAGTGGGAAGAATGGATCGAGGACTAGCTGGAGTTTCAAGGATCCATTCCCTTCTTTGCAGATTAATTTTCCTGTTTTTGTTGTTTTCTTAGATATTGACAGATCTTTATAGTACTGGAGTTCTTTTTTGGACTATTTTCAGAGAGTCATATTTTGTAGTTATATGGCCTTTTTATTATGTGGAGATTATTGTTTCAGATAGAATCTAATATTGTGTGACTAAGCATGGGGATGTACTTTTTTATTGCAATAATAACAAAAGTACATTTTTTTCTTCTTGAAAAAAAGAGCTTCACCATGCCTACATGTAAGTTAAAATTTAATTTTGATATATATTTAATAAATGTGTTTTTATAATGAAGCTAATTTAAACTTGGAGCTCACATGTATTTGGTTTTATAAAAAAAAATTATATTTATTTTTTTGGAAGAGCATGTGCTTGGTTTTGTAAAAATATTATATATTTATTTTTTAGATTTGACATATGCTACGTCATCATTAGAAACATGACACATCTCACTTAGATTGTAGAAAACACATCTCGAAACAATTAAAATAAATAAATTATTTATTATATATTTTGTAATAATTTTATTTAATTTATTAAATTATAAAAATTATACTTTATTAATATTTTTATTTAATTTATGAAAAATATTAAATTTTAAAGTATAATATTTATTTAACATTTTTAATATTTATATATTAACTTTAAAAAAATACTAAAATACAAATACATTTTGCGAAGGCAACTTCCCTTTCAAAGGAAGTAAACCATTTTCAAATAAATCAAAATAAAGTTGTTTTTCAACTAAATAACTTCCCTTTCAAAGGAAGTAAATCATTTTCAAATAAACTCAAAATAGTGTTGTTTTTCAACTAAATAACAATTGTAATTTTTTTGATGTTATAAGTTTTTTAATTTAAAAAATATTAATTTTATATAAAAAATGTTTATATAAATTTGATAAAACAATTTTATAAATTTAATATTGATTAAGTCTTCTATATTTTAGAAATTTTTCAATAGTTTTTTTGGAATATTGTTTTTAATTGTTTTTTTGTTGAAATCACAATTCTTTATTGTTAAAATTACATTTTTTTTAATTGTAGAAATAGGTTCACTGTCCTAACTTATAAGTTAAATGTGTTTTTTTCTTTTTCTTTAATATTTAATCTGTGGGCATTTATCAAGCAAGTCCCGAATTTGTAAGGGTTGCTAAACAGAGACGTAACATGGAAGTTGAGATCGATAAATCTCATCCATGGGGGTTTTTTGACGGAGCTGCTAGTAATGAGATTTGTGGTGGGGGAGCAATCTGATATTTTTCAGATTCTCACTTTTTTACGCTCACTATGGGTCTTGGAGTGGGATCCAACAACTTTGCTGAAATCATGAGTTTAAAATTACTACTCATTTTTGCTTCTGAGAGGGGTATCTCTAGGCTAGCAGTATATGGAGATTCTATGAATGTTATAAATTGGACCAATCAAACTCAAGCCTGCAGAGTTCTTAGACTTGCAAATATTCTTAATACTATTCAGCTGGTCAAACAATCCTTTGACTCATTCACATGCCGGCATGTTTACAGGGAAAATAACCAAAAAACGGACCAGGCATCCAAAGAAGGGCAGCTCATGGTTTTCGGCACTTGGAAAGTAGCTGAAGAAAGGGATGGACAGCGAACTGAATTCTACCACAGACCTTACATTGACTGAATCACATTATGATGTTATAAATATATTTTGACAAAAAAGTAAAGATTCTCTTTAATTTATGTATAAACTACAGATTTACATATGCGACAAAGATGTTTTTGTATAAAACTTATGAAGATGTAACAGCTAAATAGTCCGGTGGGACAGAACTTGATTTTTTTGGAGAAAACAGGAAAGTATCATATTATGCATATTGAAAGCAGACGTAACAGTCTCATCAAGTGAACCAAATTTTTTTTTTTGGACTTGGATAATTCACTGATATAGTGAATACTGAATGTAATTCTGATCTCTTTTGATGAATGGAATTACGCTTTTTTCTTTAGGAAAATTTTGGAAAAAATAAAATTAATGACATACTTAAAATTAAAAATATGTATAATTATCATTATTAATATAATCATATTAATTAAAAATATTTATCATCATCATAAATAATTAAAAAAATTAATGACATGCTTAATCCATCAAAAGTCCTGGGCCTAATGGCTAGACTGTGGAATTATATCTTAACTTTTTTGATATAATGGGTGAGGAGATCCGGGCGATGGTTGAGTTTTCTAGAATCAATGGTTACATTTCTGGGGCATTGAATTCTACCTTCCCGACCTTAATTCCAAAATGTAACAAACCTTCTGCCTCTGGGGATTATAGACCGATTGCGTTGTGCAAGCTAATTTACAAGCTCATTTCCAAAATCATAGCTGTTAGAATCAAACCTGGGTTGTCAAATTTTGTGTCATCAAATCAGTTTGGGTTTCTTCATGACTGACAGATCTTGGATGGAGTTGGTATCTCACAGGAAATTATTCACACTGTGAAGGCTCGAAATAAAAAAGGCATTCCTTCTAAAAATGGACCTTGAGAAGGCCTATGACCGTGTGGATTGGTGTTACCTCAGAATCCTCCTTATTCATATCAGTTTATCTCCCATCATGCTGAGATGGATTATGTCCTGTATTTGTTCTACAAGTATTGTTGTCCTTATTAATGGGATCCCTACGGAATTCTTCAAATGTTCGAGGGGTATTAGATAGGGGTGTCCACTGTCTCCAATCCTCTTTGTGTTGATCATTGATGGTCTTAGCAGAATTATTCTTAAGGAAAAATTTGAGGGGCGTATCAAAGGTATTAAACTATCAAAGGAATTTTCCATTGCTCACCTTCTTTTTGTCGATTATGTTCTTCTTGCTGGTATATACTCAATTGGTGACATGAGATGTTTCAGAAAATGTATATCAATTTTCTGCGCTGCATCGGGGATGAGGGTTAGTGAAAAGAAGTCGATTCTTTTTCAACACAATATGGATGAGGCTCAAATTCTGGCGATGCAAAACATCCTATCATATAAGGTCCAGGATCTTGTGGATGGATTTACCTATTTGGGATTCTTTTTGAAGCCCAACAATTACAGAATCAAAGATTGGACTTGGTTGGTAAAGAAAATGGAGCTCAGGGTTCAGATTTGGAGTAATCGCCTATTATCTATAGGTGGCCGACTCATTCTGGTCAAAGCAGTCCTCACCAGCATTCTTGTTTACTGGTTATCTCTTTTTAAGGTGCCTAGATCGATCATCAAGCAGCTAAATATATGTTGTTCAAATTTTCTATGGACAGGCGGTGTTGACCGCAAAGGGCTCATTATTGCTAAGTGGGAATATATAACTACTCCTGTGAATTCTGGTGGCTGGGGACTAAAGAACCTGGACATCTTTGGGAAGGCATTGAGGTTAAAAAGTTTGTGGAGAGGCTTGTTGGGAAACACCTTATGGTCGTCGGTTCTCAATGTAAAGTATATCAAGCAGAATACTGTGGAGTGGTTAAAAAACCCTGTTATGAGAACTCGAAATGCCTCTATTATTTGGAAGGGTTTTATGCAAGTTTTTCATTGGCTCGAGGATGAGCTATCGTGGAAGGTAGGATGTGGGCAACAAATTCAGGTGGGTGTTGACCGCATTTTGGGTCTTCAGGATGATTTTTTGCTGTGAGAAGACATTCTTGAGTATCTCAGAGATAGAAACTTTACAACTTTAGATCGCATGAGGAATTATGTCACATTGCAGAGTTCATCTTACTGGTTGAAAGGTGCGGATTTGGGTTTGCGGGGAAGCCTTGAAAGAGAATGGGATTTCTATTTTTCCCATTTGAATTGAATAGGGTGCAGGCTTTCACAACATTGTGATGTTTTGAAATGGAACGGTAACCCAAGTTCTAGTGATGTTACAGCCAAATCTGCTTATAAATTTATGATAAATTTTAGAAATTTCTGCCCTCCAAACTGGTGGTTCAAGAAGCTATGGAGATGGAAGGTGCCGATCAAATTGAAATGTTTTGGTTGGTTTTCCTTTAAAGCAAAATTGAAAACTTGGGATGTTCTGGTAAATATGGGTTGGTTTGGTCCTAACCGTTGCGCTTTATGCAATTCTGAAGCTGAATCTACACAACACATCCTGGTAAATTGTTGCTTTACTAGAGAGATTTCGGATGGGCTTTGTACTGGATTAGAGATAAAAATGAATTGGGGGAGGGAATCCTTTCATATTACTTTTTTGAACTCGTTTAAGAACTGCCGAGAACACCCTATTCTGCCACTCTTCATATCTTGGGTTATCTGGTACATTAGGAACAAATCTGTATTTGAAGACAGGGCTCCTCTTGTTTCATCTGGGGTTCAAAAAATTCTCACTCTTTACAAGTCAATCTTCAAAGGAAAGAAGCCAACAGTGGCTAAAGAAATTGGTGCTTTTGAGCCTTTGTACAATTGTCCTGTGCTTTTCTTTGATGGTGCAGCTCAAGATGGCATTTGTGGGATTGGTGGTGCTGTCATTCTAAATAAGTATCATTTTTATACACTTAATATGATGTGTGGAGTGGGATCCAATACAAAAGCTGAACTTATTGCACTTTGGTGTGTCCTAAAAGTGGCTCGCATTTTTGGAATTGATGATCTAAAACAATTTGGTGATTCCAGAGTAACTATTAAATGGGCAATGGGTGAGTATGATCTAAAAGTACTGTCACTTATTCATTGGTGCCAAAGGATTAAATCTGATATGGAGGGGTTCAAAAAGTTAAATTTTCAGCACATTTAAAGACAACATAACTCCTTGGCCGACAAGCTGTCAAAACAAGCTCTGGTGGGTGAATGTGGTTTGCTGATTTGGGAAGAATTTCAAAGCTCTTTGTGTACTAATCATGGAGCTTTGAAATTTTTTGAGTAATATGTTGTAGTAATCCATGAGTGGATATACTTTCTTTTAGAATATTTCAGTATTTTGTATATTTTGGACACTTCATGGGATGGCTGACTTCCTGCGTGATGATCAACAACCCATTTTGAATATTTTGATGGATCGATTTTTGGACATGGTTTTCAAAAAAGAGATCCAAAATTTTTGCTCAGTTGCATGTACCTTTTGATTCAAATGAATAACATCGGTACGCTTTTTTCTCTTTGGAAAAAAAATTGCATCAAATTTCACTTAAGCATGTTACTTTTTTTTTCAAAAAAAATGTTTTTTTTGCTATTCATACACTCAATCAAACAAAAAAAATATAATACTTATTCCTTGAATATTCTGAATCAACCAAAAGAATCCATTACAACAGTACTGAAATATTTAGCCACAACTTAAATGACAATAAAAACAGTAATCCCCACCACAATTGGAATAACAAAAATAAAACCACAACTCAAAAAGAAGTTAATATTTTCAGGCCATCACAATACCTGATTATAGAACAACCAAACTGTGCTATGAACAACACACACACAAAACAAAACACAACTTAAAAAGTGAGATGTTTCAAGTATTGAATTTTAAAGGGAGGTGTTTCAAATTGAATTTATATCCATTACTATGAACGTCAAAATGTTTAATGTTTTGATATTGATTTATTCCCGGGGAGCAGATGCACTTGATGACATTGTTGTCACTTTAGTCTGGATATGTATCACCTGAAAATCAGGAATAAGATTATAATTAGTATTTAATACTAACTAAAGATTATAAATTTATAAACTCCTACACAATGAAGGATATATTTATTCTAATGGCTTCAACTTTTCATCTCTTTATCGAGAGTATGCTCAGAAATTTATGATTAATCTATAATAGCGAGAAAAGCTTACCTCCTTATCCCAATTTGTTCTCCATGTAAAAATTATGAGGACAATGGCTTGAATTGCGGTTCCACAAATCATTCCTATCCAAACTCCCTGCAACCACGAATGTAAGTATAATACTACACGTTCACATCTATACGGTAGAAGAAAACTACAAGGATAACTTTAGAGAAGGATCACGAAAATGGATAAAATAGTGATTCTCATAATAAATTGTACTCACCCTTATACCTAAATGAAAGACAAAACCTAATATCAGGCCAAATGGAAGGCCAATTAAATAGTAGCATATGATGTTTACATAAGCAACAAAAGTTTGTCTTCCTAATCCGACTGCCAGACCTGATTAGGAATAAAAATACTAGTTCAGAAAACAATTAAGAAACAAATTAATCTGAAAACTTTAAACATAAGATGATAAATTCACAGAAAACCTTAGATTATAAATCAGAAAACATATCCCTACCAAAATATTTCATATGCAAAAAATTAGGTTGTACACTCAGATTATAAGATTTCATATGCAAAAAATTAGGCTACCAAAAGAAAAACTCAGATTATAAATCACAATCACAAATTTGAAGAAGAGCTTATGATGTGGAGTTTACCAATGAGAATAGGTTGTACACTGTTGAGGATGATTGTGAATGCTAATAAGATGGCCAAATTGTAATCTCTCTTAATTAATATTAACAACTCTTCAACTAATTAAGGAAATAACTGATTTCTCGTTGAGAGCTTCGGGAATGGTCCATAACTCCCTCAATGGTTCTCTATCTTGATCTGTGGAACAATTGACACATAGCCATCAGAAGCTTGGCTATTAAACCCCTGTTTGGTCCCCAAGCTCGCTAACTCAATCCCCTTCAGTTTTACACCATCAAGAAAGAGAAAATAGAGCTTGGAAGTGCCGTACAGGAAGCTAAATCTTGTGGAACAGGGAAATCTTCTACAGCAAGTCAAGTAGCATCAATGGCTGGAGGTATGATCTATTCGGTATTTCTATTTCGATTCTATTTCAGAGTTTTATTCCGCATTTTTCAGAATCGGAAATTTAAGCTAACAGTTGGTATCAGAGCATAATTTTATCTCTGCCTTGGTGTCATATATATATATATATATATATATATATATATATATATATATTTATTGGCTCAATGTCATTTTTAACATTATACACATTTGTTTAAACCATTTTATTTATGTACGCTATACCTCTGCCCTTTTTGTTTAGCATGGTATATGCATATGGCCTGTTGACCTTATATATAACATATTTTGATATGGGGCCTGCGGCCTGTGACAATTTAAACTCTCTGTATCTCTGCCAATCCTGCACACTAGTTTCTTCTTACGGTGACCATAACCCCTGCTGGGCCTGTCGTGACCTTATGTGGGCTGTTGCTCCAAATCCGAATTGTTTTTGGGCTATCTCTTGTCTTTGTGGAGGTCCGATCCAATATCATTGTTTATTTTTTCTACGTCTCTATATTTGAGCCTGCTACGACTTCCAGTGAGCTTACCGCGACCTGTGTGTGGTGTTAACACCTGAGCCGTGGTCTATTTTTTGTCACCTCTGAGTGGGCCTGATTTGTTGGGATTTTATCTTGGTTTCTTGTGAGCAGGTTGCAGCTCTAGACTTCCTACCAAACCTCTTTTGTGGACTGTCCAAGCAAGTCGCAACCTGCTGGTGGTTGTTTGACTAAACCGTGGTAGAATAAAATGTTGTGTGTTATTTCATTGTTGGCTGGAAGCTTGTATGCCCTACCACTTTCGGTGTTTAATGCATGGATGGATAGGGTCGAAACCCTGTTGACCTTTCAGATTGGTATGCTTGTGTTGCTTGGGTTAGCTTGTAGGATAGAGAGAGCTTATATGCTCTCGGTGATAGCTAGCAATTTAGTGCCAACCCTGTGAAGGCATCTCACTTGTGTTATGTGTATATTTACATTTGAAGGATGAGAAACCTTAAAGATGTTAATAGTTTTTTGTCAATGCATATCTATATATTGTGGAAAGATATTGATAAGAGATATCCTTGGATATAGTTGTACAAATAGTAAAAATATATATATGTATATTTTAATGGTTAATATATATATATATATATATATATATATTAGACCATGGTAACTTTATTTATATATTTATACATGGTCAAATATGTTGGGCTATATGAATAGATATATAATGCATAAAGAGAGTGGCTCTGCTTCACATACATTTCTGTGAGATAATGGATAGATGCCTAAGCTTTTATCCCATAATGGTGATGTTTTATACATATAGATATTTCATTTGCATGATTAGTATCAAGTTAATTTTATGCATAAAAGTAATAATGTCTAGTGATCTATATAATTTTAATTGATTAGAGAATAGCCACAGCATCTCTAATTAAATAATATTATATATTGTGTTTGATTAAGATCACATAAAGAATATTTAGACATTAATTGTAATTAATTATACTGAATATAATAAATTTTATCCCACATGAATTTTTATTATATTTATGTAATTAATTAGGATAAAATATCGAATTATTCATAACTTACCCACAGGAATTATGAATTAATAGTTTTATCATAAAGAATATTTTTGAATCTGCTTGAATTAAAAATTTAGCCCACTGGCAATTTTTATGTCATTAGATTCAATCTTAAAGCATGAATTTACATTGGTAAAACATGAAATTTTATTTGGTCTCAAATTTTAACGTAAGCATGTGATCTTTATTTTTATGCAGTTGTACAACCTGCAAATTTCTCTGAAATTCGTTTTGATATCCCTAAACTTAGGGGAGATAACTATAAAGTCTGGAAGGAGAGAATTCTCCTTCATTTGGGATGGATGGACATAGATTATGCTATTAGGAAAAATGAACCACCAGCACTCACTGATACCAGCACTGCAGCGGACATCACGCTTTATGAACGATGGGAATGATCTAATCGCCTTAGCATGATGTTCATTAAGACTAAAATCTCAGCTAGTATTCGTGGTTCCGTTGATCGGCATGAAAAGGTCCGAGACTTGCTGAAGGCCATTGATGATCAATTCGTCACTTCAAACAAGGCACTAGCAAGCACCCTAATCATGAAGTTCTCATCCCTAAGACTCACCAGTGTGAAAGGTGTGCGTGAGCACATCATGTAGATGAGGGACACTGTGGCTTAATTGAAGAAACTCGAGGTTGAAATATCGGAGTCTTTCTTGGTGCACTACATCTTGAACACCCTTCCGCACCAATATGGACCTTTCAAAATCTGATACAACACACATAAGGATAAATGGTCAATTAATGAACTTATGACCATGTGTGTTCAAGACGAAGAAAGACTGGTAATGGAACTGGGAGAAAGTGCAATGCTGGCAATTCATAGGAAGGGAAAATCTCAAGCCAATTGCAAATATCAAGCCAATAAGAAAGGGAAAGGTAAAGTACCTCCCCAAGATAATATTAAGAAGGATTCCAAGTGTTTCTTCTGTAAAAAGAAGGGACACATGAAGAAGGAATGCGAAAATTTTCAGAAATGGCTTACGGACAAAGGTAATGCAATCTCGTTTGTTTGTTATGAATCTAATATGGTAAATGTCAATATTAACACTTGGTGGATTGATTCTAGATCAACAATTCACATTTCGAATTCCTTCCAGGGTTTGCAAAGCCTAAGGAAGCCAGTGGGAAGTGAGCAAAGCATCTTATCAGGAAACAAGATGGGCTCACATGTGGAAGCTATAGGAACATGATGTTTAACTTTAAGTAGTGGTTTTGTTTTAGAATTAGAAAAGACTTTTTATATTTTAAGTTTTTCTAGAAACTTGATTTCAGTTTCAAGGCTTGTACCTTTTGGATATTCCTTCAATTTTTCAGAAATTACTTTCAGTTTATTTTATAAATCTGATTGTGTTGGGAATGGTATTTTGTCTGATGGTCTTTACTGCATTAATTTACAAAACAATGTCACTTATGATTCAATGCATGTTAACACTGGCACTAAAAGATGTGTTATTAATGATGATTCCTCTAAATTATGGCACCGGAGACTAGGTCATATCTCCATAGAAAGAATTAAAAGATTGGTAAATGAAGGGATACTTAATACTCTGGATTTTACTGATTTTGAGACTTGTGTGGATTGCATAAAAGGAAAGCAAACCAACAAGTCGAAGAAAGGTGCCAATAGAAGTTCAGACATATTAGAGATCATACATACTGATATATGTAGTCCAGACATGGACTCACATGGTCAGAGATACTTCATCTCTTTTATAGATGATTACTCACGATATACGTATCTCTACATGCTTCATAATAAGAACGAAGCATTAGATGTCTTTAATATCTTTAAGGCTGAAGTAGAGAAACAATGCGACAAGCAAATTAAGATCGTGAGATCAGATAGAGGTGGAGAATATTATGGTAGATACACAGAAGATGGACAAGCACCTGGGCCATTCGCAAAATTTCTTCAAGAGCATGGGATTGTTTCCCAATACACCATGCCTAATTCACCCGATCAGAATGGTGTAGCAAAAAGAAGAAACCAAACTTTATTGGACATGGTGCGGAGTATGCTTAGCAGCTCCAATCTTCCTAAATCCTTGTGGACTGAAGCACTTAAGACGACAGTGTATATATTAAACCAAGTTCCAACCAAGGCTGTTCCTAAAACGCCATTTGAATTATTGAAAGGTTGGAAACCGAGTTTGCGACATATGCGTGTTTGGGGATACCTGTCTGAAGTGAGAATATATAATCCATAATAAAAGAAGCTGGACCCAAGGACCATTAGTGGGTATTTCATTGGATATGGTGAAAGGTCTAAAGGTTACAGATTATATTGTCCATCTCACGGCACTAGGATTGTGGAATCAAGAAATGCAAAATTTCTTGAAAATGACTTGATCAGTGGGAGCGATCTAACCAGGAACATAGTTTTCGAGAAGGATCATTCAGAATCTCAACCTTCCACCTCAAGTGATAGATTGGTTATTGTTCATAGCACCCCTCAAGTACAAACTGGTGTTGAACAACCAATTGTTGAAGTTCCACAAGCTGCTGACAACATTCTAGTAGATCAGGTAGTTCAAGAGTTTCCAAGAACGTTTGAACAACGAGTTGAACCACATACTTCTCAAGAAGATAGTGATACAACATTAAGAAGATCTACTAGACCAAGGAGATCAGCAATTCCTGATGATTATGTTGTGTATCTACAAGAATCTGACTATAACGTTGGAGCCGAAAATGATCCCGAGTCCTTTTCACAAGTCATGAATTGCAAAGAATCAGAATTATGGTACGATGCCATGAAGGAAGAGATGAATTCTATGAAGAGTAACGAAGTCTGGGATCTTGTTGAGTTGCCTAATGGTGCAAAAGCCATTGGATGTAAATGGGTCTTTAAGACAAAGAAAGACTCATTGGGCAACATTGAGAGATACAAGGCTAGACTTGTTGCTAAAGGATTCACTCAGAAAGAAGGAATCGACTACACGGAGACTTTCTCTCCTGTATCTACGAAAGATTCCTTGTGCGTTATTATGGCATTGGTAGCCCATTTCGACTTGGAGTTGCATCAAATGGATGTGAAAACGGATTTTCTAAATGGAGATCTAGAGGAGGAGGTTTACATGAAACAACCTGAAGGATTCCCCTCTAGTGATGGTGAGCAATTGGTTTGCAAGCTCAACAAATCCTTATACGGTTTAAAACAAGCATCCCGCCAATGGTATTTGAAATTCCATAATGTAATTTCTTCTTTCGGTTTTGTAGAAAACATTATGGATCAATGTATATACCTGATAGTTAGTGGGAGTAAAATTTGTTTTCTTGTTTTATATGTGGATGACATTTTGCTGGCAACCAATGATAAGGGTTTGCTGCATGAGGCGAAACAATTTCTCTCTAAAAATTTTGATATGAAGGATATGGGTGAGGCATCTTATGTCATTGGCATTAAGATCCATAGAGATAGATTTCTAGGCATCTTGGGTCTATCTCAGGAAACCTATATTAATAAAATTTTAAAGAGATTTCAGATGAAGGATTGTTCACCAAGTATAGCTCCCATTATGAAGGGTGATAGGTTCAATTTGAATCAATGCCCGAAGAACGACCTTGAAAGGGAACAAATGAAGAACATTCCATATGCTTCTGCTGTCGGAAGCCTAATGTATGCTCAGGTCTACACAAGACCTAACATTGCATTTGTTGTGGGAATGTTGGGACGATATCAGAGTAATCCAGGTATAGACCACTGGAGAGTTGCAAAGAAAGTAATGAGGTATCTTCAAGGAACTAAAGACTAAATGCTTATGTATAGACGGACGGACAATTTGGAAGTAATTGGCTACTCATATTTTGACTTTGCTGGATGTGTTGATTGATGCAAATCAACATCACGATACATTTTTATGATGGCCGGTGGAGCTGTATCATGGAGGAGTGCCAAGCAGACCTTGATTTCCACTTCCACTATGGAAGCCGAATTCATCTCCTGTTTTGAGGCTACTTTACATGGTGTATGGCTTAAGAGTTTCATTTCTGGGCTTAGAATTATGGATTCTATCTCTAAGCCATTGAGAATGTATTGCGACAATTCAGCTGCTGTTTTTATGGCTAAAAACAACAAAAGTGGGAGTCGAAATAAACACATCGACATTAAGTATTTAGCCATAAGGGAACGTGTTAAAGAAAAGAAAGTGGTCATTGAGCACGTCAACACTGAGTTTATGATCGCTGATCCTTTGACTAAGGGCATGCCACCGTATAAATTCAAGGATCATGTAATGAATATGGGACTTGGTTCCATTTTGTAGTTTCTCATTGTATGGACAATGTTATTTTTAATGAAATTCTTAATTACTGTGCTATTTTTTTTCATACATATGTGCACCTTAATTTAATTTGAGGAAATTCACCTATGAGGACCAAGAATAAACATAAGGTTTATTCATTAAGAAATTGTTGCCACATAAATTAAAATAACAATAAATACATAGTAATACATGGAAGGTAATACTTGTCATAAGAGGACTTATCGCCATGATTCTTGTATCTATTACTTAATACAGATTGTCAATAGGTTTTAAGATGAGACATTAAGTTTGGAAGTATGGACCAAGTGGGAGAATGTAAGCTCTCTTAATTAATATTAACAACTCTTCAACTAATTAAGGAAATAACTGATTTCTCGTTGAGAGCTTCGGGAATGGTCCATAACTCCCTCAACGGTTCTCTATCTTGATCTGTGGAACAATTGACACATAGCCATCAGAAGCTTGATGGAAGCTTGGCTATTAAACCCCTATTTGGTCCCCAAGCTCGCTAACTCAATCCCCTTCAGTTTTACACCATCAAGAAAGAGAAAGCAGAGCTTGGAAGTGCCGTACAGGAAGCTAAATCTTGTGGAACAGGGAAATCTTCTACAACAAGTCAAATAGCATCAATGGCTGGAGGTATGATCTATTTGGTATTTCTATTTCGATTCTATTTCAGAGTTTTATTCCGCATTTTTCAGAATCGGAAATTTAAGCTAACACAAATTGCCAACAGCCTCTTGGATCATAGTGCTATTTGTAAACAAAGAGCCCAATTGGCTGCGGAAAACCAAAAGAAGCACCCACATAATAATTCCTATGATAGAGGAATGGGCCGTTGAGACAATAATAGAAAGTTTGGCTCCTTCGGGATTCTGGGCTCCAAGTTGGTTGGCGACCCTCACACTGCATCCAACAGTTCAAGACAATGTAAGAGTCTTTGTTCAAAATATGTTAGGTTTTCTATTGTATGACTCTTGACTAGATAGCTACAGTTTCTCCTTGATAGAAATCACCTTGTTGCAACCATAAAGCCAAGCGGTATAGCCAACTCCCAGTCGTTGAGGTTCAAGCTGTAAGGCATTCAGAAACCAAATATTTTAACTTGAATGCAAGCTCTAATTCCGTAATATACTCTGTAACAGCTAAATTAAGCACTATAATTACAATGACGCGGCAAATTGCAAGTTTTCATCCAAGCATGAAAAGTGGTTATTGTTGTAAAAAACTGAACAGACTATAAATAGAATTCTGTGACCTCTCTCAACCCATGTGTGGCTTGGCACAGAAAATTGTGAGCGTTTCATCTTTTCATCAAAACGTGGAAAGTGATTATTTGTGTAAAAACTATACAGTAGGAATGGATTTCTGGCCCCTTTGAAACCAGACATGGCTTGCAAACGCCAGCTCTGATTCTATGCCAAAAAACAGAATATGCTACATGCCAGCAGGCCAACCGGACCCCTAATTTACTACTGGGAATTGATCAGATTCACAACTCAACACTAGTTTACATGTTCATTTCGTACTAGGAACAGAATGGATTCATGGAGTGGATTGCTAAATCCATCAACAATAATGTTGTGCCCATTGCATAATAGGCACTGATTGGCTTCATGGTGTGGATTCTTATTCAAAAACACTAGATTTTAATACTACCCCCTACTGTACTTGACCTGGTTGATTCCAATTTCACGGCTTCGGCCGCTAGCTTACTCCTCCATCACAATTTATGTTAATGGGTTTCTATGTATTATGCAAAGATTATATCGAAAGCCAACTTTCTTACCAAATAGTGAGTGAATCAACAATAACTCCAGACTTCTTTACTTGTCCTGTCATCAAAACCCAAATCCTGTAGTACCAAATCTCCAAGCTGTTGACAACAATGGAAAACGTTAGAGATTCTTATGCATAATGGATAATGGATACCATATTTTATGAAGCACGGAGACAAGGTAGGTTTTCATTTTAAGATTTTGTCTTCATGCGGATTTTGGATTTCACAGTAATCCCCTAATTCGTTAGTTTTGTCGTCTCTGGAACATATGTTCTCTGGAACATATAGTCTCTGCCTCATGGCTTTTTTCTCCTGAAATAAATATGCTGTGTTGTTATCTGATACTGATTCAAAGTAATCAGATGCCTCATGCAAACCTGAACTATGAGCAATGATATGGTTGTGCACATCTCTTGCTTTCATCTACCTAATAGATTTATTATTGCAAAGAGCAGGCAGGTGCTAAGATAGATTGTAAAGTTAGCCTTGGAGCTTGGTCATGGGATACAAACTATGGTGAAGAGTTGCGTGTTGGAGCGTGTCTAGCAGAGCCATTTAATGAAGTACGGTGTGATGTTGAGTACTATGAAGCTAACGGAGAAATCCTAAAGATGTTGCTTGAATACACATGCCTTAATAGTAAGCATCGATTGAGAACATGACTCTTAAATTATTTATTTAATTTTCCAAATTTATTTATAGTAATGTTCTTTAATGTTTATATATGATTTTTAAAGTTTCTATATGTCCATTAGATATAGATAATATTTGGATTTATTAAGTACTTATAAAAATGAAATAGAAATCAATATACACACCTTTAAATCTTTATAAAATATACATAAATCTTTATTATACAAATTTATTATTTTGTTATTACAAATTTTTTTATTTTTATATATTTCAATTTTTATTTAATTTCAAAATTTAAGAAAATTATATTATACATCCTATTCAAAAAAGTTGATAAATACATTAATTTCTTTCCATACATTATATATATATGTTTTAACATTTTCTTATAAATAATACAACTACATAACCTTACAAGAAAATTGTATACACTTACAAATAAATTAAATACAAACTACTACTTAAATTAAATAAACCAAAATTTTAGAAATGCGTGACATGAACATAATACAATCTAAAATGACATTATTCATAAGGAATTAGGATAAATAACTAACATTTTAGTTACCACAATGTATTACTACAAATTTAAAAAAACACAAACACACAAAAATAAAAATATTATATATAATGAAGTATGATAAAGAACCAACATTTTAGGTTTCATAAAATATTACTAAAATTAAAAATAAAAATAAATCTCACTTGAAATTGATAAAAAATGTTAGTTAAACATTCTATATTTTGGTTTGCATTTTTTTTTTATGAGAATAGAGTTTTTGAAATTGCATAAATATATCGTTGGAATTTCATAATCTCGATGTTGAGGGATTTTTTAGAGCAGTGAATCCATTTCTGCACCATTTCTACAGTTAAAGTTAAAATTGCGCTATTTGAAAAATAAAAAATAATGATTTGAACAAAAAAATCATAACTAAACTATCACACAAGAAAAATCCAAACTTAAAACAATTAACTAACTAATACTAAAAATAACATAAAAAATTATAAAAACCTTTAATGACTCAATTATTACAACAATAAAAACCTATTAACTACTAATTTTGAATTCTAAGATGACCTAATTAATATAGAATGATGGAGAAATGCCAAATTAGAATTTCTGTAGCTTAGTTCAGTCATGTGTTCTCTCGGTTAATAAATTCAGTGAAAACATTAAAAGATCACTATAATAGCTAAACCGACATTAAATCCAAATGTTCAAGGAGCCTAGGCTGTTTGTGTAAAATTTATGGATTTTGGTAGAGCTCAAAACAGTATCCCTTGCACTAATATTTGATCTCTCCATTCCCATCAAGAGTTCCTCTCCTATATCATCACTATGCTTCATCTGCTATTCTAGTCTAAAGAACCTTCCATTCCAAAACTCATTTTGTCACTATAAATATATTCCGCAGAACAAAAAAAAATATAAACAATTGCAACTCCACAACTGCAAAGTGCCTACATATACAAAAATATATATAAAAAAAATATAGAGGATTTGAGGTATTCTGAAAATTTGTTGGAATTACTCAAAATTGCATAACATGGCATTACTTGCCAAAATATTACATTACAATGCATAGCTATGTGATCTACATATATCACACTGCATTAACTCAGAGACTAATATATCACATTACAAAGATCAACAATCATTAATAATATCTTAAATATTAATTACAATTTTCAAAAGCATATTAGCTGAATTCAAAGATCAACAATTATTAATAATATCTTAAATATTAATTACAATTTTCAAAAGCATATTAGCTGAATTCAAAGTATATTAGAAATTGGATACAATAATGCAAGATAAAAGTTTATAAGTATTTATTTATATATAGAATGCAACCTACATGTATATACATGTTAAGTCTATTAAGTCTTAAGTGTGGTAAATAGTTTCAAAATGTATTATAGAAATAAAATTGTTATAAATTATTACATAAGTTTTGTTGACAGTAAATTTTGATTATGGAATGAAGTTTTTACTATTTTATATTATATATATATAATATAAAATATAGTTTAAAAAATTATTTTTGCTAAATTTTATTTATTTAAATTAAGAATTCCAAAAAACAAATAAAAATGGTTTAAGAAATATTATAAAAATAAATACTCCAAATATCATTTTATATAAATTAAAAGTTTTCAAAAATGAAATTTCAATACTGATATACCCGACGGATTGGTAAATTTTAGACTTAAAATTGTTAACAAACAGTTATGTTACACCAACTAACTAAGATATATATATATATATATATATATATATATATATATATATACTAAATAAATAGGATTTATGATACCTCTATTAACATCCATCCAATTGTTCGCAAATTATGTTGATGGGATAAACCATTATCTTACAACCATACATTCAATCAAATAATAAAGCATACATCCATTCAATCGTTTGCAAATCATGCTCATGGGTTAAACCATTATCTTACAAGCATACATTCAATTGCAAATTATGCTGGTGAGATAAACCATTATCCTACAACCATACATTCAATAAAATAATAAAGCATACATCCATCTAATTGTTTGCAAATTATGCTTGTGGGATAAACCATTATCTTACAACCATACATTCAATTAAATAACAAAGCTTACATCCATCCAATTGTTTGGAAATTATGCTGGTGGGATAAATCATTATCTTACAACCATACATTCAATAAAATAATAAAGCATACATCCATCCAATTGTTTGCAAATTATGCTCATGGGATAAACCATTTTCTTACAACCATACAGTCAATAAAATAATAAAGCATACATCCATCCAATTGTTTGCAATTATGCTCGTGGGATAAAGCATTATCTTACATCCATACATTCAATAAAATAATAAAGCATACATCCATCCATTTGTTTGCAAATTATGCTTGTGGGATAAACCATTATCTTACAACCATACATTCAATAAAATAATAAAGCATACATGTCCATCCAATTGTTTACAAATTATGATCGTGGGATAAACTATTATTTTACAACCATACATTCAATAAAATAATAAATAAAATAATAAAGCATACCTCCATCCACTTGTTTGCAAATTATGTTCGTGGGATAAATCATTATCTTACAACCATATATTCAATAAAATAATAAAATATACATCCATCCTATTATTTGCAAATTATGCTCATGGGATAAACCATTATCTTACAACCATACATTCAATAAAATAATAAAGCATATGTCTGCATTTGAAAGATGGATGGCCCAACGGATGTTAACCGTAAGTAGCGATAATGCACGTGGGATGGCCGAACTGATGTTTGCATATGAAAGATGGATGGCCCAACTGATGTTAACATGTTAACAGTAAGTAACTATTTATACTAATAATGCACGTGAAAATGTGAAAGATGGATGGCCCATGTTAACACTAAGTAGTTATTTATGCTAATAATGCACATGGTGAAAATGTGAAAGATGGATGGCCCACTGCCTTGCAAAGCTGGACTGTACTCAGCTGCTGCTGCCAATATGGCCGTAGCAAATGTAAGGCTGTTGTACCAGGCACAGCTGCCGTCCCTGAAAAGCTGCCGCTGTAATGCTGTTGTGCCGCTGTAATGCTGTTGTGCCTTGCAAAGCTGCACTGTACTCAGCTGCTGCTGCCAATATGGCCGTAGCAAATGTAAGGCCGTTGTACCAGGCACAGCTGCCGTCCCTGAAAAGCTGCCGCTGTAATGCTGTAACGACGGTTTCAAGCTTTTGGTGCCTATCATTTTAGGGTCTAGGCAATTTCATTGAGCGTTAATTTTTTTTATGTTATATGTAAATGTAAAAAAAAAATTCATAAATTCAGAAGAGAAAAATGTGAAAGAGAGACTAGGGATAATTTAGCTGGAAAAAAGCAAAAGCCTGTATTTTCTAGTTAGGTTAAATGGTATTTGCTGGTCATGACAACCAATGTTAAAAAACAAAAAATTCAAAAAAAAAAGCAGGTTGCGCAGCAGGAACTTGACTAGTATTAAGTATTACAAAACATAACATGTGGGTTAAAAACTAAGTTTTTAGGACGAGCGCAAGTAATCCAGCACAATAAGGGAAATTACGAGCAATGCAGAAGGGGGAACAATAAAATGGCCAAGGGTATGAACACGCTCGGGTTAGGATCAGAGGTATTAAAATTTCTGACAGGACATCTAAAATTTCTGACAGGACTTCTAAATGCATAGACGTCATCTAGACGTTTCAAATATTTTATTACCTGTCATTCTTGGCGTTCCAGTTTCAAACCTACCTGTCAAATACGTGTTAGAATCCAAAAAACGTTCTGTGGGGCGTTCCAGTTTCAAACCTACCTGTCAAATACGTGTTAGAATGCAAAAAACGTTCTGTGGGCTGCTGCCCGGCCAGCCCGGGGGCCCATATAGTCAGCAGCAGCTGAGTACAGTGTAGATTTGCAAGGCACAACAGCATTACAGCCGCAGTTTTTCAGGCTCAGCCGTTGGATAAGGCTCAGCCGTTGCCGACTGTATGTATATATGCTGTGTACGTAGTAAAGTGTTAAAATGCAGGCAGTTGTGTTGCGCGTTTCTGAAATTTAGAAATTACATAAAGTAGTTCATCAAAATTATAAATAGGAGGTGCACTCTAGGATCGGCCCATAGCCATACTTTTATTTTTACATTTTTGGTCCCCTGATAAGTTCTGCAAAAATGGTTAATATAACCGTGAAGAGTTCGCAAATGGTGCAGCCTGCTGTTCTTACTCCACAGAGGGATGTTTGGACTTCAAATGTAGATCTGGTAGTGGGGAGAAAGCATGCCAATAGTGTGTATTTCTACAGGCCCAATGGCGGTGACAAGTCCGCTTTTTTCTCAATGGACGTTCTCCAGCATGCTCTGAGCAAGGTTCTGGTGCCCTTCTATCCCATTGCGGGGAGACTCAAAAAGGACACACATGATCACGATCACGGGCGTATCCAAATTAACTGTAACGCTGAGGGAGCTCTTCTTATTGAGGCTGTAACAGATTCTGTCATCAATGATTTTGGAGATTTTGCACCCAGTGACGAGCTCACTCAGCTTGTTCCCCAAGTTGATTGTTCTTCGGAAGACGTTTCTTCCTATCCTTTGCTCCTCCTTCAGGTACTACCACTTTGCCCAAATTCTTGATTCAGTTTTTTCATAGGTATTACATCTAATACCTAGTTTGTTTGATTTATTTTGGAACATTAAGCATTTGGTTCATGTATCCATAGATCCATATATAGTTTCTTTAATATCCTCCTATTTGGTTCTACATAAAACATCATTATATTATATAGACTGTTTGATATTTTTTATGAATTATATGTTATGGACAATTTACGTACATGCAGGTAACATTTTTCAAATGTGGAGGAGTGTCATTAGGTGTGGGAATACATCACACTGTGGTTGATGGATATGCGGGTCTACACTTGATCAATAGTTGGTCTGAAGTAGCTCGTGGGATGGACATTTCTCAAGCACCCTATATTGATAGAACTGTTCTACAAGCTAATAATACTCCAACTCCAAAGTTTCATCATATAGAGTATGAACCATCTCCACAATTGAAAGACAAAAGTGGTATGATAATCAATACACAATATGATTCTTCAGTTGGTATCTTTAAAATTACAAAAGGAGAGTTGGATAGGCTTAAAGGTAAGGCTGCACATAATGGAAATAAAGTAAAATATAGTACTTATGAAGTGCTTGCTGGACATATTTGGAGATGTGCTTGTAAAGCTCGAAAGCTTAATGAAGATCAACAAACCAAAATGTATTGCCCGGTAGATAGTCGTAATAGACTTCGACCACCTCTTCCTTCTGGTTATTTTGGAAATGCTATTTTCATGGCTGCACCTATGGCTCTTGCAGGAGACCTGACCTCAAAGCCTATAGATTATGTTGCAAGTGTCATTCATGAAGTTTTGGTCCACATAGATGATGAATACTTGTGCTCTGCTTTAGACTATTTGGAATTACAAGGTGATTTGACTACTTTGGTTCGAGGAAGTCATACACGCCGGAATCCCAATATTTCTATCACAAGTTGGTCTCGACTACCTATTTATGATGCAGACTTTGGTTGGGGAAGGCCAATATTCATGGGACCTGCAAATATTTACAATGAAGGCCATACTTACATTATCCCAAGTCCTACTAAAGATGGAAGTTTATCAGTTGTAATAAGATTGGAAGCAAATTATATAGTCGATTTTGAGAAATTGTTACATGCAGATTGTAATTAGGTTGCATACTTCTTTGGAATTACATTCAACTGAAGTGTAGCAACATTAAGGATAAATCATAAATAACTTTTGGGAATGCTCTCATCTTTGAAATAAAATAAGTCACAAACTTATTATTGTGATCCTAAATATGTGACTCTACATCTTTTCTTAAATAAAATAAAATGTGTTTTATTTAATAGATAATTTTAATTCAGCATGATTAGCATGCATGAATACAAGTCTTCACACATAAATTTATTTATGTGCTTATTATCAATATGGATGTAAGTTAGTAATACAATATCAATATAGATGCAAGTTAGTAATTCAATTTAGCTTAATATAGATGCAAGTTAGTAATTCAATTTAGCTTGTCCCCACATGAGGGGCTAGTTGTGACTTAAGAGTGATAAATATTTGAAGAGTATGTTGTAATACAATATTTGCTACTCCAAGTTCTCCTTTCTATTATTTTTATTGTAAACATGATTTAATTTGGAATGCTTTTTTTATGAGAATTAACTATGGACAACATGTTGAAGCAATGTTGTAGATTTGATTAATGGGAATATGAATACTTTTCACACCCACTACAAAATCATTATAACAAGATATTTTGCACAACATGATTCTCTATCCTTTAAGCCTAATTTGTGAAATTCTTATATAATCTGCATTATTACAAATTTGGGAATCTATCCACAAAGTAATATTTAGGTGGGAGTAACACTCCAATATGAGTAGAAAGAAAAACAAAAACAATTCAGGCCCATTATTTTAGATGTATCTCAACAAAATCCTTATGTCCCACTCATCACATTGGTACCACTCTATGGTAACCCTTTTTGTGGACCCACGCATTCATAACCTTATTTCAAACCCATATTAATAGCATCCTTACATCGAGTTGATCATATTGGTACCACTCTTCCATAACCCTTTTTGTGGACCATTCCCTTTATGGCTATCACTCTACAAGGTGATCTCTCTCACAATTTTTCCCACTTGGAAACACTATATGATGAGTTGTAAATAAGTTATACCACAACCACTCATCTACTCCACAAAATATTGAATACATCCATGCCCAACTTATCACATTGGAACCACTTTCTATTCAAATGGCCCACTTCATGGCATTGTTTCCTTCATCATATTTGGGATACCTATAGCCAAACCAACCTCCCCCCAAGGAAGGGATCCAATAATCAAATCCCAATGGGATTCACTATGTTAAGCCCTATATATTTTGACATTACATTTCTATTATTATGTTAGTATGGTATTTATTGGTTGGATAGGACCTTAATTTTAATTATGTGTCAACTAGGACCTTAATTGTAATTATTCCCACTATCTAAACTATATATACAAAGGAGACCTAGTTGTAAGATCGTCTCATCTTGTCTTATGAATTTGATACATTGTATAAGAAGGTGTCCAGGCTCAAAGAGGCTTCTTATTCATTTCTTTATTTCATTCTCAAGGCACTAGGTTGTACTCTTTTTTTCTATTTTTATGTTATTTTGGGAATTTGGTGCATAACATTTGATATCAATGCCATTTTCCCTATAATTCTTTTTTGGGGGCATATTAGATAACAAAATTTTTAGGAGCCTCATACTACATAGTGAAGTACATATTTTCAATGTTTTAGTTCTTGGTTCATTATAAGTTCAGAATTTTATTCTATTTAAGGGCATGTGCAAGCTAATGAGGGTCACTTTTGGCACGTTAGATGCAATAGAAAACTGAAAAATCAGGCATCCCTCAACTTACTTGTTTTTTTTGAGATGCTTACACAAGATATCTTGCATCAAGTAAAAACTATGAAACGTAGGAAATTGAGTCACGTTTCTGAATATATAACTTTCAAGTATTGAAAATTTACATAACTATGTCAAATTTCATTTTTTCTAACAGTCACTTTTTTTTTTGGCAAATGATAAGGTATATGTTTCTGTGGGTGCAGCCTTTCACTGCCTAAATGACGATTTTAGGCTACAAAATCTGGTATACATGTATAGAACCCGTAGCACTAGTGCAACGCTATTTTTCAAAAATTAAATGTTTAATTTTTAATTTTTTTTAATTATGTAAGTGGTCAAACCTCGAGAACGGTACGTCAAATGTGGGTGCAGCCTTTGAAGGTCTTAATGTAGTTATTTTGACTTGGATTTTTTACAAGATGTAGAGGTCGGTGTCCTCTAGTGCAGCATACAAGTTTTTTTTTAAATGGTTGTGAAATGAAAAAGTTACGGAATAAACACTAATAGTATGTTTTTTGACCAACGGAGTGATGACACAAGAAAATTAGGAAATAAATAGAAAATCTCAATTTTTTTTTTTAAATTGCATATTTGGAATCTGCATAAAAAATTCTATCCATGCCTAAAATTTCGTCAATAATGTTCAGGTATGTCATGTTGTAGAGAGCGGTGAAAAACAAGCATACTTAGAAAAATGCTGAAAATGTCAAATTAGCTATGGTCTAAAAATTCCCTGGCACAGGTTTGGTAAGTCCGAACCAACCACATAGGACAGTGGCTGACACATGGGGGCGGGAGGAGTGGGTGAGTAGGCACTCAGGAACACGTGCGTGTTATGTTTAAATTCAAATAACATGTGCGCGTTGTATTTAAATTCAAATTTTAGTGTTTTGGCACTCAATGTTATAAGCAACGCGCTAGCATTATGTGGATACATAACGCGCTAGTGTTATTGCTATGCAAAAATATTACCAAAATGCTTTTATTCTCCCGTGTTCTGTGTTTTCTCCTCTCGCCTTCCCTATTTTTATGTTTACCAGATATTTTGCACAAACAAAATGATAAAGCAAACAAATTAATAGGAATAGTGTTCGAAATGGCTTGATGACTCATTTCAATGGACACGTATTATCTAAATATCATAGCCATAGACAACAACTAATTCAAACAGTCAATTCGCTACAACTAAGATCAAACTTTAGATAATATAGTTTCTATAGTGGTAAGTAGAGCTATTGCAATCTAGGTAAATATCATACAAATATTTCAAACAAATTTATGGGCATAAGCATTCCAGAAAAGATGGCAAATTTTCAAAACGGTCGGCTGTACCAATAAAACTAGGGGCACCAAAGTAAGGCTCAAACTGCGTTTATGGACACTTATCGATCGAAGGATATTTGAGTGTAAATGCAAAAGCAGCAACCCCTCCGAGAAATCTTCTTCTTCATCGACCTTCTCTTGGAATCAAGTGGCCTCAATGCCCAACCACTGAATAGTTGCACAAGCTGTAGTTAAGAAATAATGGTCGAAATAGAGCAATTATAAATGATTTGATCAACAAAGCAAGTCGCCATCCTCTTCTTTATCATCATCATCATCGCCATCCTCTTCTTTATCATCACCGTCATCATCCTCATCACCATCTTCATCATGATTGGGTATTTATCATCATCATCATCATCGTCATCATCATCATCCTCTTCTTCATCGTCACCACCACCACCACCACCATCATCATCATCATCATCATCTTCATCACCATCATCTTCATCATCCTCATCGTCATATTCATCATCATCTTCATCATCACCATCCTCTTCTTTATCATCACAATCCTCATCATCTTTACCATCATCATCATCATCATCGTCGTCATCGTCATCTCCATCATCATCATCCTCACCACCATCTTCACCATGATTGATGATTGATCATCATCATCATCCTCTTCTTTATGATCACCATCATCATCATCATCCTCCTTGTCATATTCATCATCATCTTCATCATCATCATCATCATCATCATCCTCATCACCATCTTCATCTTCATCATGCTTGATAATTGATCATCATCATCATCATCGCCATCCTCTTTTTTATCATCACCATCTTCATCATGATTGGGTATTGATCATCATCATCATCATTGTCGTCATCATGATAGTCCTCTTCGTTATCATCATCATCATCATCCTCATCGTCTTCATCACCATCATCTTCATCATCATCCTCACCACCATCTTCATCATGATTGATGATTGATCATCATCATCGCCATCCTCTTCTTTATCATCACCATCATCATCCTCATCACCATCTTCATCATGATTGGGTATTGATGATCATCATCGTCATCATCATCATCCTCTTCTTTATCATCACCATGATCAACATCATCATCATCATCTTCATCATCTTCATCGGCATCATCTTTATCCTCATCATCCTCGTCGTCATATTCATCATCATCTTCATCATCACCATCCTCTTCTTTATCATCACCATCATCATCGTCGTCGTCGTCGTCATCATCATCATCATCATCGTCATCATCATCGTCGTCGTCATCATCATCATCATCGTCATCGTCATCATCGTCGTTGTCATCTCCATCATCATCATCATCCTCACCACCATCTTCATCATGATTGATGATTGACCACCATCATCATCATCCTCTTCTTTATGATCACCATCTTCACCATCATAGCCATCATCATCATCATCATCATCTCATCATCATCATCATCATCCTCATCACCATCTTCATCTTCATCTTCATCATGATTGATGATTCATCATCATCATCATCACCATCATCATCATCATCATCACCATCCTCTTCTTTATCATCACCATCATCATCCTCATCACCATCTTCATCATGATTGGGTATTGATCATCATCATCATCGTCGTCATCATCATCATCCTCTTCCTTATCATCACCATCATCTTCATCACCACCACCATCATCATCATCATCATCCCCATCATCATCTTCAACATCATCATGAAGATAAAGATTGCGAAGAATAGGAAAAAAATATGACAATGAGCATGAGGAACAGATAGAACTAGAGAAGTTATGATACTCTGTAACATGCATTGACAACACATGAGAGAGAAAGCACCATAATGAAGGCACCCATGAGTATGACAAGCCCTTGAATGAATCTTTGGCAGTTTATGACCATGTGTCTAACAACTACTGTCTTCCTTCTAAAATTGGGATTGATAAGAGGAAGGAAAGGAAGTTGAGAATTCCTATTACACTATTACTCACTCATGTACATAATTTGTTTTAGTCACCCTACCAACAACATTGATTGCTCCAATTGCAATGTACTTATTTCTTCACTTACCATTCGATCGATTGTAGGTATTCAACATTGGTTTGGGAAATAGAGTAGCCACACATGAAT
Source organism: Larix kaempferi (assembly GCA_027924585.1). Taxonomy (NCBI): domain Eukaryota; kingdom Viridiplantae; phylum Streptophyta; class Pinopsida; order Pinales; family Pinaceae; genus Larix; species Larix kaempferi. The sequence goes on from BSBM01001022.1 coordinate 10,580,012, forward strand.
CGTTATGTTTCATCTATTAGCTTTGCGTATGAGAATTAAAATGGTAGTGGCAGCTTATTCTACCATGGCGGAGAAGGGGAAGAATTGGTGTGAGGAGCCATCGCTAATCATAGAGCCAATGCATAGATGTTACTTTAGTGGAGTGCATGCATTTGAAATTCAAAATTCAAAATTGTCTCTTGGAAACAGTGTCAAAAAAGTGAAGTGATAGGATATATGTCATGCATGATATGCGTGGATAGGCTCTTGGTATATGGCATGCATGATATCGCTCACCAGAAGGAGGACATGTAAACAATGTAGCCGAAAATCTCTTGCCGATAAATAGGATGCACACGAAGAGTTATAGTATGTTAGTGCTCTCACGACATTGTTAATTAGTCTGTTGCAGGGTGCATATTGGTCGCCTAAAAGATAATCCTTAGTACTTATATATTTATATAAATGAATATAAAGAAGAAGAAAAATCTTCTTAATGACTAAATTGAATATTGATGTATTGTTAAATTATGATTCTATAATAAAATGAGCTATTGGATATAATTATTGGTTGAAATTAGGTCAATTAATAATATGTATGTTTTCTATTTTTAAAATAAAAATAACTATATGATCTAAGAAATTCTAAATTAAGAAAAATGTTGCATCACATTTGGTTGACATCAATTGACGTCTATAAATTGCTATAGAATAAACCAATTGACATTTATAAATTGGTATAAAATAAAAGCCATCAATATTAAAATAAATATGCATATATTTTTTTCAGAATAAAATTATAACAAGTATTAAATGAACAGGTTCATTACAAATGGTTATAAATGCAAAACAAATTGATCACATGCATAGGAAATGTGATAGTGAAGCTCCATGAATCATATGGATTGAGTGCAGGAATATACTTTATCATGTTAAACTTGTAATTTATGGTATTAGATGCATGCTTTCTTGTTGTCATATCTATGACATGAAATCACCATTAAGATGACAATTAATCATATATTCAAATAAATGGTTATAAATGCAAAAAAATTAATCACAAACTAATGCATGTAGCATATGAAATGTGATAATGAAGCTCCATGAATCACATGGAATGAGTGCAGGCATATACTTTATCATGTTAAACTTGTAATTTATGGTATTAGATGCATGCTTTCTTGTTGTCATATCTATGACATGAAATCACCATTAAGATGACAATTAATCATATATTCAAATAACAAGTGTTTCATGTGTCATCTATGATATCAAATCACCATTGCCATGACAATTAATCATCTACTCAAACAACAAGTATTTCATGTGTCATGAAGGATTACAATATATATTATATAAATAGTCACAACAATTAGTAAAATATATAGGCATTTCTAATAACTAAAGCTCTGTTTAGATTTAAATTATAAGCATGTTTGATTTGTGATAAATCAATATATTAAAGATGTAATTTGTAGCATAACTTGTGGAGAGCACACTTTTGTGGGGAAGTCCGAGGGTGAGGTTTTCTGCCAACATTACACTTGATTTGTGAGTGGTGTAGCATAACTTGTTGGTTGGTAATTATGCTTGCTTAATCGACCTTCCCTAGTGGTGGCAATGTGCATATTATTTACTCGTGGTAGTTATGTGCATGCTCATATATATGGATGCATAAAGTTGTTGTGATGTATTATGCATGTATTCAATGTCATAAACAAAAAATGAGTGAGATTTTAAGTACCATGGAATTTAAACAATGTGATAGATTCACATAATAACATAATATGGAGATATTGTTGTGTTACTTCTAAAGTTAATGAATAATAAAATAAAACACTTTCTATATGAGAGATAAACAAAATATGCCAAATTTATGGTAAGAAAATATAATCACATGACAATGTCAATTATGTTATAAGAAATAATCAACAATTTGAAAAAAAAAAATTAGACTTATAAGAAAGATTGAGCATCAATTTTATTAAAACCAAGTAAAATGTTAATTTTATGAATTGATTACTTGCAAATTAAAAATAAGTTATAGATTCTAAAACATATATTTTATAATCAATGTTGTTATGTCCCTATACATTTGTAATCTATATGGTATGTTTATATATGTTTACATATTGACTTGCATTTCTTTTACTTAGTTTAAGATGTTTTACACTTTTTTTCAATATCTAAAATTCAATTTTATTAAATTCTATATATATTTGATTTATGAAAATTTAATAACTATTCTAAATAAAAATTTAGAAAAAATATTTCGTTATTTTTTAAATATGAAAGTGTAAAAACAAAATTCATATAGAAACCCATTAAGTGGATATCCTTTTATAAGATATGATTTCTAAAATTTTAAATCTCCTCATTTTAATATTAATATTATTATTGTAATTTAAAATTTAATTAGATTTAAGTTAATTTTAAACACTAATCTTATATAATCATTCTTACCTATTTTAGTTTCCATTTCAAACGTTCATAAGAAGATTACATCACATGATCGGTTATATATCAATAGTTCATTTACAAATGACCATACATATATAAACTAGTACAGCTACAAGTAAAGTGGTCGGTGAACATAGATAGGTGCAGCGAACCACTTAGTTTTGTGGAGATGGATGATTGTTAAACAAAGGCTAAACATTAAACTAATTAATATAAACATTAAACTATCATAAACATTAAACTAATTAATATAAACATAAAAATAAATGGTATTTAATAAACATACCCTTTTTCTTATCCACTTTTTAACTTAAACTTATTTAAATGTTAATCAAGATACATTTGAACATAACAAGATACGATGACCATGAAATGAAATGAAAGTTACTGATGGAACAAACAGAACAGATGCCACACCAAACTCAAAAATTCCCCCTCGTATCTTTGAGCCTCTTCCCAACAACAGCTGATCTTTATTCGCATTGATATTCCAAAACCTTCTTTCCTTTTTTCTTACACTCCAACGCCCTTGTTTATTTTGCAACTCAGCCTAGGCACGACATTTATAATTACATTTGGCAATCATGACCCCGTACTTTGAATGATCACCTGATTCAGTTGTTACTAAAGCTCGAGTTGCAGATGCGGTTCCAAGAAGTTCAGTGAACAGGAATGAGAGCACGGTTTTGGAGCTAAATAAAAAATTTGAAATGAGCACGGAGGGAACTACTCACTTACCTAGGAGCGCGGGGGTTACAAATTTCAAATTTCGATCATAACTGGCGGACGAGGTGAACGAGACCTCTTGGAGGGTCACAACTGGCAGGCGAGGTAGACGAGACATTTTTGGAGGAGATGGCATGCACATGCTATGCATGATAGGCATGGACATGTTATGTATGATAGGTATGGAATATTGTTCGGTGGATCGCCTATATATCTGACCGCAAAGTTCCTATTGCGCAATGGGTTGTATGAGTACGCCAGAGCCCTGCAGTAGTCTTAATTAGACTGCTGCAAGACTGTTGTGGGGCCCTGCAGCAGTCTTAATTAGACTGCTGCAATACTGTTGTGGGGTACATATTGCTTGTCGATATTTTTCCAAGTTCCAACCTTTCATTATCTTTACAGCTAAGGTATATATTCTTCAACTTTTCAAAAGGATAAATAGGCAATATAGGACATATATTATTCAAGCTCTTAAAAAGATAAAAGACAATATAAGAGATATATTCTTCAACCTTTTAAAAAAAAAAAAAAATAATTGTACTTGGCTTCACATGTATAAATATTAATATCAACCTTTCAAATTTTAACCATCTTAAACAATTAACCACATGAAAAAATATAAACTTTTAACAAAACCTAATAAATAAACAATATTTTACTTCCAAATTTAGTTTTGATTGATTAAAAGTAGTTTAGTCCTATTGACATGCCTTTACACTTTTAGGGTCATTTGTTAATTGTACATAATTAACTTATAAAAGAAAAAAGAAAAAAAATTAAAAAAAATTATATTAATCATATATTAAAAATTAAAAATAAATGGATAAAATTCAAATAAATATTTGGAATATCTTTAATGAAAAAAAAAAACCTAAGTAGCCTTTATTTTGGAGAAGCCTAAAACACCATAATAATGTCTTTTCAAAAAACGTTTGTATCAATGACAGTGCTTATTAGATGTAGCAATCAAAGGATTCAAACAAAGCTCTTAATACGCAATTGATATCCACGTTTTAAATATCAAATCATTTTAGGGGATATCCACACTTAGATTTTATTGTTTCTTTATTCTTAACATCTTAGACACATGCTACATATATCATAATATAAGAAGCCTTACCTTATGAGGAGAACGTTTTATATGTGATGTTGTCTTCCTTCTCATACTAATCCAGATTTTCCATGCTATTGTGTGCTTTGCTTAATTTAATAGTTGGATGGGAAGCAATTGTATCATCCCTCATTTCAATTTCTCTCTAGCACATTTTAAGAAAGTTTGAAACTAAGTTGACATTGCCAGTTAAATAACACATTTCAAAGTATGTAATGTCTCTTATTTGAAATTTATTAAAATGGTGAAATTTTCAATTTTTCCACTAGTTCGATCCTTGACTAGTATTGGTTTCTTGATCTCCAAATGGCTCCAAATGCTCCCAACTTGTCACAGAAGGTATATGGATGGTATGGGGACATTATTATGAGGTTCATGGATGCTTTAGAATTTTCAAAAGGCTTCTAGAACTCTCCTTGAGATTCTGGCCAAGGTAGGGGATTTGACTAGCAATTTCTCTTAACTAGTATTGGTTTCTTGATCTCCAAATAGCTCCAAATGCTCCCAAATTGTTACAGAAGGTATATGGATGGTATTAGTACATGATTATGAGGTTCATGTATGCCTTGGAGTCTTCAAAAGGATTCTGCAACTCTGTTTTGAATTCTGGCCAATGTAGGGAATTTGACTAGCAATTAGGGGTTCAATTCCCCATGGGGTAGATGTTGGAAATGGCTCTCCAAATGCTATTGGACCCTCTCGAAATTATCAACAGAGGAAGGGGATATATAGGGGACATACATATAGTCTCATATGCATCACCATTTAGTTTATTAAGTCTGCTACAACCCTCTTAAATCAGATACAAAAGATTAGTTTCAACAAAGGGGGGAAATGATAGTAAATATTCACAAATGGTTATGAAACTTAAGAATATTGCTCCAAATGGTTGTATAACGAATATGAAACTTCTTCAGCATATTAATGGCACTCCATAATACATTAATACATCATACATTGACTGAACCATTCGAATTTGATACCACTTCAAGTGCAAATAACAAGGTATTGGGGAAATGACACCATTTGTTCATAGTTTAGCATTTTTACATCAAATCTCTTTGAGTTTCGACCTAAGAGTCTTCTGAGTAGTATAAAAAGAGTATATATATCAGATTACAAAGATATGTGGCCTCAAGATCTATCCCAAAGGGTTCATCACCTCAACAAGTGTGCCTCTCCTCAAGGAGCAAGAATATGCCAAGGAATAAAAGAATGGTTGTAGAAGCAAGTGGAAAGAGATGTGACCATGAGATTCCCTAAAGCTTCAATCTGTAACAAAAGACTCCATTGTATATCAAATGAAAGGTCTGAATGGCCTCTCCAATTGCCAATTAGGATGGGTATCTTTCACCCTCGAAATTGTTGCTAGGCCAAGTAGAGTAACACTCCACTAGCTCTCCTCTCCAAATGAAAAATGTAAAATAATCAAAAGACACTATCCTTCTTTGTTATTTTCTTTTATAAACTTCTAAGTTCCTCCATGGGTCGAATTCCTTCCAAGAGATTCATGCAAACTCAAGTTGGGAAGAGATTCCAATGTGTGCTACTTGTCCCTCCAATTCTAGCCTCCTCCTCCACCAAATTCGAATAGGTGTCTCTTTGTCCTCCCTAACTCCCTTGAGTGCCCTCTTGGAGGCTATATTTATCTCTAACATGTCATAAATGTTAGATATCAACATTCAGGTCTGATTTGTGTCATAGGTGTTATAGCATCTTCATCATTGTTGTCATAGAGCTTGGAAATCTAGTCCAAGTGTCCCACTAGCTCCAAAATGCCTCTTCCTCTTCCATGGGAGTTACTCTTCCACTCCAATTCGACCTTAATTGAGTCATGCCAAGTATATTGACCTTCCAACTCATCCCAAGAACGTTGGGCTTCTTATGGATTTGAAATGACAAGAGGACGATGCCATGTGGCATAGAAAATCTAGCTTGTGTGGGTCCCACATCCTCCATGTGTCTTCATGATCAATTGCCACTTTGATTTTACCTTGTATTTATTTATTTAGATCCTTTATTAAATATTTATGCCATTCTAATGTCCAAACATCATTTATTAGCCCCCTTATTTCAAATCCCAAAGCTTCCACCCCCAACCTAGGGAACTAGTAATTTTCCTCCATGACAGTTCATTTGGATGGGTATATTACAAAATTTGAATTGGGAATTTCTCTTAATGTGACCCACCTTGTCCATTTGGATCTAATTTCACATTATTACTAACTTGGACTTCATTCTTGACAATTATTTGACCCTTAACATCAATTTGACAAACTATCATGAGTATGGCCAAGGGGCTTAGGCCATTGTGACCCAATGCAAAATTTTGGGACATGACAAAGTACCAATTGGTACCAATGCCAATTAGTTTGCTTAAATGAAGAAAAGAAAATAATTTGCTCATATAAAAACAACTTACATTCATTTCTAATATTGAACGGGCAAACATAATATACATTAACTTCAAAACAAGACCAAAGGATGGAATGCTCAAAGGATATTAATAATAAACTCTTTATTTTTTAATAATCTATAAATTTTGGATCTATAAAAAAAATTATATCATAAAATTTTAATTCTAGAAAATAATTTCATAAATTTGTTCTCCTTGATAATGTTGTGAAGTGATGTACTAGAAAATAAAAATTCTTAACTCGTAAGAATTTTGTCTGTAATAATGTTTCCAGATAGGATTGGACATGATCAAAAACTCGAATCCATAAAAGTTTTGACTTTTTGTACAGTTAATTCTAAATATTAAAGAAAATTTATTTAATTTGATGGGACTAGACAATGGAGGCTTATGTAGAAATCTAGAACCTATATTGCTCATGGGATTCTCCAAGAACCAAGTTATTGTGTCGTGCTTGATTCATTGTATGCTTGGGATTGCTTACGAAATCTTGTCACGTGTGACATGAACTCTAAATTGACGTGTGCTCATGCAAATAAGGAGGGTTGTGTATGGATTACTTTTTGTATTCATTCCTTATTTTGGGAGATCATGTTGCATACAGAGTACTTGTTTTGATATTCATTCCTTATTTTGGGAGAAGGTGCTCTAACATGCGATATCATTCCATATTTTATGAATTCATTTATATTATGCTAGCATTTTGTAGATGGTATCTAGTAAGTTTTAGATTCCAAGTGTCCACGGGTCTGTAAATTGAAATTCATATTGATGTGCACTTTGAAAAGTGGCCCTTCCTTTGAAATGTGTTATAAATTATGCTATTCTTAATTGGGCTCATAAAAATAGGATTTTATATTTTTTTGAAGGACAAAATTTTAACTTTACACTTCTGGGACAAGATGAAACCCTTTAGAAGAGCTAGGATGAGTTCAAATTTGAACAATTCTTAAGGTGCCATATTGGCTTAGTACATAACAACATTTTGGCATATCATGATAAAAATTAGTCTTAGTTGGCATGTTTTTTAATTAAAATTTGAGTATCTAAAGCTTAGACAATTTTGATTCTATTTTTGAAAATTCATTCAGAATAGTTCGAAATATAGATATAAGATGTGGAGATTATAAAATGGCATTGAAATATTGATATTTGAACAAAATCAAAATTTAAAAAAAAAATATTGTAGTATTTTAGATTTTTACTTAATTATGATAAATTTGTGGATACTAAAAACCATCATAGATACATCTTAACTATGGCTCTGCCAAGCGCTTTGAGGGATCAAATCCCTTGAGGTATAAACCCTTTTTAGAGTGCTAAACTCGAGGAAAGGTTTGCACCTCAAGGGATTTTATTTGCTCAATAGAGTCATAGTTAATATGTCCATCGTGTGTGTGTGTAACAGAAAATAACAAATTTCACAAAGGATAAAGAGGTGGCGGGTGTCTTCACCAATAGTGAGAAGCCAATGAAGGATAAAGCTTGGAAGCATAGAAAATGTGAACCATATTCTTTGTTGAATCCATTATAAACTTGTATGAGGGAATTATACCTCAAGTTTAGCACTCTAAAAAGGGTTTGCACCTCAAGGGATTCGATTTGCTCAATAGAGTCATAGTTAAGATGGATCATGTGTGTGTATAACACAAAATAATGAATTTCACAAAGGATAAAGAGGTGGCGGGTGACTTCACCAATAGTGAGAATCCAATGAAGGATAAATCTTGGAAGCATAGAAAATGTGAACCATATTCTTTGTTGAATCCATTATAAACTTGTATGAGGGAATTATACACCTCCGTGTATGGTTTCTTGTACAAATTATTTCATATGAGTCTTGTTTTGTACTAAAATATATTTTTATTTACTTCATATTACACTATATATATATATATATATTGAGAGAGAGAGAGAGAGAGAGAGAGAGAGAGAGAGAGAGAGAGAGATTTATATGTATACATACAAATTAAGAATAAATAAATCACAAACATCCCTTCATAAATTTCCCCACTTAAATTTGATTATTATCAAATCAAATATGATAATCTAACAAATAAATATTTTATTCCAATGAACACACATATTTACATTTCCAAGTAGTAAGTGCTAAATAAAGATATATAAGTAGGTGACAATTCATTTGTTGGATTCTTGTGATGCATTTATGGAATCCCTAAGTTCAACCACTTCTAGAATCTATATAATTAATAGAACCTTAAAGCTACATGTAATGTACCAATCAGATCTGATGATACTCTAACTAACTCTCCTACAAGACTTAAGGAAAAAAAAGTGAACTCTAGTGACTAGTCTGGCTGTAGGAAGGACAACTCAAAGGACTTTGGAAGGGATGAGGATCATGCCAGCTGAATGTACTGGGACCATTAATTTTTCCAACATCAACGAGGCTGAAGTCTACTCCAAGTCTCATGGGAACCCTAAGCATGCATTCAATTATTAAAGTTTGATTTTGATTATATATATAAGAATAAGTTTTTTTTTTTTAAGATTTGAACTATATGGAATTTAAATTGAAATTTTACATATATTTATGTAAATGTGTTTTACAACTATTTATGAAAAGACTTATTTAATATCTAAGGTGCCTCTATCAATTGATAAAGAGGATTATGTTTACCATTTATTTGTCACATGTTTATTCACTAGATCAATGTGGAACCGGGTTTGTTCTACTCTTGATATAGTTACTTCTTGGGGGACAGAAGATCTTGAATCCTCCTTTTTATCTTGGACTTCTATGCAAAAACGTCATAAGACTTTACATGCTTTTATACTGTGGCCGATCTGGAAAGTGAGGAATGAGCTTATTTTTTAAGACAAAAGAATCTCTCCAATTCATTTAGTCTACAATATATTGGGCATGTATCAAGCTTATTCCAACAAGAAGATTATTAAAATTTGTAAGCGATATATTTCAAGCATCAAGTCAATCACTGTTATTGGATACTTTGATGGGGCAGCTTTAGAGGGAAAATGTGCAGCTGGTGCTTATCTAATCATCAATCAAAAGCACTTCTTCAAACTCAAATTAAACATTGGATTTGGTACCAATTCATTAGCTAAGATTCAGGGTCTGTGGGTTTTGCTCGAACTTGCTATCAATTTTGGAATTGACACTTTGAGGATATTTGGTGACTTGTTGATGGTGGTTAACTAGGATAAATATAAACATAGACTTAATCTCCTCTCCTTCCAGCATTGGTGCTTGAGGATTCAAAATCGTTTGTCCTCACTTTATGATTGGTGCCCTCAAGCACCAATCCTCAAAGCACCAATCATAAACAAAACAATTGAAGTGTTTTTTTTTAATATGTGAATAACCAATATTAATTCAACAAGAAAATTTGTGAAACCCTTTGGCATACTTTCATTCTTTGCTTACCCATTTTCACCATTAATCTCAGTCTTGATTGAAAGCATATTAGTAGAGGAAACATGTTATAGAAGTTCCCATTACCTACCTCAACTACTATAGTACTTACGTTCATTTTTTTCACCACCTGCAACAATTGCAATGACCATCCTTACATAGTTGTGGAAATTGAAGAATGAGTGTCATTCTTGAAAGAAGCAACGGAATGAATTAACCAACAAGGGATTCTAGGTGCCATATGACATTAATGCACACAAAGCACAGGGATCAAGAGCGGTCTCAAATAAGGCTAAGCATAGACAATAGAGCATTGAATTCTTTGCAGTGTGGGGTGTACAACATTCGATATATATTTAAATAGAAAGGTGTACACCTCACGCTCTAGAGCATTCAATGCTCTGCAACAGCATGAATAGCCATGGTTGAATTTGATGAGTTATAGGACATACTTGTATTTGATTGCATGCAACTTATTTGTGGGCTTGGAATCATGTCAATTTCTACAAGCATGCAAAATTTAAACTCTATCAATTTGAAATCTATCAAATTCACTTATCGCTAATAAATACTAATATGTATCACTTACTACTAGTTGCGTTGGCTTTTGAAAATGGTTAATAACTTAATAGAGTTGATGATGTGTATCCAAAATTAATTAAATAGATTAGAGGGTGAATCCATGAGGATGGATAAGCTATTTGATATATGCCTTGTGAATTTTAACAAATTTTTTTTAAATTTATGTTGGAAAATTATATTTTTTTATTAATTTTTTAAACTAACAATTAAAATTTTTAATAGCATTTTGTATTTACTACCTTTTGAAGAGCAAGAACATATATATTTTTTGGAAATTTTTGGTTGTGTACTTTTAATGTTATTGATTTTTAATAATAATAAAAATTAATTAAAAATATTAATAATAAAATTAATGACATACTTAAAATTAAAAATATGTATAATTATCATTATAAATATAATCATATTAATTAAAAATATTTATCATCATCATAAATAATTAAAAAAATTAATGACATGCTTAATCCGTCAAAAGTCCTGGGCCTGATGGCTGGACTGTGGAATTATATCTTCACTTTTTTGATATAATGGGTGAGGAGATCCGGGCAATGGTTGATTTTTCTAGAATCAATGGTTACATTTCTGGGGCATTGAATTCTACCTTCCTGACCTTAATTCCAAAATGTAACAAACCTTCTGCTTTTGGGGATTATAGACTGATTGCGTTGTGCAATCTAATTTACAAGCTCATTTCCAAAATCATAGCTGTTAGAATCAAACCCGGGTTGTCAAATTTTGTGTCATCAAATCAGTTTGGGTTTCTTCATGACTGACAGATCTTGGATGGAGTTGGTATCTCACAGGAAATTATTCACACTGTGAAGGCTCGAAATAAAAAGGCATTCCTTCTAAAAATGGACCTTGAGAAGGCCTATGACCGTGTGGATTGGTGTTACCTCAGAATCCTCCTTATTCATATCGGTTTATCTCCCATCATGTCGAGATGGATTATGTCCTGTATTTGTTCTACAAGTATTGTTGTCCTTATTAATGGGATCCCTACGGAATTCTTCGAATGTTCGAGGGGTATTAGACAGGGGTGTCCACTGTCTCCAATCCTCTTTGTGCTGATCATTGATGGTCTTAGCAGAATTATTCTTAAGGCAAAATCTGAGGGGCATATCAAAGGTATTAAACTATCAAAGGAAATTTCCATTGCTCACCTTCTTTTTGTCGATGATGTTCTTCTTGCTGGTATATACTCAATTGGTGAAATGAGATGTTTCAGAAAATGTATATCAATTTTCTGCGCTGCATCGGGGATGAAGGTGAGTGAAAAGAAGTCAATTCTTTTTCAACACAATATGGATGAGGCTCAAATTCTGGCGATGCAAAGCATCCTATCATATAAGGTCCAGGATCTTGTGGATGGATTTACCTATTTGGGATTCTTTTTGAAGCCCAATAATTACAGAATCAAAGATTGGACTTGGCTAGTAAAGAAAATGGAGCTCAGGGTTCAGAATTGGACTAATCGCCTTTTATCTGTAGGTGGCCGACTCATTCTGGTCAAAGCAGTACTCACCAGCATTCCTGTTTACTAGTTATCTCTTTTTAAGGTGCCTAGATCGATCATCAAGCAGCTAAATAGATGTTGTTCAAATTTTCTATGGGCAGGCGATGCTGACTGCAAAGGGCTCATTTTTGTTAAGTGGGAATATATAACTACTCCTATGAATTCTGGTGGTTGGGGACTAAAGAACCTGGACATCTTTGGGAAGGCATTGAGGTTAAAAATTTTGTGGAGAGGCTTGTTGGGAAAAACCTTATGGTCGTCGGTTCTCAATGTAAAGTATATCAAGTAGAATACTATGGAGTGGTTAAAAAACCCTGTTATGAGAACTCGAAATACCTCTATTATTTGGAAGGGCTTTATGCAGGTTTTTCATTGGCTCGAGGATGAGCTATCGTGGAAGGTAGGATGTGGGCAACAAATTCAGGTGGGTGTTGACCGCATTTTGGGTCTTGAGTATCTCAGAGATAGAAACTTTACAACTTTAGGTCGCATGAGATATTATGTCACATTGCAGAGTTCATCCTACTGGTTGAAAGGTGCGGATTTGGGTTTGCGGGGAAGCCTTGAAAGAGAATGGGATCTCTATTTTTCCCATTTGAATTCAATAGGGTGCAGGTTTTCACAACAGTGTGATGTTTTGAAATGGAACGGTAACCCAAGTTCTGATGATGTTACAGCCAAATCTGCTTATAAATTTATGATAAATTTTAGAAATTTCTGCCCTCCAAACTGGTGGTTCAAGAAGCTGTGGAGATGGAAGGTGCCAATCAAATTGAAATGTTTTGGTTGGTTTTCCTTTAAAGCAAAATTGAAAACTTGGGATGTTCTGGTAAATATGGGTTGGTATGGTCCTAACCGTTGCGCTTTATGCAATTCTGAAGTTGAATCTACACAGCACATCTTGGTAAATTGTTGCTTTACTAGAGAGATTTGGGATGGGGTTTGTACTGGATTAGAGATAAAAATGGATTGGGGGAGGGAATCCTTTGATATTACTTTTTTGAATTGGTTTAAGAGCTGCCGAGAACACCCTATTCTGCCACTCTTCATATCTTGGGTTATCTGGTACATTAGGAACAAATCTGTATTTGAAGACAGGGTTCCTCTTGTTTCATCTGGGGTTCAACAAATTCTCACTCTTTACAAGTCAATCTTCAAAGGAAAGAAGCCAGCAGTGGCTAAAGAAATTGGTGCTTTTGAGCCTTTGTACAATTGTCCTATGCTTTTCTTTGATGGTGCAGCTCAAGATGGCATTTGTGGGATTGGTGGTGTTGTCTTTCTAAATAAGTATCATTTTTATACACTTAAGATGATGTGTGGAGTGGGATCCAATACAAAAGTTGAACTTATTGCACTTTGGTGAGTCCTAAAGGTGGCTCGCATTTTTGGAATTGATGATCTAAAAATTTTTGGTGATTCCAGAGTAACTATTAAATGGGCAATGGGTGAGTATGATCTAAAAGTACTATCACTTATTCATTGGTGCCAAAGGATTAAATCTGATATGGAGGGGTTCAAAAAGTTAAATTTTCAGCACATTTATAGACAACATAACTCCTTGGCGGACAAGCTGTCAAAACAAGCTCTGGTGGGTGAATGTGGTTTGCTGATTTGGGAAGAATTTCAAAGCTCTTTGTGTACTAATCATGGAGCTTTGAACTTTTTTGAGTAATATGTTGTAGTAATCCATGAGTGGATATACTGTCTTTTAGAATATTTCAGTATTTTGTATATTTTGGACACTTCATGGGATGGCTGACTTCCTGTGTGATGATCAGCAAGCCATTTTGAATATTTTGATGGATCGATTTTTGGACATGGTTTTCAAAAAAGAGATCCAAAATTTTTGCTCAGTTGCATGTACCTTTTGATTCAAATGAATAACATCGGTACGCTTTTTTCTCTCTGGAAAAAAAATTGCATCAAATTTCACTTAAGCATGTTACTTTTTTTTTCAAAAAAAATGTTTTTTTTGCTATTCATACACTCAATCAAAAAAACTACATATAATACTTATTCCTTGAATATTCTGAATCAACCAAAAGAATCCATTACAACAGTACTGAAATATTTAGCCACATCTTAAATGACAATAAAAACAATAATCCCCACCACAATTGAAATAACAAAAATAAAGCCACAACTCAAAAAGAAGTTAATATTTTCAGACCATCACAATACCTGATTATAGAACAACGAAACTGTGCTATGAACAACACACACACAAAACAAAACACAACTTAAAAAGTGAGATGTTTCAAGTATTGAATTTTAAAGGGAGGTGTTTCAAATTGAATTTATATCCATTACTATGAACGTCAAAATGTGTAATGTTTTGATATTGATTTATTCCCGGGGAGCAGATGCACTTGATGACATTGTTGTCACTTTAGTCCGGATATGTATCACCTGAAAATCAGGAATAAGATTATAATTAGTATTTAATACTAACTAAAGATTATAAATTTATAAACTCCTACACAATGAAGGATATATTTATTCTAATGGCTTCAACTTTTCATCTCTTTATCGAGAGTATGCCCAGTAATTTATGATTAATCTATAATAGCGAGAAAAGCTTACCTCCTTATCCCAATTTGTTTTCCATGTAAAAATTATGAGGACAATGGTTTGAATTGCGGTTCCACAAATCATTCCTATCCAAACTCCCTGCAACCACGAATGTAAGTATAATACTACACTTTCACATCTATATGGTAGAAGAAAACTACAAGGATAACTTTAGAGAAGGATCACGAAAATGGATAAAATAGTGATTCTCATAATAAATTGTACTCACCCTTATACTTAAATGAAAGACAAAACCTAATATCAGGCCAAATGGAAGGCCAATTAAATAGTAGCATATGATGTTTACATAAGCAACAAAAGTTTGTCTTCCCAATCCGACTGCCACACCTGATTAGGAATAAAAATACTTGTTCAGAAATCAATTAAGAAACAAATTAATCTGAAAACTTTAAACCTAAGATGATAAATTCGCAGAAAACCTCAGATTATAAATCACAAAACATATCCCTACCAAAAGATTTCATATACAAAAAATTAGGCAGTTGGAAATTTGAAGAAGAGCTTATGATGTGGAGTTTACCAATGAGAACAGGCTGTACACTGTTGAGGATGATTGTGAATGCTAACAAGATGGCCAAATTGCCAACAGCCTCTTGGATCACAGTGCTATTTGTAAACAAAGAGCCCAATTGGCTGCGGAAAACCAAAAGAAGCACCCACATAATAATTCCTATGATAGAGGAATGGGCCGTTGAGACAATAATAGAAAGTTTGGCTCCTCCGGGATTCTGGGCTCCAAGTTGGTTGGCGACCCTCACACTGCATCCAACAGTTCAAGGCAATGTAAGAGTCTTTGTTCAAGAGATGTTAGGTTTTCTATTGTATGACACTTGACTAGATAGCTACAGTTTCTCCTTTATAGAAATCACCTTGTTGCAACCATAAAGCCAAGCGGTATAGCCAACTCCCAGTCGTTGAGGTTCAAGCTGTAAGGCATTCAGAAACCAAATATTTTAACTTGAATGCAAGCTCTAATTCTGTAATATATTCTGTAACAGCTAAATTAAGCACTATAATTACAATGACGCGGCAAATTGCAAGTTTTCATCCAAGCATGAAAAGTGATTATTGTTGTAAAAAACTGGACTATAAATAGAATTCTGTGACCTCTCTCAACCCATGTGTGGCTTGGCACAGAAAATTGTGAGCGTTTCATCTTTTCATCAAAACGTGGAAAGTGATTATTTGTGTAAAAACTATACAGCAGGAATGGATTTCTGGCCCCTTTGAAACCAGACATGGCTTGCAAACGCCAGCTCTGATTCTATGCCAAAAAACAGAATATGCTACATGCCAGCAGGCCAACCGGACCCCTAATTTACTACTGGGCATTGATCAGATTCACAACTCAACACTAGTTTACATGTTCATTTCGTACTAGGAACAGAATGGATTCATGGAGTGGATTGCTAAATCCATCAACAATAATGTTGTGCCCATTGCATAATAGGCACTGATTGGCTTCATGGTGTGGATTCTTATTCAAAAACACTAGATTTTAATACTACCCCCTACTGTACTTGACCTGGTTGATTCCAATTTCACGGCTTCGGCCGCTAGCTTACTCCTCCATCACAATTTATGTTAATGGGTTTCTATGTATTATGCAAAGATTATATCGAAAGCCAACTTTCTTACCAAATAGTGAGTGAATCAACAATAACTTCAGAGTTCTTTACTTGTCCTGTCATCAAAACCAAAATCCTGTAATACCAAATCTCCAAGCTGTTGACAACAATGGAAAACGTTAGAGATTCTAATGCATAATGGATAATGGTTTGCAGTTGGTAAACACTGATTTCCCTACGATTGTTTGGATAAGCTATTTACACAAATGTCTTCTTCAAAGCTCAAAATTACTGACCATAACATGACACCAGATGCAGCAGATAGTTTTGTAAATGGCCAAAGTTCATAAAATGCTTCCCTTGAAAATCCAGTCCATGTGACTGGACACCCTCCACACATAACATACAGGAATTGGATAATGGCAGGTATCCACCACCCAAGGTCTAGCGATGCAAGTGCACCGTTGAGGCCCATATTCCACTTCAAGACAAAGAGATAATTAAATAGAACGGAGGCTACTGTTCCAACTGCAGCTGACCATGCTACGATCGCGCTCTTTCTTTGTGAAATTAAATATCTCCGAATGGCAAAATAGAATGGAAATGAAAAGTGAAGAGGAATGCACCACAGTGCTACTCTCCCTGATAGTTGAGCAACATCCTCAGACTGTCCCAGGAGCCTGAGAATAGGGGTTGCAAAGAGATAAAGGGGAAGAAGAAGCACCGCGAATCCCATGAGTATAATCCAAGAGCGTTGGAGATATATTCCGAGCATGTGGCGTTTATTTGCACCAAAGGCTTGGCCACAAAGAGTCCCGAGCGCATTCCCCATTCCTATCTGATAAAGCAAAATTTGAAGTACAAAACATTACATTTAACAGCATTCTAACTCAATCAGAACTTTCATAATACAAAAACCTCTCCCTACTACCCGGTTTATGGCACAAAATAGTATACACAATGCTCATGAATTGCAGTTAAAGGCAAACAGGGTACAATTTACAACCCTAGTGAAGCTAAAGGTGAGGTGGGGATCCACTCTTCATAGTACATTTAGGATGGGCAATTCATTCACTTTTCTAATCACATATTGTGGCTGTATGTTACCTTCTTTCGTTATACATGTTTTGTATACTGTGAAGAGAGTAGTCGACAAAAACTAATTAGACAAGCATACTAACCAAAATGCCAGAATCGAACCCAACAATAAGACCGACCACCAAAGAATACGCTGCGAGTTCCAAATCACCAATGTGCCCAACGAATGCCTGCGTAATCACAGTGATTCCAAAGGTTGCTATTCGACTGATGATAGTCGCCCCGGCAACGCTCCATATGGCTTTGGACTCCGCCCAAAAGGATCTCCATCTGGTGGTGGTAACCAAATCTGGCGAGAAATCCTCCCCCATCCTCCCGTTTCCATTTTGGATGAGAGGACTACAGAGCTGCCCTTCTTCCATACTGGAGGACTACACGTACAGACAAATTGCTTGCCGACTCAAATCCCTCTGCACTTCTAAAACTCGTCGGATGGGATTGATAAAACTCTAGAACAGCTCGAGCCTTATTCAGTTGTTCATCACCAGGGCTCCTCGGTTCCCTTGATGAGAGGGCAGCCGGAGCCTTACAGTACTCACTCTGAAACGGCAATGGGAAAGGAGGCAACAGTGGATATATTTATTTAGTATATATATATATATATCTTAGTTAGTTGGTGTAACATAACTGTTTGTTAACAATTTTACGTCTAAATTTACCAATCAGTATTGAAATTTCATTTTTGAAAACTTTTAATTTATATAAAATGATATTTGGAGTATTTATTTTTATAATATTTCTTAAACGATTTTTATTTGTCTTTTTTGGAATTCTTAATTGTAAAGCAATATAATTTAACAAAAATAATTTTTTGAACTATATTGTATATATAATATAAAATAGTAAAAACTTCATTCCATAATCAAAATTTACTGTCAACAAAACTTATGTAATAATTTATAACAATTTTATTTCTATAATACATTTTGAAACTATTTACCAAACTTAAGACTTAACAGACTTAATATGTATATACATGTAGGTTGTATTTTATATATAAATAAATACTTATAAACTTTTATCTTGCATTATTGTATCCAATTTCTAATATACTTTGAATTCAGCTAATATGCTTTTGAAAATTGTAATTAATATTTAAGATATTATTAATGATTGTTGATCTTTGTAATGTTTTAGTAACACTATGGTTCAAAACACAACGTTCAGAATATTAATCTCTGAGTTAATGCAGTGTGATATATGTAGATCACATAGTTATGCATTGTAATGTAATATTTTGGCAAGTAATGTCATGTTATGCAATTTTGAGTAATTCCAACAAATTTTCAGTTTCCAGAATACCTCAAATCCTCTATTTTTTTTTATATATTTTTGTATATGTAGGCACTCTGCAGTTGTGGAGTTGCAATTGTCTATATTTTTTTTTTCTGCAGAATTGCAATTGTCTATATTTTTTTTTTCTGCAGAATATATTTATAGTGACAAAATGAGTTTTGGAATGGAAGATTCTTTAGACTGGAATAGCAGATGAAGCATAGTGATGATATAGGAGAGGAACTCTTGATGGGGAATGGAGAGATCAAATATTAGTGCAAGGGATATTGTTTTGAGCTCTGCCAAAATACATAAATTTTACACAAACAACCTAGGCTCCTTGAACATTTGGATTTAATGTCGGTTTAGCTGTTATAGTGATCTTTTAATGTTTTCACTGAATTTATTAACCGGGAGAACACATGACTGAACTAAGCTACAGAAATTCTAATTTGGCATTTCTCCATCATTCTATATTTGGAATTTCTCCATCATTCTATATTAATTAGGTCATCTTAGAATTCAAAATTAGTAGTTAATAGGTTTTTATTGTTATAATAATTGAGAGTCATTAATGGTTTTTATAATTTTTTATGTTATTTCTAGTATTAGTTAGTTAATTGTTTTAAGTTTGGATTTTTCTTGTGTGATAGTTTGGTTATAAATTTTTGTTCAAATCACTATTTTTTATTTTTCAAATAGCACAATTTTAACTTTAATTGTAGAAATGGTGCAGAAATGGATTCACTGCTCTAAAAAATCCTTCAACATCAAGATTATGAAATTCCAACAATATATTTATGCAATTTCAAAAACTCTATTCTCATAAAAAAAATGCAAACCAAAATATAGAATGTTTAACTAACATTTTTTATCAATTTCAAGTGAGATTTATTTTTATTTTTACATTTAGTAATATTTTCTGAAACCTAAAATGTTGGTTCTTTATCATATTTCATTATATATAATATTTTTTTTTGTGTGTGTGTGTGTTTTTTTAAATTTGTAGCAATACTTTGTGGTAGCTAAAATGTTAGTTATTTATCCTAATTCTTTATGAATAATGTCATTTTAGACTGTATTATGTTCATGTCACACATTTCTAAAATTTTGGTTTATTTCATTTAAGTAGTTGTTTGCATTTAATTTATTTGTAGGTGTATACAATTTTCTTGTAAGGTTATGTAGTTGTATTATTTATAAAAAAATGTTAAAACATATATATATATAATGTATGGAAAGAAATTAATGTATTTATCAACTTTTTTGAATAGGATGTGTAATATAATTTTCTTAAATTTTGAAATTAAATAAAAATTGAAATATATAAAAATAAAAAAATTTGGAATAACAAAATAATAAATTAGTATAATAAAGATTTATGTATATTTTATAAAGATTTAAAGGTGTGTATATTGATTTCTATTTCATTTTTCTAAGTACTTAATAAATCCAAATATTATCTATATTTAATGGACATATAGAAAATTTAAGAATCATATATAAACATTAAAGAACATTACTATAAATAAATTTGGAAAATTAAATAAATAATTTAAGAGTCATAAATAAACATTAAAGAGCACTATTATAAATGAATTTGGAAAACTAATACACACAATGAGAAAATTCCAAAGCTTAAGAAACTTAAGTCATATTGCTAAGGGAACTAAGCTTATATTGAATGACAATGTGCCGAAATATTTGAGGCATGGCTCCATCTAATGTGTGGGTTTAGGTTTGCGATAATAGTCTCCTACCCATCAATTCATTATTCAATCTTGTGGGGATTCTTATCTTAAGAAATCATTAAAAGCTAATTGAGGATACTTTACATTTTGTTGTTGTAAGTAGGAGGTGTGAACTCGGGTGGCTTTTTCTTCTTTTTGTAACTATCCAATGAACAAATAATATGTAATGCTTTGATAGAATTAAGATTAATCGTAATGTACTAAGGGGTCAAGAACTTAGCAAAGGGTTTTTACTCATGGTACAAGGTGCATCCATTAGAACTCCATCAACTAGAGAAAATGTACCATGTCTATATTAAATTTATAGACTTAAATTGTTATCTACAAATATATCACCTTTCACATTTTTAGAGGTTGTTGTGGTATTTAAATTTGTTTTCGGTGAATTTGATATTAAGAGATGAAATTGCCAACAAATGGGATAAATTGAGACAAATACTCTACGGTGATTTTGGAGTTCTTTCTCAATCATTTTATATTGAATACGGTTATTTGGATTTTAAATTTTGTAATTAAGATTTTGTATTGTTGTAATAGAGAATTCATTTACTGAGACTGTGAACTAATAATCAAGAGTGTTTTTATGATACTCATGCTAGTTTCAATGCCAAAATTTATCAATTTCAATGTTTTTTAAGTGATATGCTATTGAGAAACAACCACCTACTTAAAATGAAGCCACATAAACGTGGTTTCTCTAATTGGTCTCAACATGAGAACCCTATAATACAAATTAAGGAATCAAACATATATTCCTATATTTTTCTTTTTGACCTCATATTTTAGTATACTTGAACAAATTGTACTTAGAATCCTAATAGTATAACCAAAAATAGTGGGATCTAGACTACTAAAAGTGCAATGGTCTACAATGGATACAAAAACAAATTAAGTTATTGAAGGTGATCATAATGGTAAAGGACGGAAAAGTTATTAAATTGGACTTTGGGACACAAATAATACAAGGCCGAGGTAGGGAATACAATGGTGTTGGACCCATGAGTCAAATACTAGCTAGTTATTGTGCACTGTGCAAGTAATAAAAGCCAAGAAACTTGTTACAAGAAAGGGTAGATCAAAAGTGAGAACAAAAGAGAAGGGATAACAAGTGGATGGAAGCATATTAGCAAATAAATTATGAAATCAGAATAATGCTAGGAGTGCCTCTCTCCCTTGGGATCCATGGCCCAGGTGAATCTATCCAATTTATTACTTTACTAGGGTTTCTCAATTCAAAGAACAACTAGAAGCAATTGGAGACAAGCTTGACGAAGATGAATTAGTGATGACTGCTCTCAATGGTCTTACTAGACCTTGGGACTCTTTTATCCAGACAATGTGTGCAAGAAAGGAAAGTCTAATATTTGAGGTTGTATGGGAAGAATGGGTTGAACAGGAGGCTAGAGTGGCAAATCGAGAAGCACTACTCAGAGATGATGATCAAGCTCTAGCTACCCATACTAAAAGAGGACAGGGAAAACCTCATTTCAAGAAGGAAAACGATAAGGAGTTTCATCTACCTAAGAATTTTCATAAGTACAAGAAAGGAAACTATAAGCAGAAATACTTCTCTTCTTATCAATGTTATTATTGTTATAAGATGGGACATATTGCCAAAGATTGTCCAGTGATAAAAGAGGAATACAAGAAGAAGAGTAACAAAATACATCATGCTCATTTAGTCGAAGAATAAGAAGAGGAAGAAGGACCTTCCAAGAAGTTACCAAAGGAATAAATTGAAGAATATGTCCTATAATGATGTTGCTTCAAAGCAATCTCTTCAATTTTGAATAAATGGACTCCCCTCATAAAGTTTCACTAGGAGAATAGGAGAAGCAACATACAAGATTGATGTAGGAACTATGATGATGAAGGAGGATGTACTATAGAAAGAAATTAGAATTACTTTTATATAAGATGCAGTTGTTATTGGGACAAAAGAAGGTGGCTCACATAAGATCACTCTGAAACATCTTTGATCTATGGTAGAAGACTTGATCAACAGTATAGATCATAAGCAAGAAAGCACAGAACCTCAGAATCAGATGATGGAGTAGAGCTCACCATTAGACATTCCAGTAATCCCTACAAGGAGACTAGGATCAAAAGAGATCCTACCAAACAAACAAAGATAAGTATTTGAATTGTCATTTTATCAAATTGTTTAAATGATAATGTTCAGTTGTGTACATGTTTATATTCCTAGAAGTATAGTATGCATCTTAGAACATTTGCATTAATATGTGATGGGTAAGTAGCCTATGGTGCTATACAACATTACAATGCTACTTATCTAGAGTGAAACCTCTTTGCTGACATATTGGGAGTAGTGCACGCTCTTAATAATGTTCTGGTATAGATGGAAGGAATCTAGAAAATTACCATATGAATGTGGGATATGGATGAATGTTGTGTTATTGGCTAAGATAGCAACATGACAGTGTGACCTGTGTTTTTATGCATATGTTTTGGAAACTATGAATTGTTCTAACCATGCTACTAAATTTGACTTATAGGAAGTATCGTACACGATCACCTACAAATGAAGAATGATGAGACTTGTTTCGTAGAACAAGTGACGATGGTTCAACTATAAACAAGACTAATGAAATCAAGCAGAGGAAGTTGACTATGACGAGATGTTTCTCTAGTAGCCAGACCCATGGTGTAATCAAAATAGAAGAAGATATCGAGCAACCTCCATGACTCAAAGAACCACATGTATGCAGATTTAAGAAGACCTTGTATGGGCTCATAAGTCACCCATGGATAGAATGATGAGATCAAGGATCACCTGGAGTGATGAGACATCAACATTTTCTACAATTTTGAAAATGAGAAGCTCATAGATGGGTGCAAGAGACAACTTGCAACAGAGTTCAAGATCTTGGTATCCAGTGACTTAGAAAGATGAAATAAATGGATATACAAGATAAAACATGCAGCGGATGGAAGTATTGAAAAATACAAAGCTATATTTGTGGCTTGTGGATTCTCCCAAAAGGAAGGAATTGATTATGAAGAAACATTTGCACTAGTATCAAGGTACACTTCAATCAGAACCATCATGGCACTTACAGCCACGATGAAATGGAAGTTACACCAGATGGATGTGAAAACAACTTTCCTGAATGGTGTCATTGAAGAGGAAGTGTACATAGAACATACACAAGGATTTGAGGTTGAAAACAAAGAGACACATGTCTGCAAACTGAAGAAGGATATGTATGGGTTGAAGCAAGCTCCAAGAGCTTGGTATGGAAGAATTGATAGTTTTCTGACGAGCTTGGGATTTACCAAGAGTAAAGTTGATCCTAACCTTTACTTCAAGGTTATGGATGATGAATCTATCATATTATTACTATATATGGATGACTTATTCCTCACAAGAAATGAGAAGCAAATTTCAGAGTGCAACAAGAAGCTCGCTGCAAAATTCGAGATGAAAGAACTTGGCCTGATGCATTATTTTCTAGGTCTCGAAGTATGGCAGAGCCCAAAGGGAATATTCCTTAACCAAGGGAAGTATGCAGTAGAAATATTGAAAAGATTTGATATGTTGGAGTATAAATCCATGGACACACCCATGGATACAAATTTGAAGTTTGTATCTGATGCTTTGTCAGAATTGGTGGCTATGACACCATACAGGCAGATTATTGGGTCATTGATGTATCTGACGAATACCATGCCAGATATATGCTTTTCTTTGAACACCTTGAGTCAGTATTTGGTTGAGCCCAGACGTGTTCACCTTGTAGATGCAAAGCATGTGATGAGGTACCTAAAAGGTACAATAGACTATGGTCTCATTTATAGTAGAGATCATGACAACAGACTGTTCGGTTACACAGATTCAGATTGGGTAGGAAGTGTCTTAGGCAGGAAGAGCACTTCAGGAAGATGTTACACTCTGGGGTCAGCCATGATCTCATGGCTAAGTAGGAAGCAATCCAACTTTTCTCTCAGCACTATAGAAGCAGAATATATTGCAGCCTATTCTACCAGTTGTGAATCCATATGGATTCGAAAGTTGTTATCAGGTCTATTTGATCTGGAGTTCGATACCACAATAATTCTATGTGATAACTAGAGTTGTATAAAGATGACAGAGAACCCTGTGTTCCATGATAAGTTGAAGCACATAGAAATACGATATGTCTACATTCGTGATATGGTACAGAAGGGAGTTATAAAGCTCCAATATGTGAGCACTGATGATCAGGTTGCAGATGTGTTGACTAAGCCTCTGTATCGTGTGAAGTTTGACCACTTCTGTGACAAGCTTGGTGTAGTTCGTAAGGACTTCCCTCGAAAGGGGGAGTAGTGCTAATGATATTGTGGTGAAGTGGGATTGACCATCCCTAGACAGTGATCTAGTAATTCTAAAAGGAAGGATAGTCTTAAATGTTGATCTTGAGTTGTGGTGGGATTGATCATCCCTAGACAGTGATCCCGTAATTCCAAAAGGAAGGATAGCCTTAAATGTTGATCCTTAGATTGAATCCCTAGTTTTGAAAGGAAGGATTGTCTAAGAGTGTTGGAATGAATTCTAAGTTCCAAAAGGAAGGATTGTCCATGATCCCTATTTCTGAAAGGAAGGATCACCAGAGTTGTTGGACTGAATCCCAAGTTCCGAAAGGAAGGATTGTCCATGATCCATAGTTCCAAAAGGAAGGATCACCAGAGTTGTTGGACTGAATCCCGAGTTCCGAAAGGAAGGATTGTCCATGATTCCTAGTTCTGAAAGGAAGGATCACAAGAGTTGTTGGACTGAATCCCTAGTTCCGAAAGGAAGGATTGTCCATGATCCCTACTTCCGAAAGGAAAGATCACCAGAGTTGTTGGACTGAATCCCGAGTTCCGAAAGGAAGGATGGTCCAAGATCCCGTAATTCTGAAAGGAAGGATCATGTGTGATGCATGTGATGATATTCCAGTGTTGTAGAAGATGATGATCCAATACTGAAGATGAGGATGCTCTAGTGCTGCAGATATTCCAGTGCTGAAGATGAGGATGCTCCAGTGTTGCAGATGTTCCAGTGTTGAAGATGAGGATGCTCTAGTGCTGCAGATGTTCTAGTGCTGAAGATGATGATGCTCCAGTGCTGTAGATGTTCTAGTGCTGAAGATGAGGGTGCTCTAGTGCTGCATATATTCCAGTGTTGAAGATGAGGATGGTCCAGTACTAAAGAAGATGATGATCTAGTGTTAAAGATGAGGATGCTCCAGTGCTATAGAAGATGATGCTCCAATGCTGAAGATGAGGATGCTCCAGTACTGAAGATGATGATACTTCAGCTCTATACTAAAGATGATGATGTTGTTGAAGAACTTCCAATGATTTATAGATATACCAACCAATGTTCTAGATGATGTTGTTTATGATTCCCATCCTCCATCCGATGATGTTGTGTAGAGTTACACATGCTGTTGTCAGTAGAATACCCTTATTGTTAAGGGGGAGTGTTAAATTAATGTAACTTCAAAGGATATTCTACTTGTGCTTTATTATTGTAACTCCATAGGGGATGTTTTACCTCCATTCGGGGATGTCATTATTATATTTGGTCAAGTAAAAGTCATGAGGTAAAACCTCCATTGTAAGTCGGGTCGTTAGTACCCTAAAGAATGTAATATAATATTATTTGAGTTTTTCTAGGAGAGGTCGGCCAGTTAGTTAAAGTGAGGCCAACCTATGATCCAGGTGGATATCGGTGGCGGCCCACCTCTTCCAACTGGCTCAAAACAGTCTTCTGGCAACTTTGGTAAGTTACTATTTTTAGCAGTTTTTTGGGTCCTGAACTTCCGGAGCCATTTTGAGGCCCTAAACGACATTTTTTGGCGATTTGGGGCACCAAATGGTTGCCTATGGCATGCATTTGGGCTCAATCGAAAGTTGTAAATCTCAGTTAGAACTTTCCAACGGGCTACCGAGCGCCCTAAACAAAGATCGTATGCAAAAGTTATGATCCCGGGAAGTTGACTGTTCAACTAACCACCTTGGGGCCGCAAACTTTATGACGGTTCATCTTCTAGGGTTAGGTTTTTGGATGATTGGGATTCTTTCCCTCATGCTTATGATAAATAGGCCCTTTCGGCCTCTCTTTGTATTCATCTTGGCACGAATGAGCATAACGACCACATCTCTTCTCAGAGATAGCTACCACCATTCTAGCTATTGTATTTTATAGTCTGTTCTATTTCCGCTATTTAATAGAATATGTGTTTACTGTATCACTATGTTATTTGCAATATATCTCTGTATATGATTCTGTATGTGCTATCTTTTGTTTCGTTCCCACATAAATCCGGATCAGTGGTATCAGAGCGGTCTGCTCTTTGATTGTTTCTCGGTGCATGTCCCCGACGAGGTCAGGATACAGAGAGTTGGGTCTCGAACTAGTTTCACTTGGGGAAGACCACTCTCGCCGCCCCAAACGACCTCCCATGGCAGAAGAAAAGAGAGACGACGGAGCAGTAGATCCTATCAAGTTGTTGCTCGAGGAAGCCCTCGCGCGACAGAGGAATGAGATGATGGATAATTTTGCCCAGATCCTTCAACGCATGCCAACAGCGGCAAATGCACCCTCAATGAGCAGTCATTTCGGAGATACAACTCCCTTCAAGGTACAAGTTAATTTTGATATCCCTTTATTTGAAGGCCAAATCGATGCCGATGCCCTAGATAAATGGTTGAATCTACTAGAAGGGTATTTCTCTGTCGACCAATTTTCCGACAGGGAAAAGATCAACTTTGCGCTCCTTAAGGCCGTCCCCCATGTCAAAAATTGGTGGGAAACTTATTGCGAGCAAAACTCATCAGACGAGTCTAGGTTGTTTGAATATTCCAATCCCACTTGGGCCTCTTTTATAGATGCCGTCAAGGAACAATATTACCCTGTTGGAAACTATGATGACCAGTACACAAAATGGACCATTCTGCATCAAGAGAGGGACCAAACGGTGTCGGAGTACACCAACAAATTTCATACCTTGCGCACAAAGCTAGGTATCAAGGACTCCGAGCGGCACCTAGTACTGAAATATCGCAGTGGCCTACACCGGTACATCCGGACAGAGATGGATTTCCTGGAAATCTCTTCACTCGGATCCTCCTATCGATATGCTGTCAAAATTGAGCAGAAATTTCAGCAAAAGAACAAGTGTGACTTCGGACCTGCGCAGAAGCAGGGCAAGTGAAACTCTGGCTCGCAGAACACGGGGCAGGGAAAGGACAACCAGTCCCAACCACAGGCGAAGAAGGGTAAAGAAAAGACAAAGAAGGACACCGGGAAGTGGTGCGAGTTCCACAAAAGCCCCTGGCACAACACTGATGATTGTCGCTCAAAATAGTCATTGGTGGCGTAGATCAAGGGAATTCCCCTACACTTTGTTGTGGACAGCGGCAGCCAGAAGAACCTGATCTCAGAAGAAGTCATTAAGAGATTGGAGCTACCAATAACGCCGCACCCACAACCATACACCATTGGATGGCTAAGCCAAGGACGAAGGATTCGTGTTAGTCACCAATGTCGCCTACCATATGGCATCAAGCCCTTCAAAGATGAGGTATTGTGTGATGTGGCCCCACTTGAAGTATGTGATGTTCTTTTAGGACAACCATATATGTGGAAGCGTCATGCTGTATATGAATCACGACCTCGCAGTGTCATTGTCACTTTGGGAGGACAACTCTATCGGATACCAGAGATAGTTGCACCTACCCCAAACGAGCAAGGAAGGAAGATAATCTCCCACACTGGGAAATTTTCCCTATTCGCAATTGCCACCAAAGGTGAACATCAGATCGCAGAGACATCCACAACCTCTGCAGATTATCCTTCTACTCAGCAGAAATAAGAAAAACACAAAGTTAGTGCAGCATCGCCTATTCGGGTCCCTCTACAGTGCAAGGCCACGCATTCAAGGTGCTCCTCCAAAAAGAAACCATCCACACTGGTGCATACCAAGGATACCACAACAACCAAAACTGTTGAACAGCTCCAGCGCATCCATCAACAATAATTACAACCCTCTAAAGATGTCAAAGTAAGGCAACCTTTCCACTTCAGCAAATGTCGCACTAAGAGCTCAATTCGACACACAGCTCGACATATGATAAGGGATTTAACGCAATGGAGACCATTGCTTCCTAAGGAGGGAGGATTGATCTAGGTGGCTATCGGTGGCGGACCACCTCTTCCAACCGGCTCAAAACAGTCTTCTGGCAACTTTGGTAAATTACTATTTGTAGCAGTTTTTCAGGTCCTGAACTTTCGGAGCCATTTTGAGGCCCTAAACGACATTTTTTGGCAATTTGGTGATCCAAATGGATGCTCACGACATGCAATTGGGCCCATTCGAAAGTTGTAAATCTCGGTTAGACCTTTCCAACGGGCTACCGAGCACCCTAAACAGAGATTGTATGCAAAAGTTATGACCCCGGGAAGTTGACTGTTCAACTAACCACCTTGGGGCCGCAAACTTTATGACGATCCATCTTCTAGGGTTAGGTTTTTGGATGATTGGGATTCTTTCCCTCATGCTTATGATAAATAGGCCCTTTCGGCCTCTCTTTGTATTCATCTTGGCACGAATGAGCATAACGGCCACATCTCTTCTCAGAGATAGCTACCACCATTCTAGCTATTGTATTTTACAGTCTGTTCTATTTCCGCTATTTAATAGAATATGTGTTTACTGTATCACTATGTTATTTGCAATATATCTCTGTATATGATTCTGTATGTGCTATCTTTTGTTTCGTTCCCACATAAATACGGATCAGTGGTATCATAGCGGTCTGCTCTTTGATCGTTTCTCGGTGCATGTCCCTGACGAGGTCAGGATACAGAGAGTTGGGTCTCGAACTAGTTTCACTTGGGGAAGACCACTCTCGCCGCCCCAAACGGCCTCCCATGGCGGAAGAAAAGAGAGACAACGGAGCAGTAGATCCTATCAAGTTGTTGCTCGAGGAAGCCCTCGCGCGACAGAGGAACGAGATGATGGATAATTTCGCCCAGATCCTTCAATGCATGCCAACAGCGGCAAATGCACCCTCAAGGAGCAGCCATTTCAGAGATACAACTCCTTTCAAGGTACAAGTTAATTTTGATATCTCTTTATTTGAAGGCCAAATCTATGCCGATGCCCTAGATAAATGGTTGAATCTACTAGAAGGGGATTTCTCTGTCCACCAATTTTCCGACAGGGAAAAGATCATCTTTGCGCTCCTTAAGGCCGTCCCCCATGTCAAAAATTGGTGGGAAACTTATTGTGAGCAAAACTCATCAGACGAGTCTGGATTGTTTGAATATTCCAATCCCACTTGGGCCTCTTTTATAGATGCCGTCAAGGAAAAATATTACCCTGTTGGAAAATATGATGACCAGTACACAAAATGGACCATTCTGCATCAAGAGAGGGACCAAACGGTGTCGGAGTACACCAACAAATTTCATACCTTGCGCACAAAGCTAGGTATCAAGGACTCCAAGCGGCACCTAGTACTGAAATATCGAAGTGGCCTACACCGGTACATCCAGACAGAGATGGATTTCCTGGAAATCTCTTCACTCGGATCCGCCTATCGATATGCTGTCAAAATTGAGCAGAAATTTCAGCAAAAGAACAAGTGTGACTTCGGACCTGCGCAGAAGCAGGGCAAGGGAAACTCTGGCTCGCAGAACACGGGGCAGGAAAAGGACAACCAGTCCCAACCACAGGCGAAGAAGGGTAAAGAAAATATAAAGAAGGACACCGGGAAGTGGTGCGAGTTCCACAAAAGCCCCTGGCACAACACTGATGATTGTCGCTCAAAACAGTCATTGGTGGCTGAGATCAAAGCTTCAGAATCAGATCCCAGTTCCGATTCTGACTCGGAACCTAATTTCACAGCCGCGCGAAAAGGGAAGCAGATCATTGATGCAGAACCCAGTGCCGTTGTTGCCACCACACAGATTCAGCCAGAGGAGCCTGAAGATTCGGAGGCAGAGGAGCGCCTTTTCCACTCACAGATGTGGGTGAAGGGAATTCCCCTACACTTTGTTGTGGACAGCGGTAGCCAGAAGAACCTAATCTCAGAAGAAGTCATCAAGAGATTGGAGCTACCAATAACGTCGCACCCACAACCATACACCATTGGATGGCTAAGCCAAGGACGAAGGATCCGTGTTAGTCACCAATGTCGCCTACCATATGGCATCAAGCCCTTCAAAGATGAGGTATTGTGTGATGTGGCCCCACTTGAAGTATGTGATGTTCTTTTAGGACAACCATATATGTGGAAGCGTCATGCTGTATATGAATCACGACCTCGTAGTGTCATTGTCACTTTGGGAGGACAACTCTATTGGATACCAGAGATAGTTGCACCTACCCCAAACGAGCAAGGAAGGAAGATAATCTCCCACACAGGGAAATTTTTCCTATTCGCAATTGCCACTAAAGGTGAACATCAGATCGCGGAGACATCCACAACCTCTGCAGATTATCCTTCTACTCAGCAGAAACAAGAAAAACACAAAGTTAGTGCAGCATCGCCTATTCGGGTACCTCTACAGTGCAAGGCCACGCATTCAAGGTGATCCTCCAAAAAGAAACCATCCACACCGGTGCATACCAAGGATACCACAACAACGAAAACTGTTGAACAGCTCCAGCGCATCTATCAACAACAATTACAACCCTCTAAAGATGTCAAAGTAGGGCAACCTTTCCACTTCAGCAAATGTCGCACCAAGAGCTCAATTCGACACACAGCTCGACATATGATAAGGGATTTAACGCAATGGAGACCATTGCTTCCTAAGGAGGGAGGATTGATCCAGGTGGATATCGGTAGCGGCCCACCTCTTCCAACTGGCTCAAAACAGTCTTCTGGCAACTTTGGTAAATTACTATTTTTAGCAGTTTTTCAGGTCCTGAACTTCCGGAGCCATTTTGAGGCCCTAAATGACATTTTTTGGCTATTTTGGGGACCAAATGGTTCCCCACGGCATGCATTTGGGCCCATTCAAAAGTTTTAAATCTCGGTTAGACCTTTCCAACGGGCTACTGAGCGCCCTAAACGGAGATCGTATGCAAAAGTTATGACCCCGGGAAGTTGACTGTTCAACTAACCACCTCGGGGCCGCAAACTTTATGGCGGTCCATCTTCTAGGGTTAGGTTTTTGGATGATTGGGATTCTTTCCCTCATGCTTATGATAAATAGGTCGTTTCGGCCTCTATTTGTATTTATCTTGGCACAAATGAGCATAATGGCCACATCTCTTCTCAGAGATAGCTACCACCATTCTAGCTATTGTATTTTACAGTCTGTTCTATTTCCGCTATTTAATAGAGTATGTGTTTACTGTATCACTGTGTTATTTGCAATATATCTCTGTATATGATTCTGTATGTGCTATCTTTTGTTTCGTTCCCACATAAATCCGGATCAGTGGTATCAGAGCGGTCTGCTCTTTGATTGTTTCTCGGTGCATGTCCCCGACAAGGTCAGGATACAGAGAGTTGGGTCTCGAACTAGTTTCACTTGGGGAAGACCACTCTCGCCGCCCCAAACGGCCTCCCATGGCGGAAGAAAAGAGAGACGACGGAGCAGTAGATCCTATCAAGTTGTTGCTCGAGGAAGCCCTCGCGCGACAGAGGAACGAGATGATGGATAATTTCACCCAGATCCTTCAACGCATGCCAACGGCGGCAAATGCACCCTCAACGAGCAGCCATTTCGAAGATACAACTCCCTTCAAGGTACAAGTTAATTTTGATATCCCTTTATTTGAAGGCCAAATCGATGCCGATGCCCTAGATAAATGGTTGAATCTACTAAAAGGGTATTTCTCTGTCCACCAATTTTCCGATAGGGAAAAGATCATCTTTGCGCTCCTTAAGGCCGTCCCCCATGTCAAAAATTGGTGGGAAACTTATTGTGAGCAAAACTCATCAGACGAGTCTGGATTGTTTGAATATTCCAATCGCACTTGGGCCTCTTTTATAGATGCCGTCAAGGAACAATATTATCCTGATGGAAACTATGATGACCAGTACACAAAATGGACCATTTTGCATCAAGAGAGGGACCAAACGGTGTCGGAGTACACCAACAAATTTTATACCTTGCGCACAAAGCTAGGTATCAAGGACTCCGAGCAGCACCTAGTACTGAAATATCGCAGTGGCCTACACCGGTACATCCCGACAGAGATGAATTTCCTGGAAATCTCTTCACTCGAATCCGCCTATCGATATGCTGTCAAAATTGAGCAAAAATTTCAGCAAAAGAACAAGTGTGACTTCGGACCTACACAGAAGCAGGGCAAGGGAAACTCTGGCTCGCAGAACACAGGGCACGAAAAGGACAACCAGTCCCAACCACAGGTGAAGAAGGGTAAAGAAAAGACAAAGGACACCGGGAAGTGGTACGAGTTCCACAAAAGCCCCTGGCACAACACTGATGATTGTCGCTCAAAACAGTCATTGGTGGCTGAGATCAAAGCTTCAGAATCAGATCCCAGTTCCGATTCTGACTCGGAACCTAATTTCACAGCCGCGCGAAAAGGGAAGCAGATCATTGATGCAGAACCCAGTGCCGTTGTTGCCACCACACAGATTCAGCCAGAGGAGCCTGAAGATTCAGAGGCAGAGGAGTGCCTTTTCCACTCACAGATGTGGGTGAAGGGAATTCCCCTACACTTTGTTGTGGACAGCGGCAGCCAGAAGAACCTGATCTCAGAAGAAGTCATCAAGAGATTGGAGCTACCAATAACGCCGCACCCACAACCATACACCATTGGATGGCTAAGCCAAGGACGAAGGATCCGTGTTAGTCACCAATGTCGCCTACCATATGGCATCAAGCCCTTCAAAGATGAGGTATTGTGTGATGTGGCCCCACTTGAAGTATGTGATGTTCTTTTAGGACAACCATATATGTGGAAGCGTCATGCTGTATATGAATCACGACCTCGCAGTGTCATTGTCACTTTGGGAGGACAACTCTATCGGATACCAGAGATAGTTGCACCTACCCCAAACGAGCAAGGAAGGAAGATAATCTCCCACACTGGGAAATTTTCCCTATTCGCAATTGCCACTAAAGGTGAACATCAGATCGCGGAGACATCCACAACCTCTGCAGATTATCCTTCTACTCAGCAGAAACAAGAAAAACACAAAGTTAGTGCAGCATCGCCTATTTGGGTACCTCTACACTGCAAGGCCACGCATTCAAGGTGCTCCTCCAAAAAGAAACCATCCACACCGGTGCATACCAAGGATACTACAACAACCAAAACTGTTGAACAGCTCCAGCGCATCCATCAACAACAATTACAACCCTCTAAAGATGTCAAAGTAAGGCAACCTTTCCACTTCAGCAAATGTCGCACCAAGAGCTCAATTCGACACACAGCTCGACATATGATAAGGGATTTAACGGAATGGAGACCATTGCTTCCTAAGGAGGGAGGATTGATCCAAGTGGATATCGGTGGCGGCCCACCTCTTCCAACTGGCTCAAAACAGTCTTCTGGCAACTTTGGTAAATTACTATTTTTAGCAGTTTTTCGGGTCCTAAACTTCCGGAGCCATTTTGAGGCTCTAAACGAATTTTTTGGCGATTTGGGGGACCAAATGGTTGCCCACGGCATACAATTGCACCCAGTTGAAAGTTGTAAATCTCGGTTAGACCTTTCCAACGGGCTACTGAGCGCCCTAAATGGAGATCGTATGCAAAAGTTATGACCTCGAGAAGTTGACTGTTCAACTAACCACCTTGGGGCCGCAAACTTTATGACGGTTCATCTTCTAGGGTTAGGTTTTTGGATGATTGGGATTCTTTCCCTCATGCTTATGATAAATAGGCCCTTTTGGCCTCTCTTTGTATTCATCTTGGCATGAATGAGCATAACGGCCACATCTCTTCTCAGAGATAGCTACCACCATTCTAGCTATTGTATTTTACAGTCTGTTCTATTTCCGCTATTTAATAGAATATGTGTTTACTGTATCACTATGTTATTTGCAATATATCTCTGTATATGATTCTGTATGTGTTATCTTTTGTTTCGTTCCCACATAAATCCGGATCAACCTAGCTGGGTTATTTGTCAAGTGAAAAGTAAAGTATAAATAGAGATTGACTTCCTCTCATTTGTACCATTCACTCATTCATGCAATGCACATTAGAGGAGAGAGAGAAGTTTTTGAAAGAGGAGGAGGATTGGCTTGGCTCTAGAGTTTGGGTTTGTCTCTCTTATTTGTGAGACCTATTTTGAGCATTGTAATTTGGTTATCTATATTGAGGAAGTTCTTGTTGGGTTTTCTTCCCCTTGAGGGTTTCCCTTGCTGTGTACCTTGTGATTGTGTATCTTTCAAAGATCCTAGTTATGTTGCTATTGTGAAAATGTATTAAATAGTAATGAAGTTAGAATTGCCCAAGAATCTTTTATTTAGTTAAAAAAAGGCATTTTGAATAATTGATTTCGCTTAATGAAAGTATTAAAGATGCATTTTCAATAACTGTTTCATTTATCAATATTTATGTGTTTACCAGATTTTATTTATCGAGATAACTTATTCCTTCGAGTAAGGCAATGTATGGCAATGTATGTATGTGCTATCTATTTCATTGATTATATTTAACATAAGAATTTGGAAAAATAATACAAAGCTAGTTCTTTAATATCATATGCTTGTTATATCCTTGCTATGGCTTCACCTTGTAGATTTTCACATTGTCAAGTGCATTATTAGTATAAATAGCTACTTACGGCTAACATCAGTTGGGCCATCCATCTTTCATATGCAAACATCAGTTGGGCCATCCATCTTTCACATTTTCACGTGCATTATTAGTATAAATAGCTACTTACTGTTAACATGTGTTGGGCCATCCATCTTTCATATGCAAACATCAGTTGGGCCATCCATCTTTCACATTTTCACGTGCATTATTAGTATAAATAGCTACTTACTGTTAACATCAGTTGGGCCATCCATCTTTCACATTTTCACGTGCATTATAGCTACTTACTGTTAACATCCGTTGGGCCATCCATCTTTCACATTTTCACGTGCATTATAGCTACTTATTGTTAACATCCGTTGGGCCATCCATCTTTCATATGCAGACATATGTTTATTATTTTATTGAATGTCTGGTTGTAAGATAATGGTTTATCCCACCAGCATAATTTGCAAACAATTGGATGGATGTTAATAGAGGTATCATAAATCCTATTTATTTAGTCTATTAATTGGTGTAACATAACTGTTTGTTTACCAATCCGTGGGGTATATCAGTATCGAAATTTCATTTTTGAAAACTTTTAATTTATATAAAATCATATTTGAAGTAATTATTTTTATAATATTTTTTAAACAATTTTCATTTTTTTTGAATTCGTAAAATTTAACAAATAATTTTTTGAACTATATTGTATATTGTATATATAATATAAAATAGTAAAAACTTCATTTCATAATCAAAATTTACTGTCAACAAAACTTATGTAATAATTTATAACAATTTTATTTCTACAATACATTTTGGAACTATTTACCACACTTAAAATTGTAATTAATATTTAAAATATTATTAATAATTGTTGGTCTTTGTAATGTTTTACTAACACTATGGTTTAAAACACAATGTTCAGAATATTAGTCTCTGAGTTAATGCAGTGTGATATATGTAGATCACATAGCTATGCATTGTAATGTAATATTTTGGCAAGTAATGCCATGTTATGCCATTTTGAGTAATCTTTTGTTCCAACAAATTTACAGTTTCCAGAATACCTAAGTCTTTTATTTTTTATATATTTTTGTATACATAGGCACTCTGCAGTTGTGGAGTTGCAGTTATCTATATTTTTTATATTTTTTTTTCTTCTGACAGAATATATTTATAAGGACAAAATGAGTTTTGGAATGAAAGATTCTTCAGATTGGAATAGCATATGAAGCATAGTGATGATATAGGAGAGGAACTGTTGATAGGGAATGGAGAGATCAAATAATGGTGCAAGGGATACTCTGTTTTGAGTTCTGCCAAAATCTATAAATTTTACACAAACAACCATAGGTTCCTTGACCATTTTGATTTAATGTCGGTTTAGCTGTTATAATGATCTTTTAATGTTTTCACTGAATTTATTAACTGGGAGAACACATGAGTGAACTAAGCTACATAAATTCTAATTTGGCATTTCTCCATAATTCTATATTAATTAGGTCATGTTGGAATTCAAAATTAATAGTTAATAGGTTTTTATTGTTGTAATAATTGAGAGTCATTAAAGGTTTTTATAATTTTTATGTTATTTTTAGTATTAGTTAGTTAATTGTTTTAAGTTTGGATTTTTCAAGTTTGGTTATGATTTGTTTTTTTCAAATTACTATTTTTTTTATTTTTCAAATTGCACAATTTTAACTCTAGAAATGGTGCAGAAATTGATTCAGTGCTCTAAAAAAATTTTGGACATCCCAATTATGCAATTTCAACAACTCTATTCTCATAAAAAATGCAAACCAAAATATAGAATGTTTAACTAACATTTTTTTATCAATTTCAACTGAGATTTATTTTTATTTTTACTTTTAGTAATATTTTCTGAAACCTAAAATGTTGGTTCATTTTAGGTTTCATACTTCATTATAAATAATGTTTTTTTTTTTTTTGTGTGTGTGTGTGTTTAAATCCGCAGCAATACTTTGTGGTAACTAAAATGTTAGTTATTTATCCTAATTCCTTATGTATAATGTCAATTTAGACTGTATTATGTTCATGTCATACATTTCTGAAATTTTGGTTTATTTAATTTAAGTAGTAGTTTGTATTTAATTTACCTATAGGTGTGCATAATTTTCTTGTAAGGTTATATAATTATATTATTTATAAGAAAATGTTAAAATATATATATAATGTATGGAAAGAAATTAATGTATTTATCAACTTTTTGAATAGGATGTGTAATATAATTTTTTAAAATTAAAATTAAAGAAAAATTGAAATATATAAAAATAAAAAAATTTGTAATAACAAAATAATAAATCAGTATAATACGATTTATGTATATTTTATAAAGGTTTAAAGGTGTGTATATTGATTTCTCTTTCATGTTTATAAGTACTTAATAAATCCAAATATTATCTATATTTGATGGACATATAGACACTTCAAGAATCATATATAAACATTAAAGAACATTACTATAAATTAATTTGGAAAATTAAATAGATAATTTAACAGTTATACATAAACATTAAAGAGCATTATTATAAATGAATTTGGAAAAATAATACACTGCAACGAGAAAAGTCCAAAGCTTAAGAAACATAAGTCATATTGCTAAGGAAACTAAGCTTATATTGAATGACAATGTGTCTAAATATTTGAGGCATGGCTCCATCTAATGTGTGGGTTTAGGTTTGAGATAATAGTCTCCTACCCATCAATTCATGATTCAATATTGTGGGGATTCTTATGTTAAGAAATCATTAAAAGCTAATTGAGGATACTTTACATTTTACTATTGTAAGTAGGAGGTGTGAACCCGGGTGGCTTTTTCTTCTTTTTGTAACTATCCAATGAACACAATAATATGTAATGCTTTCATAGAATTAAGATTAATCGTAATGTACTAAGGGGTCAAGGACTTAGAAAAGGGTTTTTTACTTATGGTACAAGGTGCATCCATTAGAACTCCATCAACTAGAGAAAATGTACCATGCCTATATTAAATTTATAGACTTAAATTGTTATCTACAAATATATCACCTTTCACATTTTTAGAGGTTGTTGTGGTATTTAAATTTGTTTTCGGTGAATTTGATATTAAGAGATGAAATTGCCAACAAATGGGGTGAATTGAGATAACTACTCTAGGGTTATTTTGGAGTTCTTTCTCAATCGTTTTACATTGAATATGGTTATTTGGATTTTAAATTTTGTAATTAAGATTTTGTATTGTTGTAATAGAGAATTCATTTACTGAGACTGTGAACTAATAATGAAGAGTTTTTTTATGATACTCATGCTATTTTCAATGCCAAAATTTATCGATTTCAATTTGTTTTAAGTGAGATTCTATTGAGAAACAACCAACTACTTAAAATGAAGCCACATAAACGTGGTTTCTCTAATTGGTCTCAACATGAGAACCCTCTAATACAAATTAAGGAATCAAACATATATTTCTATATTTTTATTTTTGACCTCATATTTTAGTATACTTGAACAAATTGTACATAGAATCCCAATAGTATAACCAACAAAGAAAGGATAGTGGGATCTACACTGCTAAAAGTGCAATGGTCTACACTAGATACAAAAACAAACCGAGTTATTGGAGGTGATCATAATGGAAAAGGATGGAAAAGTTATTAAATTAGACTTTGGGACACAAATATTACAAGGAGGTAGGGAATACAATGGTGTTGGATCCGTGAGTCAAATACTAGCTAGTTATTGTGCACTGTGCAGGTAATAAAAGCCAAGAAACTTATTACAAGAAAGGGTAGATCAAAAGTGAGAACAAAAGAGAAGGGTTAACAAGTGGATGGAAGCATATTAGCAAATAAATTATGAATGAAATGCTCAACTCTTAGCAATGACAGGGGAAGACATATCCTATTATAGAACATTCATGAAAAAAGGGTGCGTCATTGTAATATAAACTAATTGACATATAATTTTGAGCAACTAAATAGGAATGAGGATTCGTGAATATATTCCACGTCATTGGTCACACACCATCAAGATAAAACTAGGCTAGTAGAGGGTATATTCCCACAAGTTATGTGTGGAATCCAACCACCACATTCTACAAATGGATAGGAAAGTTAGTTCTATCATTTACAGAACATTGTAACAATGGAGCAATTCATCTTCAGGTGTCCCATATATTATGAAATCATATCAATTTATAATTGTTTCTATCATAATTTATGAGGGTCCCTTCTTAATTTTTTTAATCTCCAGATCAAATATATTTACTCTATATCTAAGAAGCAATTTCTCATATACAAGAGCCCTTACACCTGTTGGATGCTACCAAATTGATCCCCTATTTATTCCAACATATATTGGTGATTGGAAATGTGAGGCATTGTGCCAATAGAGCAACAATGGGTACATAGGAGAATACGTTGGGTATAAAATGCACATCCTCTCACTCTATAAACAAACAATAACCTACCTACATGAATCCATATGTATTTTTCCTCTCCAAATGGTTTAATGTAAGAACATCCCCAAACACAAATGGAGCACTCATGCATATATTACTATAGTTTTCTCATCAACTTTAAACATTAGGTAGCTTCCATGGATTGTACTCAAACTCCTCCCAAATGACTAGCAAAGGGAATATATTGCTAAGCACAATGTTACAAATGCATTATTTTACATTGTCTACTTCAACAAAGCAAGTAGCTATAAAGCATAAAAATAAATTTAGGGAAGAAGAGGACAAAGTTATTGAATGGTACCTCGAGATACAAAAAGGACCAATAAGTAAGGATTGTGAAAAGGAGCATATATATCCTTGTACTTACCATATCTATGTTGATTTGGATACATCCTTGTTATAAATGTAACAATCCATTTCGTCTCATTTTGAGATCGTGAGGAATGTTATTTTATTGTTGAAAACACCCAATTTATTGTTAATAATTTGTAGGTTATTGGGTATGCCATTTTTCATGGATCATAGTCATCATGGCTGCCCTGGAAGAATTGATATTATCTTTGGAAGGCCCCGTTGGCATGTGTTCTGAGTGCTAAAAGTATTTTTGATATCAAGACGATCATGGTATAGACCTAATTTGTGAGATGGCACTTGAAAAATGTATTGTAGTTCTACTCAGACCTCACGGCTTAGTAGTTGTGTGAAGCTTATGTGCAACACACAAATTGGTACCTATTTCTAAGGCGAAAGAAGGTGTTTTAGTTTAAAGGGTACACTTTAGAGGTATGTCTTCAATCTCTTGATCTAAAGACTTATGGTAGATCAATTTTTTCTTTCCCATCAAATTTCCTAGTCCAGTATTCATATGGAATTTGCTTGGAAGAAGAAGCACAATCTTTAGTTTTTCTGATCTTATTTGGATTTCTAGAAAACATTCTGATCAAAGGTTGTGCTTGTTCTCAAGTAATCATTTCAGCTAGACATTTCAAATATGCAGACCTGAATTGAAATTTAAAATCAAAGTTGTCCAACCAAATAGGTCATTCTTAAATACGAGAGCTATTCTCAATTAGGATTTTCTATTTTTTCAACATTCCTTGCATAATCTTGAGATCAGTGCAAATACTGAATTTGACTGGATTTAAACACAAGAGAAAATATTGAATGGTCTTCTTTACTACTAGAATTTCCTTATGGCATGAGGGATAGCTAATTTTTGACCCTTTGAATGTGCCTAAAGAATACACATATATTTCTTCTCTTTTTGCAAATTTCTCTATCAATACACCACCCCATTAATATGTTGAGACATCACTTTTAATGATGAACTAACCCTCACATGTTGTGAGAGTAAGAGGAGGCAATAACTGTAGAGACCAAGGCATTGTATCCTTAATTTCCCCCCAAAAATACTTCAACCCATAACATCTAAACATTTATCTATTATAGTTATAGGGTATATGTTAGAAAAAATAGGATCGCAGAGCAATAACAATAAACAAGATGCAAATATAAATCACATAAAACACATTACAAGAGAGACACCACTATAACGTGGTTCACCCAAGATGGGCCTCGTCCATAAAGAAATTGGCAGTACTTATTATTATACCATCCAACAAATGAAGGGATACAACCTGCAACACATCAGCTACAACTTCCTCTTCACTCTCTCACAATCTCTCTGACACAATTAGATATATTTACAATTCTATAATACACAACCATATTACAATGCCTTCCTTTTAAAGAGATATTATCAAGGGAAAATACTATGGAACAACCAATACCATGGGCCCGTAAATCACCCATTA
Source organism: Larix kaempferi (assembly GCA_027924585.1). Lineage (NCBI taxonomy): Eukaryota > Viridiplantae > Streptophyta > Pinopsida > Pinales > Pinaceae > Larix > Larix kaempferi. The sequence goes on from BSBM01001022.1 coordinate 10,621,493, forward strand.
TTGACCAAGTCATGACTATGAAATTACAACATTTTACAAGCCATTTTTTTCTGAAATTTTTGCTATGGGTGCGCTACCCCTAAACCCCCTGTCAAGGGGGCGGGGCTCCCAAACTAGTCGCCGCCCCAACTATACCCCCCATGGAAACTATTTTTTTGGTGGGGAACCCACCCAAACACCCATGTCATGGGCTGGTATCTAGACACGGCTGAAACATGACCTCTGAATAAGTAAGATCAGGCTCCACAACCAACATTCTCCAACTTGGATACTGATCACAACAACTCCATCGTTGTTGCGCTTGCTGGACTATGCTTTGAACCTTGGATCTGGAAAATTTCTCATCTTCACCTTCATGCTTGAAGGCCAACTGAAACGAGCAGGAACTCAGTTTCTCTCTAGTTACTACCTTTGTCAACATGTCTGTAGGATTCTGGTTAGTGTGTATCTTTTCTAGCTTCAATAGTTCATCTTCCAGAATAAACCGAATGAAATGGTACTTGATTTGTATATGTTTAGTATTAGAATGGAAGGATGATTTATTTACAAGATGAATGGCACTCAGGATGTCACTATACAACCTATTATTCTTCTGCTTCTTACCAAATTCCTCCATGAACCTCTGTAACCAACTCATCTCTTTACTAGCCTCTATAGCAGAAACATACTATGCTTCCATTGTTGAAAGAGATACAACCTTTCGTAGTTTTGAAATCCAACTTACTGTTGTTCCACCTACTGTAAATACATACCCTGTGGTGATCCTCTTGTTATCTTTATCACCTACCATATCTACATCAACATATCCTTGTAGAATAGTGTCTAAACCTCCAAAACGTAATGCATGATTGGTAGTACCTCTCAAATACTTGAGAATCCAATGTATTTCCTTCTAATGTTCTTTACCTAGATTTTTCATATACATGCTCACAAATCCCACTAAGTGTGCAATATCTGGTCTTGTGCACACCAAGGATTTGCTTTGCAGCACCCAAATCCTTCATCACAAATGAATTATTTAACTTCCTGTTGAGAACATTTATATCATACATGTCAGACCCTGCAACAAGCATGCTATCCACATACAATAACAATATAATATATTTTCCATTATCTATCCTATTGAAATAAACACAGTGGTCAGAATTACATCTACTATAACCTTGTTCTGTCATAAACCTGTCAAATTTCAAATACCACTATCTTACATCTTGCTTCAAGCCATACAAGCTCTTCTTCAACCTGCATACCAAATTCTCCTTCCCTTTGTCCTCATACCCCTATGATTGTTGCATATAAATCTCTTCCCCCAAATCCCCATGGAGAAAGGTTGTTTTTTACATCTAATTGTTCAAGATGCAAATATGCTACCACCACTAGACTTAAAATAGTTCTAATTGAAGTCATTTTAACAACATGAGAAAATATTTCATCAAAATATATACCTTTCTTCTGTGCAAACCCCATTACAACAAGTCTAGCCTTGTACCGATTATTTCCTTCATCTTCTTCCTTTAACCTATAAACCCATTTATTCCTGCAATGCTCTTTTACCAACATGAAACTGAACCAATCCCAAGTATGGTTTCTTACCAATGAGTCCATCTCCTCATTCATGCCTTGCTCCCACTTATTTCTAGTTTCCACCTGCATTGCTTCTTCATAATATTCTAGTCACTACTACATTTTTGGCGTTTAGGGGGGGTTGTCTTCCACCCCCAAATGTGACCTACGTGGGGGTTGGCTTTGGGGGCGGTTTTGGAAAAATTGCCCCTAAAGGCACCGATGTTAAAAAAAATTCCCTTTAACTGCGGTTTTTGACGAGATTCGAACCGCCCCCAAAAGTGACTTTTGGGGGCGGTTTGTGACCCCCCTCGTAGAGGTCTACAGAGGTAGTTTTAAACCCCCCTCGTAGACCCCTTCATAGAGACCTATGGGGGCAGTTTTGAACCCTCTTCATAGATACCTTCCTGGGAGGTTGTAAACCCCCCTCATAAGACCCCTTTATACAAACCTACAGGGGCAGTTTGGAACCCCCCTCGTAGAGGACTATAGGGTCGATTTCAAACCCCCCTCGTAGAGGGATATAGGGGTGGTTGTGAACCCCCCTCGTATAGTCTTATAGGGTGTTTTGGAACCCCCCTTGTAGAGGCCTATAGGGGCAATTTAGAACCCCCCTCGTAGAGGCTTATAGGGGCGGTTTTGAACCCCCCTCGTAGAGGCCTATTGAGGCAATTTGAAACCCCCCTCGTAGAGGCCTTTGGGGGTGGTTACAAACCCCCCTCATAGGTACCTACAAGGGTGGTTCTAAACCCCCCTCATTGTAACATACAAGGGCAATTTCGAACCCCCCTCGTAGTGACATATGAAGGTGGCTTAGAACCCCCCTCGTAGAAACATACAAAGACGGTTTGATACCTCCTCTATAGCCATAATAAATCATAATAAAACAATTTTATTAAAAATACCAATATTTCAATATCAATAGGGTACGAAGGAATCGAACCACCAACCTCCTGCTTGTAAGGCAGGCACTCTACCATTGAGCTAGCACCCTTAAGAATTAGGGAGATGAGCAATATTAACACCCATATTGCATTATTTTTAAGTCTAAGGAAAGACAATAAGAATGTTCAGGAGATCATTGTAACAGGATATCCACATGTACCCAAATATCTACAGGTTATCATGCAAGAGCAACCTTCTCTTTGCAATCCTCACAAGGCATAAGAACTATAATTCCAAACTTTTCGATTATTTACTAAAACAAAAAAAATGCTGAAAGTTTTTGCATACAATTTGCAAACACAAATTTCAATCATGTGATATGCATTTCATAACATAGTGCAGTGATTCTTATTGTAGACATGACATATTGATGCAGTTGAGGAGCTCAATAGTTTGTGCATGGAAGGCCAATATTCTAGACGAATCATCTTCCTTGTTTGTCTATTCCACTATGAGAATTTATGTACTTTGTTCAATATAGACAATATGAATAAACTAGAAGACGAAATGTTTGTATCCCTTAACTAGATGATAAATTCCATATCATGAGATTGCGAATACTTGAATAGTCGGTTGCTTGAATATTTTTCTCAACTTCAAGTTGTCCATACATTGTCATATATTTTCATAAACTTAATGGGAATCTGGAGTTGATCCATTGCTAATATAAACATGCTAATGTTTGTGTGAATGAATATATTCGTTTTTGTCTGGGTTCACTAATATTTAATTTGAAAAAGATAGTGAATAAGCAATCTATTTTTGGGTGTATTCCGTGACCCCTACTCATTGGTTGGCTCAGCAAGAACAAATGGCTCATAAACTAGTCAATAAAAATACAGATGGCTTACCTCATATAATTAATGGTCATCTTGAAAGTTTTAAGTAAAAGGATAGATAAATAAAAGATCTGGATAATGTCAACTTTTACTTCAACAATTTAATATTACCAGTAATTACTATGTTCTAGGGTTAGTTTTATGGTTTTTGTTTTACTTATTTTATTTTTTCATTTATTTTCAGGGTCAAGATCATGCTCCCGCAGTGTATAGACCCATACAAAACCAGACAATTCTATACCAAACCACCCATTTCAGGAATTTATAGCCAGTTCGAGTACAGAATTGGTTGGTTCAGTATTGCACCAACCATTTCGAGTTCAAGGCCACAATTTGGGCCGGTTAGGCCTGTAAACCAGTTGAACTAGCCATTTTTTGCAAAACCAGTCTTGTTCTAATAAAACTGGTTCATAGATGGGTTCATAACTTCATACATGGTTTTCACTCTTTATTATTTTGGTCATATGCACACTTAAATTTGCATGACAAGGCTTCGCATATTAGAGTCTAATGGTTTGGAATCACATGGGTGTACAATTTTTTTATTATCAAAATTTAAATATTTTATGTATTTTTTGGTGGGCCAGATTTAGTTTCCAATTGTTTACCGGATGCAATCTAGTTCTACTTTTTGGGGTCAACCGATTCAGAAACCCATCCAGTTCAGATAACACTAACTAAAATAAACATGCGAGTTCATTAACCCCAATAACACCGGATTTCTAATCCTACATAGTTATTACTCTGTAGATTAATAATGAATTGAAATATTATAGTCAAATTGTGATATCCTCCATTGCATAGACACTTTGTATCAGTTTACAGCCAGTTGCACTGGTTCTAGGGGGTTTACAGCCAGTTCAGACTAAAAAGGCTAGTTCTTAATAGAACCATCTGTTTCAATCTAAAACGATCAGTTCCATACAGGAGCATACAGAGGCACACTTAGCCCACAAAATAACTTAAACTAAAAGAAATAATAAAACCTAAACCCTAAGCCTATTTCAGATGTGGTTTTCCTCTTTATTTATGTCTTCTGGTCCGAAAATGGTTTGCACTCTTTATTATTTTGGTTATATGAACCCTTGCTATATACATGAGAAAACTTTGCATATTTATGTCTAATCATTTGGATTCGCAGGGATGTACATGAACATTTTTATCAAAATTTTAATTATATGCATTTTATGGATGAACATATTCATTAGATGAAATATTACAGTCAAATCATGATATCCTTCCTTAAAGAGACACTATGTATCATTTTAACATGTCAAATATGTGTATCATTTCAAAATAAACAAGCCTCCAAATATTGACATTTACCAACATTTCATATCACAACCACGCTGCTCTTTGTGGACTAACAATTTCCACCTTCCATATATTTTGTCAAAGGGATAAGAACACCGGAAAATAATGTCAAGTGTTATCACTATACAGAAAAATCAAATGCATTATATAGAAATGCAAGCATTGAATAGCCAAATGCAAGAAAATTCACAAACCTGTGTAGTAATAGGCACCCCTCCATAAGCAACCACTACCTTGATGCCAGTTTGGTAAGTTAAATTTCTAGCCTCCTCATGTATCTGCAATTTACCACCGTAACAATAGACCAACCACCAATCAGATTGATGCAAAATATCAAAACAGGTCAATGATTGAAATTTGATTTTAGCATGATAATTATATATTATACAATTATTTTACCAACGTTGCTACAGAAATTAAACTTGCAAAGTGTTTATTCCGCATAGTATAAATCTTTTCCCTATACTTCTAAGCATTTGATTATGTTTTGTACTTGAATATGTAATCTAATTGGTTTGTAAATACACAAGCAAATAGTGGACTTTAAAATAATAATGTGTTTGCAACAGTCCAAGCACCAAAATCTTGGTTTCAATGAATATCATACAAGCAATAATATTTTTCCTCCAACATTTATCTAGTAAATCTCAATTTCAGTCTGATAAATATGCATAACATAATATTTTTTCAATTCAACTCCACAAATTACAGAGATACAAAGTCAATCTTATATAATTTCTATTCCGGATTAGATAACATCATACATTATTAACTAAAGAAACAATTGAGATAGGTTGGCCAGTAAGGGATATGCTTCCAGAAGTGGGGAAAGATTTCTTCAACCACTTCACACAGTCACAATATGAGCTTACAGAAAACATCCTCAACCATGTCAAGAGCCCATTGAAAGGGAAGCAAATAGGAAATGGATCCACACCATGTCTTCTTATTATTAAGGGATATTTCTAAACTACAGTAAGCAAGAATCCTCCAATAGGCAGAAGAACCGGCCTCCAAAGGCTCATTTTATGGGACGGATCCTCTCAAATAGACCTGAAGCCTTCCAAAATGTGGAACATTGTCTTCAAGTGCAGATATCGTTTTTCCCAACACTAAAAATGATGAAGTTTTAAGGCCATTTGTGACTGCCATTATAGGAAACATCCTAAAACTTGCTCAGAACATGCACAACTTTGGATTTGAGGCCTCTTTACTGCTATTTAAGGCTAAAAATAGGGCTGAATCATGCCTAGGGATTCCCGGAATTGAAACACAACCCTAAGATGTGCCCAGAATTGCTGCTACAGGTCTAGAAAATGCACAGAATTGTCCAGAATTGGCTTAGGATCAGCCCAGACCTAATATTTACCGCTACTATGACCCCAAAACTGTCCATGATCCTCAGGAATCCGCCTAGAACTTCCTTTTACTGTTGTTTAGTATCAAGAACAGTGCATATGTTACTCAGAGATGCCCTTTTATTGTTGCTCCTATCCACAGATTGCCTAGATAGTGCCCATAATTTAAAGTGATAAGGTTTTACTGTTGTTTGATGGCTAACACTTGCCCAGAACTTGCCCAAAATTCACAATGACTACTGTTGACTGCTTCCTTGAGGTTAAAATAGGGCTACTCAAGATTTTATATATGATTTCTTTCAAAAGTAGCTAGTACCCTGTCCTATGAGAGGAGTTGGAGAACATAGTCTTTTATTCATGCAATGAAGATAAACTAATCAGAATATAAGAGCGTAGAGAACTTGACCTACATTCATATCATACTTCCTTGCTAAAAAATAGTAAGGTACAAGGAGGGATCCTGCAAAGAGATGGAACCAATACACAAATGATATTGCTCAAAAAAACTAAGAGTAGAAGGAGGAGTCCTTCCAAGAGATGGAACCATTACAGAAATGATACTATATGTGATGATGAGGAGATGGAACCAAATGGTCTTATTGAGTAGCTTGAATTTACATGGCATTTAAACAATATGGCTAAACTACTTTTTATATGACATTGCCCCCACACACTACAGTTCATTGGGCTTCCCTTCCAACTCAGTTCTGTTTGGATATGACATCAGTTCGCCCTCTTTTTGAAGTGAATAGCAATCGCTGCAAGACGAGAGGATATATCTATGAACTGCGCCCTCACTACTAAAGTGACCCTTACAAATGAAACCACGGCTACCCTAAGTGTCACACAATTTTCCCCAAAGGTAGTTCCTTCTCTTCAAACTTGGAAAACTGTGTATGAAGACCGTAGATACCCTCCTTTCACCCCACGAACTAATTGTACTTGTGAAGTCATTTCGAGTATTTTAATGGCTTTTGTTAAGAGAAAAGGGTGAAAATAACACTCAGAATCACCATAGAGATAACTTTATATACATAAACCATCAACTATGAGTCAATTTATTCATAATACGAGCAAGCAAAGGTTGAAAATAACACTCAGAAATAAAGGGTTTTTATATAGAGAGATATTCAAAGCAAAGGGAGAAACGAACACCCACACAAAGATAGAGATTCAAAGAGATTTCATATACACAGAGAATCGAATTAACTCACTGAATTAGAAGCTTCGACCATTGCACACAAGCTAGCAATCTAGGCAATGAACTCTCCTCTCCACCGAATAATAGAAGATAGGAAATGAACTCTCCTCTCCACCAAATAACAGAAGCTACGAAATGAACTCTCCTCTACACCCACAATGAACTCTCTTCACCAAACAAACAAAACCAGGGTTTTTTTAGGCGACTCAATGTTTAGGTGCGAGCTTAATTTATTTGGCAAGGTATACGAAATGTTGAATAATCGTGTTGGTTTTGCTTAATAAAAATTTGTGGGGTGTCTCTCCATTTGTGGGCATGATACAAGGCCAAAACCAAATATATTGGGTAATAAAATTTACATTTGTGGTTGAGGGTCCATGTGTGACCCCTTAACCATCACATATTCCTTGAATTGGGAACTTTGGTGTTGTTGGTCATTTTAATGTTTGACACACTAATGATGTTTCTTGAATATATGAGAATGGTATGAGGGAAAGACCTATAATATTATGCCATAAAAAATGTCCTTTTGTCTTCTAGGCCTTGTGTGGGTTTCTAGGACATTCTTTGTCCCCACTATTTTTAACTTTCCCTAGATTGGCAAGTTAAACCAGTGGGTTGGGAATATGCCTTTCCCATTTGACTAATACATTAACTAACCTTTTATTCAAAAGGATAATGGTTACCAATGAGATGTGTGGACTATTTGTGTCTCTTATTTGCATTGCTTATATGCATGATTTGTGTTAGTTAGGCACATTACTTATGTGCATCAATAAGGTGCATAGGTTAGTTGCATCACTTAACTTTAGTGTGTGAGTTATGTATTTAGAATTTTTGTTGTTATTCCATCTCTCTGACTAAACAATCTTCTTGGAACTAGTGATGTGATAGGCATGCCTACAATATGAGTCACATGGGTAAGAATATGTATTGTTTGTAACCATGCATAAGGTTAGGTTTTAAAGGATTTAGGGTTAGTGCGTCAGTTATTATAATGGGACATTAATCGGTAGTTATGGGCTAGTATGTTAGTATTTTAGGATACTAGTGGATTCATGGCATATGGTTAGGGGAACACTAACCCATTAAATCTTATTCACTTAGAACCTAACCAATTTGATTAACAAATTCTAACCTTTTACCCGAGACGAGAATGGTCACCAATGAGATGCATGGGTAGGTGTATATGCACTTGTGTTTACAAGTTTGTTGTCACTTATGTTTGTGAATGTGAGAATTAGATTCATAAGTTCCCCAAAGCACCACACAAGCATGGCATTGGGAATCTTTAACATATGAGTGGGATATCTTTATTATTTTTAGTGTTGGCACACCAAGGACAATTATTTTTGTGCATGGAAACATCTAATACCAAAATTCCATGTATTAAGTATTAAATGTTATTTTTGGGATCATTGGCCATTGTGGCCCTCCCATACCATCACACATGCCCTAAATGGGGAATATTTGGCTTAATACATCAATATGGTGGTCATTTCAAGGTTGGCGTATTAGATATGGTTTGTAGGGATAAGGGCATGGTATCGGGCCAAAAGCTAGGATCTTAGGCCATAACATTTGTGTTTGGGGATCACAAGTCATTTATGGGGTCTTAATCCACCATATAGGCGTTGCATAGGAAATTTTTGGTAAGTGAGGAAGATGTGGTGATCATTTCAAATTTTGTCACACCAAGGATGTACCATGTATGTCAATGTCCAAACCATGGTCGTGGGCCTCAAGCCATCACATGTACCATGTACCAATCTTCAAACAACCAAATGAGTCTAAATTTTATTTCGTGAGTGAAATATTCGTGTCAAAAAACCATGGTGAAATTCCTATAGTATGATAGTAAGATAGTATCGTGTTCATTATTTTTACTTATACTGTGTTAACGTTGCTTAAGAAACTCCTATTCGATGTGAAAGCGATGGTATCGACGTCTGTCAAATGTCGATACCTTAGTATGCATGTCGAATAGGCGTCGCTTAAGCGACGTTAACACAATATAGGAAAAAAATGAAATATCATAAAAAATACCAAAACAATATTTTTGGGGAAATGATTGAAAATAGAACTGATCAGGATCCAAGACACTACAAATTACATTAGTAAGGACAAAAAGCATCTCCATAACTCATAATGTCCTTCAGGTGTTCTGAATGTTTTTCTAGGGATTTATCCATAATGGTGATATTTTTGAACTCTCATAATCTAGACATATATGCCATATACAATCCTTTTTGTAAACCACCACCAATAATGGAAAGAAATCACTTTGAACAGGTTGAATGATGCAAACGCCTAACATTTTTGAACCATACACTCAATCTAGCTCTTTTGTGCATAAGGGTAGCTATATGGTATAATGTTAAGATCCAGGCTTCTCGATTGCAAGTGAATAACTTGTGTTCATTATCTCAAGTAGGTATAATACCTTTGGAATCTCTATAAATACCTTGGAATGATTGGTGATACCCCTTTGGAGATACATGTGGGGATAGAGGGTTCACATGTTTGAACATCTAGTGAGCACATTGTGCAATTACACCATGGTGTCCCTTTTGAAAGAAAATCAGGTTGTTAGAACTTATTACTTGAGACAGTTTCCTTTGGGTACCTCTAAGTTCAATTTCATTTCCTTTTGAGGAAAATACATTGAAAAGTTATTGAAATTAAAATACACTATTCCAAATGCTTATAACCATTACACCGCTAAGGCAACCTCAATACTAGACATTTGGATTGAAATCATGGTCCAAGAACGTCCCTTAAGCGAAGTCAAATTTTACATGCCGCTTAAGCGATACCTATGTTAGACTTTAGCCAACAAGGATCATAAAATTTCCATTTTTTTTAATAAGAAATCTAAAATATTTCTTAGCCAACCAATCATGACTAGATTTAAAAGGAAATGGAGGTTTTCTATCCTCCTTTTCTAGTTGTAGAAGAATAAGTATATGATCATATAAGCCATTCATGTTTCCTACCCAATAGTTGTATCTTTCAGCCTCCTCCACCAATTTTTCTACCATTAAGAATATATCCATCATCTTGGAGATGTTTGTTCTTCCATGTTAGCACACAAAACAACATCTTAAGATTGCATTCCTAAAATCAATGATAGTTTGTGGAAAACTAAGAGGGAGGCCATTGTTACCACACCTAACCTTTTTGTATCTTTAGGCTATCTCTTCTCTAGCTCAAAGGTGGATTCCCTAGGGTAGGATTACTAGAATTTAACAATGGAGTACATGGTCAAAATGAAGAGTAACTTTAGAAGAAAAAAAAGTGTTTTGGTTTTTGTAAAATATAAGAGTCATGAGGGAATTGGAGACTAGCGTTTTATACAATGGGAAAATGGGGTCAACCAAAGATTGCATGAGGCTTTCTTTAGGAAGATTATAAAAGGACAAGGTTGCAATAAACAAACCTATATGCTCTCTAGTGGATGTGATGATTTTAGAGATCACACAAAGGGAATTTTCTAGAGAAAAAAAATTCAAATGGACTCAAGGAGGAAAGCTACATTGAAAGGTATAAAAAAACACATGATTTCTTGCCACGAAATATGCACCTAAACTACACTTCCAATTGATAACAATCACATAAAGTATAGAAATCCTAATCCTTCATTACCTCAATTTCATTAACAATTTGAAGATCCATTCACCAACCAAGCACATAAGCAACATTAAAACCATTCAATAGAGTACTAGCATCAACCATCCTACATCTCGATTGAGTATCCCATGTTCATCATGTGTTCATCAAACTCAATACCTTGTGCCATTGTCCCTTGATTTTCCCTTTGCCTCCCCTCCACCGCTTCTACACGAAATGTAATAAAATACACCCAAAGTATTTGTATTTCCATATAACATAATTAATCCCCCTTGGCCCCTTAATACAGGGAAATATATTTTCTCGTTTCCAGATTATAATTTATTCCCCAATATGAATGGACATGATAGGATATTGCCTACCAACTGGACCCCTCGTGAAGGACTCCAAGGACCGAAGCCTTGCTGCAACCTACATGACCTAGCCCCTTACCAAGTGGAGGAATGCACACTTGTTCAATTTTTTCCACTACACATTCCATGAACAGTTTTCATAAGGTACACTTGGGCTAGATGATCATGCTGCATTGATTCAGTAGAGTTACATGAAGCACAAGGTCAATTAAGCCTATATCCAGTAAGAACTGCATCTGTTGGAGGCTCTGGACGTATGAATTATTTCCCTTTACTTGGCATGTAAGTGTCATGGTAATAAACCCAACAAGATACTTATTGATGATATAAATTAATTCTCCAAAGCCTCATCTATTGCCTTGTCAAATTTTTGGCAGCCCTTGTTCCATTGATTAATGGCGGCTCTCACTTCTCAAAACTACAGAACATGTCCCCATAAGAATTGGAGTTTGAAGTTGCATAGTATGCTTTTGATAGTAATTTATTCTAGCATAGAAGTGAGCCCATGTCTGGCATTGGATTGTAGTGTAACCCATTGGAAAATATTGCAACTTGATCGATTACATCTCCCTAGCTGAGTTGTGATGCCACAATTTATCTAACATTATCCAGTATGTATAAACCTACTCTTCACTATAAAATGCACCTACTTGTTGTTATTATTGAGGCCCTATACATGTTGAGTGTAGTAAGAGCATCTCCATGTCTTTTTATTACAATAAACTTGTCATGGAGTATTTGAGTCTATTTCCAACAGAACTTGAGGAAGAATTAGCATCGCAAGGAAGATTTGGGCTCTCCAGTTGAGGAAGCTGCAGAAATGGGTTATGCTTGAGTTGGTAGTCGAGTGGCTCCAACTCTTGTTTGCATCCTGCGATCATCAGAGCACTATTCAATACTGCTCCAATGCTCACTTGGCTATGATGTCAATGAATGGGAGTACACACTAGGCAATGAGACTGGTGCAAATCACATTGAATTACATTTAATGTTAGAAGTATAATAGCTCCACATGGAAGTTTAAAAAAATAGTTTAAAAAAAGTTTTATTTATTTTTAAATTTGGATAAATAAAACCACATGGATTTATGTCCCAGTGTTTTAAACCAATAAAAAATTCAAAATATTGTATTTAAAAAATGTTTATATTTTAAAATATTGTGTTTAATATTAAAATTTAGAGAACTTCAAAAACAATTGCAAATTTTTTATGTAGAAAAACAAATTAATAAAGGTCAATAACATTTGAGTAATCATCCATTAGTATATCCTTCCTTGAAAGAGAATAATAAAACTATTTTCAAATTAAAATTATTTCATTAAATAAATAAATTAAAACACGTATCCTACCTCTTTCTCAACTATAAATTTAGGTGTAGGCTAAATTTCCTAAGTTTTCAACTTTTTCCGAGCATATTTTCCTTCTTATTTTGTTCTTGGTTGGAAATATTTAAAAAATCTTAGAATCACATATATTAGCTATGGAAATTGCATAATTTGAGTGTCATGGGGGTATTCAAGGTGCTAAATCTATTTATGGATTCAAAAACACAATTTAAACACTTTCAAAATTAAATTTCACAAAAAAAGCAAAACATAGAATAAACAAGAGCTGCGAGCAGCTTAGTCCCTTCCATTTGAATCAACGCATCCTAACCTTATATGTCTATGATACATTCAAATTTGAGAGGTATAAAAAAACTTGAGAGTACCAATTTCAACACTTAGAATCTCAATGTTCAAAAAATTGATATTTGCATCTCAAGTTTTGCGATACCTTTATACCATATTTAATTGATACCTTGTCTCTGTGTTTTTAATTGATACCTACACAAGAAACATATAATAGAATAGCAAGAATCTAAATCTACATACTGTTAAGTACTTGAAATACAAGAGATTGCCAGTATTTACTATTTATAACAAACTGGGAGAAGCCCAACTCATAATTTGATGGTATGCTAACTGGGAAAATAAGGTGTACCAACTTGACAGATAAGTATACCAGCCTGGAAGATAAATATTAGCCTATGTGAGCTTAAAACTGTCTATGTACAATAACACGATCTGGTTGTGTATCCAAGACCAAATTTCTAATTTTAATTTTGCAATTAAACTTTGATTATCATTTTGACAGCTGGACAAAGGCATCCCAAACTTTCAACAAAGAAAATTTAGAACTTATAAACAAAATGTAAAAGCAATATATGGCAGTTTCAAAGTTTTCATGAGACATTTTAAAACCTGCATTTAGCTGTACAAACAAGATGTCCCATTAGTTTGGTTTATCAGGGTGCACACTATATAACACAGAATCAGACATGCAAGGAACCATCTCCAAGTGCATACATTAGAAGAATATGCTACACATTGAGTTGTTTAGCCTCAAAAACTCCAATTCTACAAATGCTATTTCAAATCAAGGTTCATGCCATGTTTCTGATCACTTAGTAATGACAATTCTTGCCAATGCCAAATGCCAAAATGTTAAGCATCTCATACAAGAATAACTAATTACATCAAACTGAAGTAGTATGTAATTTCATGTGAAATGTATTTACTTCTTTGAGATTTTGTATAGACATTTTCAGTGTTGCATGGTAGAAGTTGCAACCCATATATTTTTCAAGATGTCTAAAAGGTCGTTTCAGAGGTTCTGTAGTTAACTCCAAAATTGACCACGTAATACACCATGGACAGTTAAACAGTTCTAGAGGCTTGGACCAACTAATGTATCTATTGGCCTATCTATCTTCATGTTTTTTTTTTACATTCCACTCTAAATTATAGTATATTGAGCACCTGTCATGACGTCCAGAATGTGGGGATACATAATTTTCAACATAAAAGAGACCTCCATAATTAACTACATTGGTAGTTGAGAATGCTCACCTGCATGTGCAATCTTAATTCAAAGTAAGTCCAGGACTGCATTTACAGTACTCATTTAAACCTCTTAAGGATTTTATATGGTTGAGAATCAGTATCATGTCATTTGTGTGAGGACGGCATGAGAAAGCAACCATTTTCAGTCAATTTACACCATGGATTTTCATTTATGGGCTGGATGAGTTTGATGCCAAATGAAGAAACAAAGACCATATTTACCTCCCTGGAGGATTTCATTTCCCGATTGCATTTCCATTCAAAGTAGGCATTTATTTGGCAATCAGATTGATTCCACATACCCAAATATCTACATTTGCAACACTTCCAGCTTCAAAATGAACCTCTCTTCCCTTAACAGTGACAATTCTAAATATCGTCAGTTTATCTGCATCACCTTTGTAATGATTTTTTGCAGAATGTAACACTTGGTACCACCCCTGCTTCTTTGCAAATACCATTTCTTCTGCTGGATTTGCCCCATGTTAGCAATCTCGATTTAAGCATTCGAACCATATTCATATGAGCACCTTTACCTTTCCTAGTGTGCTTGCAGAGTTCTTCACCAGCAAAAACCATATTCCGTGCAAGACGATCCAGTATGACACTTTCAACAACTCTTGACAAGTTATTTCTCCTAGCAAGTGCCAAGGTCGTCTTACCTCTGGGATTTACTAGACAACAGTCAGATCAACTGAGAAGTGGGATTTTACAAGCATGTGCATGGCCCTCCCTTGCAACAAGCATCAAGGGAGTGTAAACATCCTCATCAAGGGCATTGACTGCACAATCTCTTTTCAAAAGTTTCCCTAGTGCCTCTACATTGCCTCTCTGAGATGCATAATGGAGGGCTTTAAACTCCTCTTCCTTCAATACATTTGCTATAACAACATCCAACAGAACCCTCTCAATAACATCTTTGCATTTGTGGGCTTCTGAGAGGACTATGGCTGTTTCACCCTTTTTATTGGTCAAGATCAAATCAACTCTAGAAAAAACAAGAACTTTGAAAACCTCAATATGGCCCTCTATTGCAACAATCATGGCAGCAGTATATCCATACCTATCCTGCTCATTCAGATATTTATCAGACTGCTAGAGAAGTTTCTGAAGAACTACCGTATCACCAAATCTGGCCACAAAATGAAGAGGAGAGAAGACTTGGAGATCACTTGAATTTATTTTTTGTCCCACCTTAAGTGTATCCCAAAGAATTTGATGGACAGAAGAAACATAACCACTTTCTTCTGCTATGCTTACTGCATTCTGTCCTACCATATTTACTAGCCCAAGATCGACCCCTGCAGCCAGTAGCTCCATGAAACATTCTTGATAATTAGCCTTTGCACATAGCATCAATGCAGTTTCGCCAGTTTCTGTTCTTTCATTTAGATCACATTTCTGTTCTATGAACTATTTTATAATAATATGACAGCACATTCTAGCAGCCATGTGAAGAGGTTAGAATTTATGTCCATTCTTTGTCCTTACACAAAACTCAGCATTCGCACCAGCATCTAAAAGTGCACCAATTTCCCTTTAGTTGCGGCAAAGAACTGCATGACAAATAAGTGTTCTCCCTCGATGCTTACTATTAAGGCATGTGTATTCAAGCAACATCTTTAGGATTTCTCCGTTAGCTTCATAGTACTCAGCATCACACCGTGCTTCATTATATGGCTCTGCTAGACATGCTCCAACACGCAACTCTTCACCATAGTTTGTATCCCATGACCAAGCTCCAAGGCTAACTTTACAATCTATCTTGGGAAGTGGGCTATTCTCTCGACCGAATGCACCCGGGGCCCACCGAATGCCGTCGAGAGACCCTCATGCCGTTAGCAAACTGCAGTCCGCTCTCCCACCGGTCGTCCGACTTCTCCACTCCGCCGACGGCAACCTCCGGCAATTCCCCCGATCAGTGCGGGTCCCCACGCCGGCGAGATTCTGATAGAATCCAAGTCTGAATCAGACTTCAGGATGGTCCTTGGACGTCACCTCCATTCATTAACTATTCGCCAACCACCGGGACGTAGTTCGAGCCAAAATTTGAATGAGCACCTTCGCTCCTGCGTTCCTCTGCCCACTTTGCATTCCTTTTCCCACTTCCAGACTTCCAGACTCTGCGTTACTCTGCACCCAGCGAAGCTCCTGCACCTGCTCCTGATCCTCCTGCATTCGGAAGGCTCTGCTTCTACGGTAAGTGACCTCGGACCTGTATTTCAATAGGATTTGTATTTCATACAATCTTACAACCGTGGGTTCTACATAGTGTTTAAAACCCCGTCTTTTGAATAGAAAAGGGATTAAAAAATGGCATATGACTAAATGCTTTACTATGAGGACCGAATTTCTCTGTCCAGATCAGATCCGACATGACACTTCTTCGCAAGATCGAATCCTGAATTTTTTAGAATTCATTCCCTTTGATTGCCATTTCTTAGATAATGCCAGCTTATTCAAAGCCTTTGGGATTTGGTATGGCCTTTTAGTTTTGATTTATATTTCTTGGTAATATATTCTTCTAGTTTCTAAATGTAAATCTCGGTAATATATTTCCATATTTTGTAACTGTAAATCTCCAATTCAAAGGCCCATGCAATAAGCTCTAAGGAACCTAATTTCTTGATACTGAAAATTCTCTGCGAGTATGGAGTTTGTATATATCTAATTAATTAGAATCAAGCAGTCTATTTCTTTTAGGATGTTGTTTTGCGGTTGCATTTTAAGATTGGAGTTTCCCCCTGCAGATTTAATAGTTATAAGTTATAAGTGCGGTTCGAGTCTTTGTATGGATTATATTTAACATTTAGATTTTATTTACATTGTAATTAATAGTTATAAGTGCGGTTGACGTTTTTGTATTGGATTATATTTAACATTTAGATTTTATTTACATTGTAATTAATAGTTATAAGTGCGGTTGACGTTTTTGTATTGGGTTATATTTAACATTTAGATTTAGATTTTCTTTACATTGGAGAGTAATCTTGGATTGTAGCTTTTGTGAAAAAAAAATGTAATTGTCTACATTATGATTGAATTAATAGTTATAAATGGAATAGATGTATTTTTTGTGTTAAGATATATTTGATATTTACATTTTCTTTATATTAGAGAATTAGGTTAATGTACTTTTGCAAAAAAAAAGTTGTAATTGGTTAAATTATAATTAAATCAATACTTATAAATGTCGTAAATGTGCTCTTTGTATTTGGATATATTTGGCTATCTTCATTCCATAATCATTTCACAGTTTTATTTTAAAAATGTTTTGTGATAATAAGTCATTGCTTTATTTTCATATTGTTTTTTAATACTATCCTCATAGTAAAGCATTTAGTCATATGCCATTTTGAATAGAAAAGGGATTAAAACCCCGTATTTTCATATTGTTTGAAATACTTGGAACTCGGTTTCAAATCCTGAAAGCTATTGAATTTAGCAGAGTACTTCTGTTATATAACCTGTTCTTTTATCCTTCACTGTCGGGCTCTCTGTTCATACCTTCTCCCACTGTGTTTCCATCTCATTCTCCAAGTCATGCAAATATTTCCAGAACTCCAATTACATACTGCTAGAGCTCCATCAAGTTCAAGTACCGAGGCTCCCACTCTGAAATCTTTGCTATTCATCGAACAACAGAAAAGACAATTTTTTCCAGATCTGGTTCCAATACTTGACTGCTCTGTTTGTGCATGGAAAGTTATCCCTGTTCTGCTGGTATTGCCAAAACCAACACTCTGGGCATATGAGATGGCTACAGAAATGTACAAGCATTTCTTGTTCTCAAATAAACATAGCGGACCACAATGAAATAAAGGCACATAGGTTGTTTTAAAATTTAAAATTCTCATCGAAATAATGACTTAAAAAACTTCAAGATCACAGGTCATAGAACTTACCTGTCCACTCATTGCTCTTAGTGAAGTCGATCCCCACAATCAAGGGAAGATTCAAGACCAGCTTGTGCAATAGCCACAATCACCTACAACAAAGATAAAATAGAAACAAATCAGATAATTCTCCAAAAGAACTACTATACCTTTCAAAAGAGATTTAAGCAAATAAATTTCTTTAGATATATGGTTGGCCAAATTTCACAGAACATCCATGTCAGACTGTGAAGTATTCCAGAATCCAAACCCCATCTGCAGCACCCTCATTTACCATTAATTTAGCATCGAAGTTCAATGTGGTTAATAATTGTTCCCGGGGAAGATCCTCTCAACCAAATTGAACTCCCTGCTATTATTATTTAAGGGCCAATACCAAACTCTTGCTATAATTTGAGACAGGGATATGGCCTTTTGTATTTCAGTTTGTTAAAACAATTTTCGCATAGGTGTGCTACTATTTCAAAAGTGAGGTTGTTCTAGCAGTTCTGGGTACTTTTTCAATCTTCATGGACAGTAAGGAGGCTTTCAACAGTGCTAAGGGCCACTTCTAGGCAATTTGTGAGGACACTTCAAACAACAGCATTCTGGGCAAGTAAGAAGCCTTATCTCTTGATTCTGGGCTGACCTGTGCATTGAGACAATAGTAAACAATAGTATGGGTTCCTTTTTTGCAACCTGAAAGAGAAGTTCTAGGAATCAAACAACCCCAACGACATTCTGGCCAAGTATTGTGGATGAAGAACAACAGTCATAAAAGAGGGTTGTCCTGGGTATGAAAGGTGATCTGTGATTCTGTAGTAAACAGCAATCGTGTAACAACCCTTTTTATGAAGTATGAGATGAAGCATTAAGCAAAGCATCACGAAATTCTGGGAAGTAAGCCAAGTATGGTGAAATGAGCAGGTCTGGGCATGGATATGAGGAACAATCTGAACAAGTTGAGCTGGACTGTATGCTTTGCCACAGTAATCCTCGGTACAATACAGTCCTGAGCATTAGGAAAGCCTCTATTTTTTCTGTCATTCACTGGACATTAATATAATTATCTTATCTATCTCTCAGCCTCAAAATCCTGGAAGCCACATGTCCCAGGATATTGAACCCACTCCCGCCACATAAAATGGAATTTGCTATATACAATTTTAAGCCTCCTCCCTGATGAGCAGAAAAAGAAAAAAGAACACCCATGTCAAAATCTCGGTTTAAACGTTACCTCCTGGTATTCAAACCCCAGTTGGGTCAATGGGCTCCCTATTCCACCATCACTTACACACTCATAAACCCCAGATATGGACATCACTCAAAGCCAATATACAAATCACAAACTAAATCAGTCAGATGCAGCAAGGCTTCTTCTACCCTCTTCTTAATTGATTATTTCAGTACCCATGTGACCTAGTCCTCACTACAATATCGCCTGCTACAATATTTCTCGATTTCTTCTGCAGTTCTGCTTGGAATTCGCCCAGCAATCAAAGCCCATCTGCATTCATACAACAATCAGATTACCACCATTGATTTTTTGACCTCCAATTCACAAACATTGCTCATCAGTTGTAACAATTAAACCCATAATTCCTATATTACCTCGGGCCAAGTAGATTGTAGAGCCTGCTTATGAGATCCTCTTCGTCCTCTGAGAAATCCATCTTGTAATTATCATTCGCATCCTCTGCACCGACTTTATTTTATCACAACCATTTATAAATTACAGAGGCAAGGCAGCAGTAAACACTTGAAATTGAATGCAAAATGATAAAATTGTACCTTGAGAATCCACTGAAACACTATCATCTGTATCTTTCACTTTCACATCTAGTCTATTTTCTTGTACTTACAATTCAATTTCCTATACCTTATACACTGTATGGATTTCATATAATCTCTGCCTTATCTAATATTCAGAATTACGTGACACTTTCAAGACACCTTAAGAACAAAACCTCATACCTCTGTTAACCACATTTCTACTACCCATATTTCTGTAATTCCTGTAATTAACAGTTGATTCTACAAAACCTGTAATTAATGCAATTCCTGTAACATGCTCAAAAACTTATCAAAACAAGATCTAGGTTCAAATCTCATTCAGGGGTACTTATCCTTCTAGACCTCATTTAAGGAGGGTGTCAACTCTCTATCTTGAAACTTTATGAAAAGGGGTTTATGTTTTATTGGGAATTTGAATATGAGTGGGCAGAGTAGGAAACTTACCTGCTTACTAATGGAACTATTTACCTCCTCAACTTAGAAATTTTAAAAGTTATAACATTAAAACCATAAGAGTTTAAGGGACTATAGAGATCATTAGGGTGGAGACTATAAAGGTTATCTAAGTTTTGTTTATTCTTCACAAAATAATCAACATCATTGTTGAATTTTATATATTTTTCTAGTATTATTATGATATATATAAGTTCTGTAGAGAATTCCTGAATTGGTTCTACCTCATTTGAAGACAGAGCTTCATGTGCATAGTTGCAAACCTTATGTGTAATCTGTTATTTCAATTACCCTATATTTTTTGTTGCAATTATCCTAGCTTTGCTGATTTTTTCATACAAAACTAACGTACTTTGATTTTGTGTATCAAAGGAGAATAAGCATTACTTTTTGTCTTCTAATCTCAAGTTTTCGCTCATTTTTGTAGGCTTCAATACAAAATGGGCAAGAAGAACAAATGGGAGACTTTAGTGGGCTTAGAGTTGCAAGATCCCAAAGACATAACCATCTTTTTTGGTAAAGATCTTGTTTGGTCTGATGTACATCGAAAGAATGGAATTGATCGAGTTGCCAAAATCCCGTTACATCGAGTCCCCCACTTTATTGAAGGGGAGGAAAAGGATCCTGATGCTCCTTGTACTTTCTATCGTAGCCAAAACAAATCCCCCAAAAAGAGGGATACTGCAGCCTTGAAATATGAAGTGTAAGTATTTCAAAATTTAATTGTTTGGATGTTAGCAATCATACTACATTTATCACCTGTCATATGTATTAACATTTGACAATATTTTATGCAGATATAATTGTTCATATGGCCCAACTGATAAAAGGGGAGACAAACCGGCTAAACGAAGGGTCAATTCATTTATGAAAAAAAGGGGCTGCCAATGCCATTTCATTGTTAAGGTCATGGCCAAAGATCCCGAGGTAGCAATACTAACTTATAACATGTACGAGCATGAAGACAAGAGAGGATGGCCTTGTCATGGAAAGCATGATGCTTCGGGTGACCCTAGATCCATGCATAGGCCAAAGTTGTCAAAGGACATCATTTCTTATGTAGAAAGTTGCTTTTCTTGGGATGTGGCAATTGATTCGGTGTGTAAAATGCACATCAAGAAACATGTTGACATGGATGCGGCAGATCAGGATAGAGATTTCTTCTTGAAGAGGAAAGATGTTGTAAACATATACAATCGCTTGGGCAAGGGAAAGTATCAGTTGGACAAAAAAGACTCAATAAGTGTGAATCTTTGGCACCAAAAACATAAAGATGATATTTTTTTCTATCAAAAGCCCAATGGTAGAGATGTCCCATTTATAATGGGAATCCAAACAAAGTGGATGCTAGAGACAATGGTGAAGCTATCTCATAACAGCTTAATAGCAATGGATTCTACATTCAGTACCAATAAATACGGGGTAAGCGTGATGTCAATGATTGATTTAGCATGATCATTTTAGTTGTATCCATTCAATGATATTGATGACTTAAGTTTGACTGCAATGTGTTTTATGGATATGGCAGTATCAACTATACACCCTTGTCGCATTCGATGAGCAGCAAAGTGGGGTACCAGTTGCGTGGGTTGTATCCGAAAGGAATACAACGCAGGACATTTCAGTATGGTTGGATCGACTCATGCAAAGGTGTTACCAAGCTCGTCCAGATTGGAAAGTAAATGCCTTCATGGTAGACGACGCGTTGGCTGAAATTACAACCCTGAGGTAATTCCAATGTTGTTATTTTGCAATGTAACTTGTACTTATTTATTGAATGCCATATTTAAAAAAATTACACATGGCAGGAGGATCACACGTTGCAAAGTTCTCTTATGTGTTTGGCATGTACAAAGGGCATGGTCAAAAAATGCGAGCTGGTTGGCCACAACTGAAGAAAGAGCGAGTGAAATGTTGAAAGACTTAGGCCATATCATGAAACATTGCTCCAATGACGATGTCATTGATGCAATTGATGCCTTTTTAAACAAATATGCTGATGAGGAAAAGTTCTTGGACTATTTCCGCAAGAATTGGGTTTCGGGTGACAAAATTTGTGAGTGTACATACTCTTCCTTGTATATTTTCTTTTGTATATCATGAAGATGGGATATATGCACTAAATTAGTTTTCTACTTGTAGGGATGTGGGTAAAAGGTTGCCGAGATTTTCCGCATGCAAATCAAGAGACCAATAATGCAGTGGAGTCATACCATTGCTTTTTGAAGACAAAGTTTCTTTCTGATAGAAGGAAGAAGTGTACCCGTAGAATGGACTGGTTGTTGTATATACTCCTCATAAATGTTGAACCATTTTATCGGTTCAAAGAAATTTTGAAAAAAGAAGGCTATTTGAACAACTATAAGAAAGAGAAGCAACTTGAATCATCATCTGATAGAGCCAAAAAGATTCCAGATAGTGATTGCTGCCCTCATGAGAGCATATCTCATGCATATTGGGTGAGGATTCAAACCACTCCTGGCAAGCGGTACCTTGTCACTTCGTATCGTCCAACTTTTATGACGTGTACTTGCCCATGGTCTATCCGTGGAAATATTTGCAAGCACACTATAAAGGTTGATTGGTTGTATTGCTCCTTGGATAATGATGCAACACCTTCTTCATGCAATGCTCCTCCTGAGATAAGTAATGATGAACCAAGCCATGATGTGGATGCTGAAAACACTATTATGGCTACTAATAGAGATGTTAATGATGTTGATGCAATACAATTAGCTAGACAGGAGCTGTTCGGTTATTATCAGCTGATTCAAAATAGTCCTCCTGTCACTTTGGAAAAAACTGAAGAACTGATTGGTCTTACTAAAAGAATGTTGAATGAGGCCAACAATCATTCTGTTTTCGATTATGACTTCACCCTTGGATTGGGTGCATATGAGTCCTCTTTGAAGAGAAAGAAGAGTTTTCTTAGCCCCAAAAAAGAAAAACAAAGTAAGAAAACAAAATAGCGGCTTGGATATCGATCTAAATGTGCATGCCTCAGAATATGAACCATATCAGTTTCAGTACCTCAAGAAGCGGGGGCGTACTCAATACAAAAAAGAATCCTCCAAAAAAGCATCCTCTATTGACCTAGGTGAGTTTCATAGAATAGGACAATGCATGTGCTTAAAATAGTGTATTTAGATGGCCTCTTTTTTTTAAATTACGGTGCATGCATGTTTACAAAGGCCACTTCTATGGATCATTCAAACGAAGGACTTGCCCAGCTGCAACATCATGACAGCGAGATTACTGCACCATCAAACTAATTTTTAAGGAAATCTAATTGTCACAGGGTATGTTTTCAACCTCGTTAAAGGTGTAGTTTCATGGCTGAGTAAGAAAAAACACATACAAACTATGAAATTCCAATATTTGTATTGATTAAATTGCTGTTGGGCATTTTTCTGTAGGTATCCTCGCTATAGGCAACATTAAAGATCCGAAACAGACTCCTAGAACTTGAGGATCTGATCTTCACCAGGCCTCAAAATCCACAGACTTATTTTGAATTTACAGTCTTTGTTCTCTACACTTTGTAGTGTAACACATATGTATCTCTCTATGTTTTACTGCTTATAAAAGCAACAATTTTGAGAAAGTGGTCATTGAACTGACCTGACCTGCTGTATAGACGATACACAAATTTTTCTTACTACACAACAGATGATACACAGTTTTTTTAGTAAAGATTTTCGCTTTTGCTACACATCTGATAACAATCTGGCAGAAATTCAGGGATGGTCAGAGTTACTGTTTCTCTGGATCTTCTCTTATTCTACAGAAATTCGTGGTGACCAGACTAAGAGAGAGATGCCCCACATATATATATATATATATATATATATATATATATATATATATATATATATATATATTTATTGTTTTCTCAAGAACAACAAATCTTATTAAACAACATTTTTTATTCCATCATAAAAGATGGTCAAAACATCAAAATGAAAGGTTGTCTAATGGCATTCTAGAGGTGATGAGAAAGCAGCATAAGGTAAGGAAAAAATTAGCAAAGAAAAAGCCTAAAAATAAAATAGCAGTAAAAAACTCAGGCGATTTACATGCAAAGGATTGGAAGTTTTTCTTCATCTCAGCAGCAGGGTCGACTTTTTTTTGGAGGGAGGAATAAGTCAAACATTATTACTCTAAATATATTACTGTAAAGAATGAGACCTGGCTTTTTTATTTCAACCCTGGACTTCAGGTTTGTGATAATTTATGTAGTAATACTATTTCAAGAATCAAAACCATGCCTACCTTGTCTTTGTTGATGCTATTACATGTGGTGGCAGTTTTCAGACCTATCATCAGCCTATGGTGCTAGTGAGCCTTGCAAAAAATTTTAAGTGGATAGTGGTTGTGAATTTTTTTATTCCTTGACTAAATTTCTCAAGGATTTTTAATACTGAGAGAATAGATAAGTTGTTTACTTTGACGTCTTAAAGTCTGTAGTTGAATTTACAAACGAAGCTTAAAATCTGGTTCAAAGTTATGGCCTCCTTTTTAGTTCCATTTTTTCTATGTATTGCAAATGTTTATAGCTCTTGAATAGATTTTTTTTTGGTAAAATTTTGAACTATGGGTACCGATATTGTAAATTTAGTTATAGAGAAATCAATCATAAAGTGTGAGATCCTAGGATGGATATATGTGGACGAAATCAATCATAAAGTGTGAGATCCAACTTTCTTAAACTATTAGGCAGTCGAGCTACTTTCTTGTAATGGAGTTGAAATGATTCTCGCTTGATATGGTTTTGTTTTAACTTACTGAACAAAATCTATATAACCTTTTAATGGTACTTTATATTTTGATGATCAAGAGGATCTCTACGTTTAATATTCTTGATGGAAAGATATACATTCCCAGTATCAAATATCTGTAGAGTTGACAATATTTACCATGTATCTTTAAAAGAATATGCTTGTGATACTCTGTTATGGGGTTTTGTTGTGGTTTTATGAAATAAGAAAAGGACAAAAAAAGAAAAACAGAGTATCATGAGAGACGAATGCGTAGAGCTGTGTATTTGGATATTTTTAGTAGTCAGTGTTTGTTTCAGTTTACAAGCGTGAGTTTTGCAGGTTTGTGCAGATCTGTTATTGTAGCAGCCAGACGTGTTTGCATCAAAATCACTTCTCCAAGTGTGGAACATAGATCTTATTATTAGTTGATATGCCAATACTTGAAGTTAAATAATTAAAATGGCATTGCCTCATACATTAATGATCCATAAGATAAATGACAACATCAAGAGCTTGTGCAATAGAAAGAATAACCAACATTCACTAAATAAAAACTCTCGAAGCATCTTGCTGTAATGAAACACTCACTGTTACTAAAAATAGCAGCAAACTCAAAAAATTCCAGAATTATTAGCTTGCTTTCTCAAGGTTTTTACAGCAGTGAATTAAGCAAGAAAAATCATGAAATTTTAGATATATGTGGTAACCAAAAATAGACAAAAATAACTCCATAAATATATACTCAATATTTTTTGTGCCACAAAGTTTAGACAAAAGACGCCGTAGGCACCACCATTCTATACAAGGCATTCTTGAACTTGTCACCCAGACATGACACCCCATCCATTACATGGTGGCCCGATCACACGCACTATAGTATTGGGTTCTTCTTTATAGAAAGTCCCACACCATGAGGGACACCAAAACAATTATAAGAAAAAAACATACACATAACAAAGATGTGTAACAGCGTCCATCAATAATTTTTGAAGGAACATATGTTGACGCCATTTCAGTTTTCACACCTTCGCCTAGACTTGAGATTTTTCCACACAATAGACCATTGGACATTCTCTTAATATCTGAATGGTGAGATATCGTAAATAAATGAAATTGACTAACAATGGCTCTTGCTTCTCTATGAAGTGGTTTTATATTGGATTTTCTAACTTGGTACACTCCCTTCATATGGTTACAAAGAAGTTCTGAGTTGGTGAAGACAGAAACGTTGTTAGCCCCATAGATTTTCGTTGTTTTCAGCCCTTCAATAAGGGCAAGGTAGTATGCTTCGTTGTTAGTTGTCACCCCACGTATTTCTCTCCTTTTTTGGACAACCTTATTCAAAGCATTATCCTTCAAGACATATTCAAAGTTTCCTTGTCCCGGGTTGGGGTAACAGGACACTTGAATACAGAGCGTCCATGTCTGCGCCATCTTGTCTGTTCGAATGAGCTACAGAAACAAAACAATTAAAACAATTTTTGATGAGATGTCAATGGCATAATAAAAACACATGCTTAAAAAATGTAACAATTAGCTGAAAGTAACGATAATCAATGTTGACAAAAAAAACACAACTTTATGTCGATGAACACTCTCATACTTCCCCAAAGTTGTGTGTGTAACTTGTAGTGATGACACTCTAGACTGTATCGTGTTACTGGAATTTTTGAACCCGTAGGGAGATTTACTTAGATATGGTGACGACATTCTGTAGGGAGATATTTTTGAACCAGTAGGGAGATTTCCTGAGACATGGTGACGCCATTCTGGATTCTATCATGTTATGGCTTTTTGGGAGGGGTAATTCCTATGGGATTACTCTATTTTCTGAATTTGGGAATTATGATAAAGGAACTTTGAAGAAAGTATTAAGATTGTAATTTTGTTTTTATTAATGAAATTATGATTTTATGAAAAAATACAATAAGTAAAAATCCATTCAACTTCTTCACAACTATCAATCCAACAATGTTGTTTCCTTGTTTTATGCATTACTTACACGTTTTGAAATTGACTCGGTAGAATCAACGAGTGCCCAGAATCAAAACCACGCTCATGAGTGCCCAGAATCAACGAGTAAGGCCTTAACCACTTTCCATAATGCCAAGACTTCATGATTTAGGTCATAAATATGCCATTACGCTACTAAGAAATCTCCATAGCAGTCCTGGATCAACTCAAAAATGCTCAGAATCCCTCTGAAGTATAATGTGGACAACCCATGCAAATAGGGAGGTAATACACAGCATGTTGATAGGCCTTTGCAAGTGAACTTTTGGAACCTTAAATTTGGCCAATAAAAAGTTATAAACTTATAATTAGAGATCCAATTTCATCCCAATACCAAAGGAGAGTCACAATTAATCAATGGATTCCCAAATAAAGGCTAAAACATACTTGGGCAACTCGATCCTCAAATTTTGGAACCTAAAATTTGGCCAATAAAAATTTATAGCATTAAGGATTCGTATATTAGAAATCTGATTTCATCCTATTACCAGGTGAGCCAAAATTAATCAATGGAGAGACACAATTGATCAATGGAGAGCCACAATTGATCAATGGATTCCCACTAGTAATTGATAATGAATGTTAATAAAGGGTAAAGCATACTTGTACAACTCAATCCTCAACAAAAGTTAATGCTACAAGAGCATATTTGAAACAAACTTGTCAATGTAAGTTTGACAAGTTAAGGAATCCCTATTAGATGCTGATATATGTTCCATCTATGTGATGCTACATAGACTTACTAAGAGCAGTTGAAATGTTGAATAAATGATGGCCTATTAGAGTTTTCTGTCAAACATTTTATGTTCTCTTACACTTCATTTTATGCTAATGAAGACGAGCATAATTTATGAGCATAGACACTCATGCATTGTTCCCTTCTCCATAGACCCTTTTTCCTTGAACAAGACTATAAAAATGGCCCATTTCAAACATATACATACTTATTGAAAACTTGCATTAATGTTAATCTAGTTGTTCCCGTCTTGTCAATTTATATCCATGTCATTGGCTGAACACCATCACAGGCATTTTGGCAGAGACTCATGTTATATTGTTGTGAAAGGCTGACCACTAAAAATCTTCAATCTTCTACTACACATCTCTTTCATGAATTTGAGATATAACCAAAGGAAAACTAGACTGAAAAATGTTGATCAATTTTTCTCATTACTACCAATAATATGAGAGCTACCAACAGACATAAAACTAAGCCCAGAAGTAGAACATTGATTAAGGGCCATTAATGCCACCTATTACAGACCAACAGTTTTTTATGATTGTACTCGACTGCAATTTCTTTAACTACCTGTTAATTTTAAAATTTAGCTCAGCCATGATGGATACTAATCAGAAAAAGGTTACAAAAGAGAATGGACATGAGCTTTAAGTTAGGCTCACTACAGGCTCTTGCTATACCAGTAACCATCTAACATCGGAGAAATAGACTTTATACTCTACAGAACTCCAAAGCCCCCTACAAGGTTTGATTTTTTTTTTGTATAAATCAAAACTAACTTAAGAGAATGTACTCCCACGGCTGTCCACTATGAGAACATTTGCCGTGTACAAGACCAAGATGAATCGAAAATATGGGACAAACTAACACTGTTCTTAATGCAAAAAGGAATCATCATTTTGGTGAAGCATATTTCACTCTTGGACAACTATAGAATCCATCTTCTTTCAGACCCCAAAGTTGAAAACTTGAAAAATAAAAGTAGATTTCCATGCAAGAATCCAAGTGCCAGGAAGGTATGAGAAGCACCCTACTTTTGGTCCCACAAAGTCCCCATTAGGATGTCTGGTCTAAACAGTACATATGGAAATGTATGACCCAGACTAACTATTTTGGATACGAAGACTAAGGGGACAAATTGCTTGGACAATACAACCAACTAATAAATAGCAAAATGAATGGACACAAACAAAGAAATCCTTCAACATTTTTGGTAATACATGCCAACGATACTACCCTCCAATACAACAATAAAAGAAAAAAATGTTTATTTTATTTTTAATGATTTGGAAATAATCACAAAGACTAATAGGTCACTGATATAGCTTTTAGCCCAGTTAGCTCAATCAGTTTGAACATACCATTTCAAGGTAGAGTTTGCCATGAGGTCTCAAGTTCTATCCCAGTTGAGTCCCGCTGGGTTGCCAACGTATAACGTGGTTGCCAGTTGAGCCACCCTCCATCATCTAGATATTCCAAGGAAGAGGGGCGATCCCACAAGGTTTTCCTTAAAGTTAAAGTGAAAATTTGATAGATAAATTAGCCCTAAGGGTTAGTTCAATCAGTTGAACCATATGCCCAAGGCATGTTGTTGACAGAGAGGCCATAGGCCACAGGGTCAACTCTAGTCAAATCCCTCGGGTTAGCAGTCACTATTGTGGATGGCAGTTGAAGAGGGAAAGATCCCATGAGGTCTTCCTTGCAAAAAAATTGACTAATGAAGCCAAGAAGGATCAAGATAGTCCCAAATAATCATTTTACCTATCCAAAAACCTTGTTTTATTTAACTTATGCATTTCAACCCAATGTACTCAAACTTGACTTAATGACTTCATTTGAACTCTGTATCTGAGCACTGACTATGCAACACCTTGAAGGAGGGGTTCTCAGCTAAACAATGATGTATCAATGGTTTGATTGTCCTAACAACATGTTTCTGTATCGTTTTTATTTCCCAGGGGGTAGGAAACTTGAGTATATATCCAGCCCATATGTTATTTAGAAATGTAGACCACCATGTTGTGTTGGTTTGTATAACAGTCAATTTAGGCACTGCAGACAGTCTACACAATCAAAAGGTTGATATGATGGACTATAGACAATTTGCAAAATGTACCCTGCTCTCAAAAAGTTCCTGCATCCTTTTTTATTTTTCGGGGGGAGGGGGGGGCACTTGAGTATACATCCAACCCATATGTCATTTATAAATGTATAACAGCCATGCTGTGTTGGTTTGTCAATTTAGGCAGTACAAACTAAGCCTACACAATTAAGAGGTTCTACATGATGGACTCTAACACTATTAGCAAAATGTACCTTGCTCTCAGAAAGTTCTTAATAACAAGCATCTGATGAACATAGATTCAGACCACTAGGGAAAGATCCAAGCTGGAAGTTCAATTGGATAGTCAAAAGCTAAATATAAATATACCCTTCATCATGACAGATCACAAGCATGGCTGTGATCTGTTAGAGGAAAGCAAATAACATGCTCAAATTGAGTGCTTATAGTTCTTTTCTTAAATTGTTGAGGGGCATCCCTGTTTTCAAACTGATGTCCAAGATCATTCATGAATGTTCCTTTTTTATGACCCCTGCACATGTAAAACTAGAATAACAACTGCTAAAAGATTGAAATGAGTGGAACTTGTATTTCCAAAAATTGGTTTGTTTTCTCGTGCGGGATGAAATAAACAACTACACATTAAACTAGTCTAATCTCTTTTCAAAAGGATATTTGTGTTAAAGACCTGCTTAAATGTACCAATCCTGGTTAAATTCCCCTCATGTTAGATTTTCCCTTAAAAAAAACCATTTCCCATTGATATTGAGAATCAACCCTAACTCTCACCTACTTTCCCTATCATAACAAAAGGTACACATCCCCTGATTACCTACTCCCTGACAATTGCTACGATGGCATGTAAGAAAGGGATATTGCGTCACCTTTACCAAATGCAAAACTAGAAACAGAAAGCCACCTTAACACAAAGGCTTGACTAATAAGTTTCTTTTATTCATAGTCTTGCATCTTAGAGGTCTCTATATTTAAATTTTCCATGTAACTCCCTTAAACTTATTCTAAAAATCCAAAATAAGATGGCATGCAGTGTTAAGTAGTGCCATTTGGGTAAGAGAATCATAAACAAGTAGATCAAAACTAAGAAACTCAAACTAACCCACAATTAAATTGATTGCAAAAAGTAGCAAGGCACATATACAACCCAAGTAGATGTGTCACATATGTTTTACAGAAAATGAAGTGTAAAATGCTTTAAATGTTTCTGTAAATATTTCCTTTAGTGAGCCATGCACAGGGGAAGGTGGCTTTAGGTGTTCTACTGGATCCGACTGTAATGGCATAAATGAAGAGCTAGACAAGATCTTGTCTTTGAGTTTTGATTTTCTTGTAATGTGTTTATCATATAAGGAATTATGCAGTTTATATGTGGAAGTAGTCAATCCATTTTTTATGTGGATCAATTCGTATTGGAAGTGGATCGATTCTTCTTTTTAATGTGCTTGGATCGTTTTAATTAACTGATCTAGATCTTAGTACATTCTAAGTAGCTCAAGAGCTTACCTGTTCGGGGTGCAGAGTACCACTGAGTTCGTCATGCAGGAGCGAAGGAAGTGTTGTAGGGTGCAGGAGCAGGATCCGGGTGCAGAGTGCAGAGGTCATCGCGCGAGAGCAGAGTGGTGCTGTTGGGTGCAGGATCAGTTCGCAGGATCGGGGTGCAGAGTGCAGAGTGCAGAGTTCGTCGCGCAGGAGGAACTCGTCATTCAAATTTTGGCTCCGAATTTTGGCTCCATCAAAGGTGGTTGGATGCATTAACTGCATGGAGGTGACGACCATCCTGAAGTCCAATTCGTTCCAGGATTCTGTCAGGGGCAAGAGCTCTGTCAGGCACCTGGGACCCGCAGTGACCGAGGGAAGAGCCCACCGGAAGGGCAAGTCGGACGCCGAGAGAGGTTCACGGTGTTTGGTAACGGCGTGAGGGTCTGTCGACGGCACCCAGTGGGCCCGGGTGCATTCGGTCGAGAGAATAGTCCACTCCCTATCTTAGCACCTGCCTTCTCTTTGTAATAATAAATCTATTAGGTAGATGAAAGCAAGAGATGTGCACACCCATATCATTGCTCATAGTTCAGGTTTGCATGAGGCATCTAATTACTTTGAATCAGTATCAGATAACAACACACCATATTTATTTCAGGAGAAAAAAGCCATGAGGCAGAGACTATATGTTCCAGAGAACATATGTTTCAGTAATATGTTCCAGAGATGACAAAACTAACGAATTAGGGGACTACTGTGAAATCCAAAATCCGCATGAAGACAAAATCTTAAAATAAAAACCTACCTTGTCTCCGTGCTTCATAAAATATGGTATCCATAACTCAAACACTCACTATGTCACTGTATATTTTTAGTGCGAATTCTTTGTCAACTTGTTGATAAGAAACAAACCATTATGTTTGACATACACAAACTAACATAAACGAGGACAAAATAACACATATTAAACTACACAGAATAACATTATAAACCAGGACATAATAACACATATTAAACTACCCAACATACAAGACCAAAGATATCAAGAGTGAAATCATCACCAACAACCATTTTCAGCCTGAGCGAGATAGATTTGCTATAGATTGTAATGTTTATGGGTAACAAACGTCTTCAAGGTTAGTTTCTGAGATCTGGAGACCATGGTCGTCTAAAATTATGTAACAGGAGGCTGCTTTGTACAATGTTTCTGCTGTAAACTCCATCTGGTATGCATATGTCACTTCCCTTGTTCCAGTATCCTCAAACTAACAGATTGCAAAAAAATTTGAAAGAAGTAACCATTAGAAACTAGAAAACCAAGCATACTACATAAATATGTAGATCCCTTAAAGCAAGCTCAGTTTTGAGACCTGTTCAATATAATATCTAGGAGAAGAAATCAGCTTTCAAACCTGTTCAATATAATATCTAAGAGAAGAAATTGAAAGAATAGTTTACCTGTGTGCCATCCTTAGCCGACTGTCTAACTGTTTCTTTGTTAAGTTGTTTTCTCAATGTAGTATATAACAGCTTGTGCTTGTTGGACATTGTGATAGCATGCCACATTTATGGGGACTCCCAGTTACCAAAACGCTTGGATATATTAGTAAGATTATGTTTAGAATCACAAACAAATGGCCTTGCTGCAACCTGCAAGTAGCTTGGGAGAACCTAGTTCAGCGGGGTAACATATCTTCTTACACATAGCAGGGCAGTTGTCATGGTGGAATGAATTCAAATCGAACTCTCCTAAAACTTGTCTTCTGGTCTTTTCTGGATGCGTGCCAACCCTACCTTGTCACATTGTCTGATACCTATCAACTGAACCTGTCAGATTGTTTTCCAGTCCTCTATCCAATTGTCTGCCAGTCCATATCCAATTGTCTGTCAGTCCACTAAAAAACAAATATTTAGATGTTACATTTGCAAGATTAAAGTCATATTCTATTTTGATTTATTTTAATTCGTGTCAATGATAAAAATAGTATTGTCAAACACTTTCCACCAATAAGCGTTGCGTAATGGCTAATATATTTTATTAAATAAATAAAATTATTCAACATTAAACAAAGTATAATCATGTTTTAGAAATATTTTGGTAGAGAGTAAATTAATAACATTTACTCGAACATAGTCTTGGACTAATAAACTACTCCATAAATAAATTTACCTAGCCTTCAATATCTTTTTTTTACAGGATAAAATACTATACTTCAATATTAAGTATATGATGAATTTACAACCGAAAGGTGTCATCCAAGACAAATAACAAGAGTTACAAGCGCCAACCAAAGGCAAATAGTGTAATCACCACCTCGGCAAAAAAGGAAAATGCACCAACAGAAATAGACTTACAAACTACCACCACACAGTCAAATACACCAGCAGATATCTGACAATCTGAACATAAAAAACCAAAAAATACAACCGCAACAATCAGGCGTCATACAAAAAAAATGTTGCCGAACCTACCCTTCAATATCAAAATCATAGTCTTAACACACATTCAATAACAAACATCACATCTTCCCTTCAATGCCCATTATCTTACCCTATGATTGTCAGGCTTTGAGTTGTACAGTTGCCGGTGGAGAGGGGCAGTTTCTGGAGAAAGGCAATGGGTAGATTTGAGGGCCCCATATCCCACGTCCTATTGGTTTTGGCTCCTTTCCCCGGGGGTCGGAGTTTAAGCGGGACGAGCAAGCCTGGAGTTTCAAAACTACTTTGCCTGTCAAAAGGAAATTTGATGACGGTTTTGATTTTTTCATGTCTTTCACTCTACGTTTTATGTAAACTCATAAGTGTCAAATTTGATTAAATTTATTATAATTTTTTAACATTTTGTAAATTTAATTTTGATTATATGTTAAAACAATTATATATAAAATATATAATTTAAAGACAAATTTATATTTAAAATAATAAAAAAATAAAAAAAATAAATTACATTATAAAATATTAAATTTTATTGTTTTCATAAATAATATATTATTTTCTAAACACAATAATTTTTAATCATAAAAAAATTATATATTAAAAAAAAAAAAAAACTAAAAAAAATTGTATTCTAAAACATTAAAAAATACTATTTTTTTTCATAACCAACAATGATATAATAATCTGACTATTCTACACCCAATAATTTTTAATCATAAAATTTATATTAAAAATAAATAATTATAATCTAATTATGACAATATGTTTATTATCACTGGATAACTCCCTATTACCTTGGATGCTTGGGAATTTTAAATGGAGTGAGGTTGGATTTGTAGCCATTTCACCCAATAATTTTTAATTATAAAATTTATATTAAAAATAAATAATTATAATATAACAATATGTTTATTATTATTGGATAACTCCCTATTACCTTGGATACTTCGGAATTTTAAATGGAGTGGAGTTGGATTTGTAGCCATTTCATCTCAAACCCTGGTAAATTGGTATGGGAATTCAAGAAGCCCAATTTCCCAATAAATTTGAGCTGTAGAATTGGCTGAAATTCATAAAAATATTGTTTTACCAAATGTAAAATCAAATTCAATTTCTTATATAATTAAATTAAGTTATCCAAATAATTATTTTTAAAAATATCAATTCAATATATATTATAATACTTAAATTACATTTCCATTTCTATTTTTTTGATAGAAACATATTTTCGTTAACCAAACTGAAAACTTAGAATAGCAAGGAGTTGTAAATTTCTTACTTAATTCATAAAAGTTCAAATTAACAAAGTTTATGAAAAGATTAATAACACAGTAATGGCCGCATTGCTTATTCTTGACCGTTTTAAACACTAAATTAAACAGATCTTGCTGGAATCACGAGAGGTTTTGTCGTTTAGCGAAGCCATCTCAGGCAGAGTGGATAACGGAGATTTGGTGATAATAAAAAGAAGTATGGGTAAAACCCTTCTAAGTGCCAAAGTACTAACGGGTTATGCACAAAATCGAATGTCAATTTGACGGTTTTCATTTTCCAATACACGTAGACGTTGACGTGTGACTATTAATATTACATGTCAAATACGTTTAAAATTTAAAAATACGTCCTGTGAGACGTCAAATTCCAGGGGTGCCGCTGTAATGCTGTTGTGCCTTGCAAAGCTGGACTGTACTCAGCTGCTGCTGCCAATATGGCCGTAGCAAATGTAAGGCTGTTGTACCAGGCACAGCTGCCGTCCCTGAAAAGCTGCCGCTGTAATGCTGTTGTGCCTTGCAAAGCTGGACTGTACTCAGCTGCTGCTGCCAATATGGCCGTAGCAAATGTAAGGCTGTTGTACCAGGCACAGCTGCCGTCCCTGAAAAGCTGCCGCTGTAATGCTGTTGTGCCTTGCAAATCTACACTGTACTCAGCTGCTGCTGACTATATGGGCCCCTGCCCCCGGGCGGCGGGCCCCTAGCACATGTAAGGCTGTTGTACCAGGCACAGCTGCCGTCCCTGAAAAGCTGCCCAGCGCCTGTACTCAGGGCGAGCCTTATCCAACATACAGACTTTCCTTTAAGCTGAGCCTTATCCAACATACAGACTTTCTTTAAGGGTCGGCTGTCCTCTGTCAGACGCCAATGGCTCTCCATCTTATGGCTATGGACATCATTTATGACTTCCGTTTCCGGCAACACTTGCTCATCCATGCTTTGCATAAGCATGACATTCATGGTGTCCGGTCGCATCCGCCAGCAAGGCCTGACCGTTCCCTGCCGTGC
Organism: Larix kaempferi; assembly: GCA_027924585.1. NCBI lineage: Eukaryota > Viridiplantae > Streptophyta > Pinopsida > Pinales > Pinaceae > Larix > Larix kaempferi. The sequence continues at coordinate 10,657,489 of BSBM01001022.1, forward strand.
CACGGTTCCCAAGAGGCAATTTTGAATTTTGAATTTCGAAATGCCCGCGCTACTCAAATTGAGAACGGCATTTCGATCGCTGTCATCAGTCCAGCACCATGACCCGGTTCCCATTCGCACAGCCGCTGGTTATTGAAGAAATTCAAGTAGATCCACCAGTACAGGCTATGGAAGTCCGTGTCAAAATCACCCACACATCTCTCTGTCATACTGATATTACATTCTGGACTGACGGGGTAATTCATAACGTAGTTTCTAACTTGCTATGCCATACATTTGCCATCAATTGCTACTCGCCTATGGTAATAACTTTTTTAATTCGAACCGCCCATGTTTGCAGGATGAAAACACCCAAGCGTTTCCTCGCATACTTGGACTTGAGGGTGCAGGGTAAATCTTCGTTATTTATGGTTAATATGAATATCATTGTATGCTTTGCAGACTCTTTACTAAATCAGAAATACCATTTATGATTACAAATGACACGGCAAAAATTATAAGAAATGCCCATTTAATTGGCTTCTTCAGGCAAATTTGCAAGTTTTTGTTCATCTGTGATGGTGGAACCCAAAAGGCAAATAAATCAAAAAGGTTTTTTTTAGTGTTTTTTTAAATTAACAGTGTCATATAAATTGATATGTTCGGAAGTTGAAAGATGTTCTAACTTGCAAGTTAAGTAGTTGGTCTATAAGACATGCTAGTTGAATACTCTGAAGGTCAATTGATATATTTATCTTTGGAAATTGAAAGATGTTGGTTGGTCTATAAGACATGCTAGTTGAATACTCCGAGGTCAATTGATATATTTATCTTCTGAAATTGAAAGATACTCTGGGAAAAGAGAAATTGGATTATTGCACCGAAGAGGCCCATTCTACACCCTAGTAAGGGGAGATGTGTAACTCCTTCCGTGCTCATCTTGGAAGTGACACGTGTCTTTAAAAAAATAAAAAAATATTATAAAAAAATAACACGTCGGCGATTTAAAACATTTACAACAGCATTTATGCTTCCTCAACATTTGCACTCTAAAAAGAGGCTTGTACTTCTAGAGATTTGATCCCTCTCAACGCTTGGTAGATCCCCTTTAAGATGGATCTACGCTGGTAAATATTTTAATTCCAACCTTTCAGGCAAAATTGAAAAAATATATTTTAAGTTTTGTGTCTTCCTTAGAAGAGAGGATTGCCTTGGAAACAAAAAATTTATCTTCAGATTCGTTATTTCTTAGCAACTTGCAATCTACTGAGCATTTTCAGATATTGCTTTATAATTTGGGCTAACAGGAAAACAGACTTCAAGCACGAAGCGAGTACAGGCCACATTTAAGTGCCTAACTTTCAACCCAATTGAGTTCTCGTAACTTTCTTTATGAAATTTAAACAAACACTTCTCACATAAATCATATATTATACAACTAGCAATTGCCCCACTAGGGGTAAAAGGAACGCCGAGTGGAAAGAGGGTAAGGAAGGAAAAGCACTTTGGAAGGCTCTAAATCTTTCAACAATGTAAATTTTAATTAGTGGTCACTTCAACATCCAAAATTCACTAGTGTGCATCCAATGGGCTTTGAAGAATTGAGACAAAGTGTACGATTGTCATTGATTTTTCATGGATGAAGCTTTGATTTTATATTTATTGCTTGACCATGAATGGTGCCAAAAACAACCACATTGATCAATGGTTCTAGGAACATGCCCACAAAAACAAAAGCAATCAGTGTCTACATTGTAAAAAATATGATGCAACTATCCTATAATTGCAACAAGGTGTTAAGTATTAGTGAATTGAGTATTTGGGTCGAAGAATGCCATCGTTGAGTATATCAAAGAGATCATTTGTCATAGGATCAATTGGAAGGTATGTTTTCAAGCTCCAAAAGTTAATTTTTTTGACTAGTTTGCTACATATACCATCTGTGCATCATGGTATATTAATTTCTATGCATTGCAGAGTTGGTGTGTTGAACTTGCATGGAGATAGGGCAATTTTTTTTAGAATCTTTTGAGAGATGTAGATAGTGGCTTTTTTGGCTAAGCAAACAACTTTTCTTGTAGAACATTATGTATGTGTGGAGGAGGGTTCATGCTATCTAACTTAGGCACTTTTTTTATTATCCATTTTTAACATGCTTTTATGCAGTTTATATATTGTTGGTCTATGGTAATGTATGGAAATTTGTCATGTGTAGATCAAACCTCACTTATAAAAGGAGAAGCAAGGATAAGAGAAAGTTATCTCATTATTCATTCTTATTGAGCATCCAAGCCTCCAACAAGCAAAGTTGAAATGGTAGGATGAGGCCACGTGGCCTTCAAAGGCCCCTCAAGAAGAGAATTGCAATGGATAAAATTGTCTCAAGTTGTAACTATTGCACATTATTACTTGCATTTGAAAAAAAATTATAATAATTATTCGACAAAAATAAATAAATAAACAAAAATGGTTTTATACCAATCTTTCATTCGTAAACCAAGTCCCAAATGCAAATCGAATCTCCGATTATTTCGCAAAAATAAATTTTTATTTTAAATAATTTTTTATAATAATTTATAGCCAAATTCAATCTTCGAGTTCTGAGTCTTAAGGAGAGCACGCCACAACAACGCCCAGTGGAGAGCCTGTCATGCTCACGCCCTCAAGCGACCAAGTATCAAGGATTTGTTTTCCTTCGTATGGACGTCAGTACAACCTTCGAGGAAAGGATGGAAACAAGCTACGAGTGGGAATTTCTCAATAATGTCAAGGCTGTTTGGCTGCAGAATACAAAGGAGCTCATGGATGAAGGATTTAAATTATCTGGTGAATGGATTTAGAACAATAAAGTTGCAGGTCAAAAGGAACATGGAAGCTTACAACAAAGGTGGGAGCGAATTTTGGACTTATCATATAAACCCAGCTTCAGATTGATAAATCTAAAAAGTGCGGTGGCAAAGCATTTTGACCGTATATCCCATATTTTCAGGTAGAGTTTAATCATTTGATGAATACAGGTGGCAGAGCATCTAAAGGGTAGAGCATATTTCGAGCCTTTTCAATCCAAATGCCATGATGAAGAAGGTTGCAGCTTGCAGCTAAAGATAGATATTGATGTGATTTTTTGCAAATGCAAGATCATAAGATGCACAGAAGAAGAGATAGGATTTATCTGCCACAAAGAAACATAATAGGTTGGCATTTCTGTTTTATGTAGTCGTAGACTCCTAGGATGTTGGTACAAATGTTCCAATATATCCAAATCCCATGACCAAGAACGCAACAGCTTGCAGATAAAGATAAATATTGAAGTGATTTTTTGCAAATGCAAGATCATAAGATGCACAGAAGATAATAGTCTTAAAAATAATCTTGAACAATTTAAGCCAAAGAAAACAAAATTTTTTCTGATATCTTCTAAAAAGCATAAACAACAATTGATATAGTTTCAAAATTCTTTGGCTTCATTTGCACCCTTCCAAAAGACCTAGATTACCTTAAAATTGTTTCACCATTATTTCATTGCCCATAAATAACACAATCCAAAATGCTAAACATCTGTAACAACATGGCACAAACATAAAATTTCCTATCTCCTATGCAGAAAGCATTTCCTTTGAATCGTTAATTTCAAATTTAGCACAACGAATAGGACTTACTGCTCATTGGGCCAAGTGCATCTTCATTGCAATGGAGTAATTAAAACTACCAATCTCATAATAATGAGGGAGAGGTTGTAAATCTATATTACAATATTAGGAGTTAAGAGATAAAGGTATGTTACATCCCATTTCTATTTTTTCACAAACATATCCCATTTTTAATAGGAGGCTGCATTTCCATCTTCTCAAATAAGAATATCATAAATAGGTGTAGCTAGCATAACAACAGCATATCAAGTAAAAACATGATCTGGAAAGATTTGGTGCAAATTTATCGAGGTCGATCTGATATGTCACATACAGGAATTTTAGGAGTTAATGACCAAGTTAATGTGGTATCTATAATCTGAATGCAACAATTCAACAAAACAAAACAAAATGGTTACAATGAGGGAAACCTACAAAGACAAGCTCCAACAACTTAAAGCTGACAAAACCCTGTAGAGGTATAAAAATACATTTGTATGACACGGTCACACAACATGCCTGCATATATCATACCTCACGAGGAACAGAGAAATAATCAAAAGCATCCCACAAGATTTCAAACAGATTTTCTCTTTTGAAACATAACTCTCAATTAGCTTACAAATCAAGAAATATTCTGTCAATGTCCCACTTTATATTTAAAAATGTAAAACATAGAAAACATCCCCAGACAAGCACAACACACTATTGATCATCCACTTATTTCCAGTTTCGAAGTATCATCTCTCCCTTGAAGGCACAAACACGAAAAAGTTTTCTAAACTGGATATAACAAAATAGTAAATACTTAAAAGCATAGTTAGATGGGTATTTTTCTCTCCACCCAGGCCATACTAATAGCCATCCGAACCCACATCTTGTTGACCTCCTACTTACAAAGGAAAATAGATGTATTCCCATATCCATAGTTCAAAACGTTTAGATCCTTGTTGTACCTGTATCTAAAATGCACCTATGCAACATTGCAAAAAAAGACATTGAAATTTTCCAGGGTCTACATTGTATAAAACAAAAACATATAAATGAATCTCTACACAAGAATGCATAATTCCTTTGTCACATCTTTAGCAAAAATTCTCAAAATATTATTCTAGCAGACAATTAAATGTTCATGTTGGCACAATGGCAAAGTGATCTTTAGACAAATTTTAAAAGAAATCCATCTCAACAAAAAAAGATAATGTTTTATATTTGTTCCTTATAGAATTCAAATGTTAAAAATTGCCAGAGACTCACAAATAAACAACATAGCCCCAAATACACATATGTTCCTTACCAGAATTCAAATGTCAATAGTAGTCAACTACCTACTAATAAACAACATAACCACAAATTCATTTCTTCCATTAACAATAAGAATGCATTCCAAGATGTGGAGTTTGTAAAAAGGAAAATCAATTAGGCTTGGGCTTTAAAAACAAGTCGGTGATTGAGATGATTAATGTTCCATAAATGTTGAGCTCAAGAAGTCGTGGAATAACTCCCTCTTTTAGGATAGGCTCCCTATACTTGTGTCTACTGCTTTGACACATTGTTAGAAGATCTCCCATTGCATGTTCCCGTCTCTGTAGAGATCCATCTCTAATCACTTCCACCAATGCAAGGATTCCTCCTTCCTACTTTGCTATACTTGTCCTTGCTTCTTCAAAAGTTGATAGAGACTCCAACAATGCACTAATTTTGTAAGTAACTTTAGAGCATTTCTTGCACTCTTTGAGCAATACTATCAAAGGTGGCACATGCCCCACAAAAAGAATAGTTGTTAAATTATCCGATTATGTTGAAAGGTTGTACAGCACCATGACTACATCATCCTTACCTTGATTACCAAAGAGCATGGTCTTGTGTAAGAATCACAGGTGGAATGTAAAATTCAATACAAAAACTATTGAATTGATGACCTTCACGTTGAAGCGTCTCCAATATAGCAATTGCAGCCTCAAACATGTTATTGACTGTACCCTGGCATGTTGTCAATTCTTGAATCTGATCAACACATAACATTTGCAGAACTGGAAAACAAACTATGCATGTCTCCTCTCTGTTGTTCTTTTCTTCAGTAGAATGACAATTGTCTTTAACTTTAATTGAAAATCACTGAAGGTTTCAGCCAAGAACTTACAGATGCAATAGATAGCACAGAAGATGAATACACATTTTCACATACACCAAAAACTCAGAAAATACATCTATGGCATACCTGTAGCAATATTACCCAAGTTATATTAGTATGTTAAATATTTCCAAATTTCAATGTTCAACTTCTTAAAAGATTTTATAGGCCATAAATGATGACATAAAATTAAATAAGGAAAGACATTGACAATGATAAGCAAAACTATGTAAAAAATTAAAAATATTGAATCCCTGTTTTTATAGAAAAAAATAATTCTAACTAAACTCTGTGTGCCCTGAACATTGACTCAGGCATAAGAGTAGTCCTACTTTGTACACGCTTTCACAAAGAGAAAATTCAATTGACAATCAACCCAACATTTTTCCAGGTATAGCTTAGACATGGGAAATTTCTTTCCATTCTTTTGACCCATTGATAAAGGGCCAAAAGAATTGGCCTCTTATCTTGGCGCCATTTTGAAAGTGCGAGTTTGTCTTTTACAGCTCGAGTAATTTTACCATGACATAAAAAATGTTTAAATGTTAGATATCAAATAGAGTTATTGAAATGCTTTATGGATATCCCAAATTCAGATTCCAAAGTGTGAAATGACACAAAAAATGCTGCAGCGAACAATATCTAATTTGCTTGAAAAATAATATGTTTCTTGAAATAACGCTCCATGAGCCGACGTCTAATAAATGTAAGATCCAAACCTATACAAAGAAGAAATGAATTTTGTTCTTCAAATAAAAAAAAATACACATCACACAAAGACTCATCAGCAAAAAAGAGTAGGAACCCATGTGGTATTTTCAATCAAAGGATGGCGGTCTGCATTATACTGAAACCTTGCATTTGTTGAAACTGTATAAAATGTTGAGAAACCTGTTGTTTCGAGGACTCCATCATGTGTGGCTTCCATCATCTCTTCCAGAGTAAAGGCATGGGATAATACTGGGTTTGACACCAGAATAATCGAGTAGTCTGCGATTCAGATAAATTTATAAAATATAATGAAAGTACACTCCAATTGCATATAGCAGACTCCACAATATCTATGAAGGTTCCTAAAGTGTAAGCTATTTCTGACCTTCATTGAGATGTTGTTTTGTCTTGAATTTATTTTTATCATCTGTTGTTCATGTTATATTGTTTCGTGCATAGATTATATCTACAATACGTTTTGATCGCATGAGATAGAGTTGAAGAATTTATTACACATGAGCTGCCTTTTTCGGAGATCAACCAAGCGTTTGATTTGTTGTTGGAGGGAAAGTGCTTGAGATGTGTTCTCCACCTATAGCCAAGATAATAAATGGTCAGTCGCTGACATCGTCCATTTTTTTGTATGAACCTAATTTGGATAGTAGATGAATATGTTCTCAAAGCCATAAAGCATCGTATGAAACGAGTTGGTGGTGTTACTTGTGTTTGATCCTTATCTATCGCAAAAGTGACTCTTTAGTATTTTGAGTTAAGTGTATGGATTTTTTTTAGATAAAAAAAAACATACTATTGATATTCAAAAAACGGAATCAAATAGTACAAAACAATTTAGTACAAATATGTTTATATATATATTTTTTGATCCATACTTCTTCAAACTGAAACTATATAGAGCTTCTAAGAAACAAATGTCTACATCATCATGTATGTAAGGTCTATTCAGAGCTTGCTTGGACAGCTTGTCAGAATTCCTCCATTGATTGAGGATGATCTGATTTTGAGATGAGGGAAACAAAAGTGGCATTTAGAGGAGGATGCATGAAGCCTGGAGTTCTGGATTCTTCAACAAGCTTGAGTAGATCCTAACCAATATTATCATATAGTGCAGGGAAGAACTCAATTGGCTATCCATCTGGGCCTGGGATTTTATCCTTCTGGAAACTATGCAAAACCTATTTTAGTTCCTCATTTGTAACCTCCTCTGTTAGCTCTCTGTTGTCCTTCGGGGTTACAAAACCTAGGAAAAATTGAGACATACGAATCAGATATGTAATGGTGACTCGATCCTCAGCTTTGAAAATATTCTGGAAGTGCAATTTTCTCATTCTGGATAGTCCAACAGATTCATTTCAAAAATTCAAAATCCCATCATTAACACCAATAGAAACCTGAGAAAAATCCAAAAACCCCGCTCCCCATTTCTTTGAGAGACCAACTCCATCAAGGGATTTGAAGATGCCAAGGGTGAATCCCGGATTCCAAAAGAGCCAAAATTGATCACTGAATTAGAAACCCTTTCATGTGAAGTAGAAGTTGATAAAACCATATCAACATCCAAGATCAATGAAGGAGGAGATGACCCAAGCTCCTTTTCCAATGGATGAACAACTGGAGAAAAACAACTAGAAGGAGGGGGGACATCAAATCCTTTGGGATCTATAACCTTAAGAGAATTTCTTAGCATATCACTAACCGACTCCCTAGGTAAAAATCGTAAGACAAGAGGAAGGAAATTCTCAAACTTACCCATCAAATCCCTGGCTGACGATGCATCCAGATTCGGTTGCAAATGCCATTTCATCATGCATCGAATTTTCCGAAATCTAGAGGATGCCATTATAGCATACACTCAATATAGGCATGTTGATAATTCAGGCATTGTGTGTCATGGAAAGGATGCGATCGGGAAGCCTCAAACATTTAACTATGCACCGCATTTGTCATCAAATATAAGAGCTGGTGACGAACAAATGATTAAAGATGGTTTCAATGTTACAATGGTTTGGGATAAATTCATATCTGATGTAGAGCACAAATCTGGTGAGTTGTTTACAAGGGTGACTCGAGATACCTTGATGACAAGGCAAGACATTTTAAACATTTACCACAATATAAAGAGGAAAGAATATGTGAAGGATGATAGAGATCCAATTAGTGTTGAATGTTGGTGGAACCATGAACATTATTGGTGGAACCATTAGCACTGTCTGTGGAACCATGAGCTCTATTTATGGAACCATGAGCATTATTGCTGGAACCATGAGCATTGTTGGTGGAACCATGAGCTCTATTTATGGAACCATGAGAATTGTTGGGGGAACCATGAGCTTTAGTTATGGAACCATGAGATCTAGTTATAGAACCATGAGCACTGTCCATGGAACCATGAGATCTAGTTATGGAACCATGAGCATTATTGGTGGAACCATGAGCATTGTTGGTGGAACCATGAGCTCTATTGATGGAACCATGAGAATTGTTGGGGGAACCATGAGCTTTAGTTATGGAACCATGAGATCTAGTTATGGAACCATGAGATCTAGTTATGGAACCATGAATATTATTGGTGGAACCATGAGCATTGTTGGTGGAACCATGAGCTCTATTTATGGAACCATGAGCATTGTTGGTGGAACCATAAGCTCTATTTATGGAACCATGAGCATTGTTGGTGGAACCATGAGCACTATTGGTGGAACCATGAGCTCTATTTATGGAACCATGAGCATTGTTGGTGGAACCATGAGCTCTAGTTATGGAACCATGAACATTATTGGTGGAACCATGAGCACTGTCTGTGGAACCATGAGCTCTATTTATGGAACCATGAGCATTATTGGTGGAACCATGAGCATTGTTTGTGGAACCATGAGCTCTATTTATGGAACCATGAGAATTGTTGGGGGGACCATGAGCCCTAGTTATGAGCAATGTTGATGGAACCATGAGGTCTAGTTATGGAACCATGAGCATTGTTGGTGGAACCATGAGCTCTATTTATGGAACCATGAGCTCTAGTTATGGAACCATGAGCATTATTGGTGGAACCATGAGCATTGTTGGTGGAACCATGAGCTCTAGTTATGGAACCATGAACATTATTGGTGGAACCATGAGCACTGTCTGTGGAACCATGAGCTCTATTTATGGAACCATGAGCATTATTGGTTGAACCATGAGCATTGTTGGTGGAAACATGAGCTCTATTTATGGAACCATGATAATTGTTGGGGGAACCATAAGCTTTAGTTATGGAACCATGAGATCTAGGTATGGAACCATGAGCACTGTTGGTGGAACCATGAACATTGTTGGTGGAACCATGAGCTCTAGTTATGGAACCATGAACATTGATGGTGGAACCATGAGCTCTAGTTATGGAACCATGAACATTGTTGGTGGAACCAGGAGCTCTAGTTATAAGAACCATGAGCATTGTTGGTGGAACCATGAGCTCTAGTTATGGAACCATGAACATTAGTGGTGGAACCATGAGCACTGTCCATGGAACCATGAGCTATATTTATGGAACCATGAAAATTGTTGGGGGAACCATGAGATCTAGTTATGGAACCATGAACATTATTGGTGGAACCATGAGCACTATTGGTGGAACCATGAGCTCTATTTATGGAACCATGAGCATTATTGGTGGAACCATGAGTAATGAGAAATGTGTTTGTGTATTTTCTAGGGAATTACAAATGTTGTTCACTAAGTTATAGGGAATCCCCCTTACTTAGTCTTAGGAGTTGAGCTAAATTGTTCAAGAAGCTAGATTGTGGTGACATTCAGCATAAGGAAAAGGAGCAATTCTCAAAATGTTTAGGCTAAAGCTTTTAAAGTTTAAAGTCATTGTTTGTTTGGTTAATTGATTCAAAGTAATTACTTTAAAGTAAATGTGGTCAATGACGATTCACAAATATAATTCTAAATTGTGTCTTGCAAATTCCCTTGAAGCATGTTGCAATTCCCATTGTGATATTTGTTGATAAGGAAATCAGGTTGTGACGTGTTCAAGTCAACTAGACCCAAAGAACAATGTGTGGAAGTTTAGTTCTCCAGAAAACTTGTCTTGAAAAATTCCAAGTGGTTGAAGTCCTTCAGAAGGTGCAATTTGTATAATTTCAATGTTTAGTTCTTACATTATTGCCATTTGCGGCACCAAACATCAACATTATTGCACATTGTTGCATTGCACCCAAGGAACCACCCAATCACTTGGAGGTTTCGATGCATCGAATAGATACTAGAACCATTTACCAATACTTTTTGAATCACATACATTGTCTATGATTTTTGCAAGCACCATAGTTCTAGTTTTCTAAATAACGTTCTTTGCCATGCAACAGTAGGGAAACCTGGTGTTATATGCATAGCCATTAATTCAAATATGTGTGACTACTAATGTAATTTGAATCTGATTATTTCATCCCTAGATTCCAAGCTTTAGCATTGCCACACGTTTTCAAGCGATGGATGCATTGCAACAACAAAGGTACCACCCAGCCTAAATTTGTTTTGGCTACGAATGATCTATTTTATTTTGGTAATGCAGACAATCTTCATATGGTATTTGAGTTGCTCTAGACTTCGATAGAATTAATTGTTTCCCATATTTTCTAGCCCTTATAACTTCATTTTTTTCGATCATTGATTATGAATGTAATATAGTTAAACTTTCATCAAGAATATACATAGATTAATCAGTCAACTTGGCGATTACATGCATTGCTTTCCTCATATATCAACCTCATCTTTATGTACCCGTGGTAGGATTCTATGACATTGTTTGTATCTTGATTTGAATTAGGAAATTTGTGACAAGCCTTTGCCCACATATCTAAGGAAATAAAAAATAAATGTAAACGATAAAAAAATTAACTCACTTCACACATCCTCATAAGTGCAAAAGACGTTGAAATTGACAATTTTGAAAAAGGAAGAAAAGAAAAATAAATTTGTATAAAATATGAGAGACAAAGATATGACTTTCCACCATGGTTTTTGTAAGAGGTGTTGATTGTAGTGTATGAAAGGTCAATAGTGAAACTATTTTCTCATTCTTTAATTTTTCCTTTAGACATTAACTTCATTAATTTTTTTAATGTAATTTTCGATGAAGAGAAAATTGTGGCATTTAAATTTCTTAGTTGTTTCATTTATAGCTAACCATAACTAAGTGTTAGCTTTCAATTAATTAGCACTGCTATGATTGATATTTTTTCTTTTTCAAATAAAAAATATTATATATTTCAAATTATCAACATAAAAATGTTAAATTAATAAAAAAATTCAAAATAAAATATAATTTTATCCTTTAAATTTGATACCAACCCAAAATTACTTGAGCACACTAATTTCCATAGAAAATAAATAAATTTTAAAGAATTGTAAATGGATCAGGTTAAAGTTTTAAAGTGGGATGACAAATACAAACAAAAGAGTATTTACAATAAAAAACTAATGTGCAATCAAACATAACTTAAACCATACCTTTACCTTCTAATGCTTGAAGGCCCTTTTCTTCGATATGCTCCAATATTTGATGGCATAGCATTGTCTTTCCTCCAGAGACTATCAGAGTTATATCTTCTTTATCTCCTCCCTTAGGCACAATAGAATGGTTACACCCATCAATGATGGTGATTCCCAATAGTTTCTACAGAGTTCCATTCTGAACTCGCCTCATCAAGAACATTGATCCTTAAACCATTTTGCACGTGTCTTTTGAAAACCCAATATGTATGCTTGCATCACTCATCTTTCCAACGGATATCAAGTTTCTTGCTAGATTGGAATGTGTAGTACTCTAGGGAGAGTTAAAATCCTTCCATTCTTGAGATGCAACTTAACTCTTCCATGTTTGAAGATGTTGATTGCTAAATCATCTCCTCCATTGTACTTTTAATATTCACAAAACCACTCCCTATGGGGAGTCATATGATCAAAAGATGCACTTGAGTCAATTAGCCATACATCATGATCTGAATAGGTACCTGTGGAATCTAGGTACACATCCCCTCCTTCATTTGTGGAGGTCTTAGCCTCTGTGGAAGAGGTATCATTAGATGTCTTCACTTTTTCAACATTTTTCAATATACAGTCCTTATAGTTCCCTTCTTTACCACATTTCCAACACTTAAAGAATTTCTTGGAGATTTAAATATACCCTTAGATTTAGTTCTCCTTCTTGAATCCTTATTTTTAAACTTTCTTTTGGGGATGACCTCTCATAGATAGTCACACATCCCTCTTATGACTATCCATAGTTTTTTGCCTCATTTCTTCTTATAGTAGGGATGCTATTGTTTCATCAAACTTTAATTTTGCTTGACTAGAACTAATTGCTAGAACCAAATTATCTTAGGAATATGAAAAATAACATAATAATATAATGCATTTATCTTCTTCTGTCATTGTAATACCAATATAGGTGATTTTACTTACCAAATTATTGTAGACATTTAGATGATCTGTCAAAATTTATCATTATCATCCATCCTGAGGTGGTACAACTTATTTTGTATAAACAACTTGTTTACTAGGGATTTTGATTGATACAAATTCCATAGTTTATTCCAAATATTTAATGTGTTATCTTCTCCAGAGACATTCAACAACACAAAATCGGATAAGCACAATCAGATTGTACTCCTCACACTTCTTTCTTGTTTCTCCCAATCTTATTTCGTTGATCTAGTGGGTTGTGTACCTAGATCCACAACAATCCACTATTCTTGATCTACAAGAAGATCCTCCATTTTAAGCTTCCATAACTCAAATTTCTGGCCATTAAATTTCTTGGTCTTGATTCTCAAACTGCTCACCGTTCTCTTTCATTGCATGAATCACTGCTACGAAGCTCCCATTGGACCTAGGCTTATCACAAACCCAAGATATAATATCACCCACATTGAACCCTCAGCAACAAAGGCATCCCCTTGAAGTTAATAATCAATATTTGACACCACAAGTAAGTTTTAAACATATGAAGAGAATCTAAACATAAATATTCTTTTAAGAAAAATAGAGAGTACACCATAGCCTACACATAATACACATACATTTTACCCTAGAAACCCTTAAAGGGGGAAACCAACAAAACTTAGATATGTGCCTCTATCTTTCTCATTATGATTATTAACCACTCATAATACGATATGTTGGTATTCCACGGCATCCAAAACCATAATATGTTAATCCGGATTAGAAATAAAGGCCAATTCCTTAATTGAGATTAAATTACACTTTTTTAGGAAAAATCCCAAAATAGCCCAAAAAATTTTGGACTCACCTTTGGCTCATATTGGCGACATCCTAATGCCCATTGTCGATGTTTTCTTTGTGGATTGGGGAGGGCACTAACACCACCCATAGATAGCACCCTAGATGGGTGGGGATTGTTAGGCAACAATGCCCACACACACATGCAAAGAGTATAGCACATACCCAATAGATATCCATCAAATGTAAAGAGAAAGGGACACAAATACTTAGGTTGTGCACCAAAGAGTTTTTCATTAACCTCTTTTCACATGAAAAATATAGATAAATGATATTTGAAATTGGCTTGTACTTGTCCATGATTCACGAACAACATTGGATGAAGTATTTTGACATAGTTGAAGAGAACATTTCCAAAGCCTCAATATGGATTATCATATATTCACACTAGGGAAACAATTCATAAGGAATTGGATGTAACATAGGAAAATTATATATACCTATAATATGAAGATGTGTCCCTCATCATTATGGATTATCTTGTTAGAATTATTTCAAATAATGGTAAATAATTTTAACTACAAAATATTTTTTTAATATTTTTTATAAATTTCAAAATACTTTTTATCATTAGATGTGAAAGGTATTTTTAAGTAAATAATAATGCATCCAAATATATTTGATAATTAATTGCCTAAACACTAAAGACCATCAAAATATTACAAACACAATTGTTTTACAAGACACTAGTAACAACTCTTGAATTAATTCCATCTCGCACATGCCACTTCCAATTGCATTTCAACACAAACTTATCATACCATCAAACAAATTTGAAAATATCAAAATATAAAAAAATTATAACAAATCTCTCTTATATATAATTATGTTATTCATGATTAAAAGAACTTCACATGGAACATACATAGAGTCATAAATCATCTATGTGTATTGTCTTTTAGTGTTAAACAATTATCGAAACATAGATGCACGTACACACAAGAGTATATATACTATACCTATATATAAGAATATACACTAATGTATATACTTGTATATATACACTAGTGTATATACTTGTTTATACACTAGTGTATATGCTTATAATATACTAGTATGCACACTAGTGTATGTACTTGTAAGCATGAAAAATAGTGTATATTAGTGTTTTTCCTTACATTCTTCTGTATTATTTTTGGATAACCTTCGATGTGAAGCTATCTAAATGCTAAATAAATTTGCATTTAGAGTTAGAAATACTTTTTATAAACAAAAAATATTAATTGTTGACGAGATAGAACCATGATGGGTTCTCGACATAGAACAAAGTGAAGTCTAATTAAGTGAAAGCTAATTGGGACTTTTATCCTTGGTGTACCTATGACGTAGAAGGAAGGACACTTTCCCTTGTTAATGTTGATGTATATGTAACTTCGGAATGTATTTCATCTATGTATTTCATATATATTTATTGTACCCTTATAAGAGATGTGTTATTCCTCTATAAGGAAGTGTCGTCATGTGTATTGACAAGTGTTGCAAGTATGTTAACTTGCCGATGGGTTATTAAACCACCATGTGTGGGGTCGGCCCTATTTTATGTAATATGTAATTAATGTACCTAGCTAGACAAGTCGGCCCCATAAGGATATTGGGCAAACAGGTTAAGTATAAATAGAGATTGGGAGATCTCTATTTGGATCATTCGAAAACTCATACTTCCTTCACTCAGAAAGTGGCGCACTAGTGAGGAGGAGGATCATCTGCTACTAGGAGACTATCTCTATGTATTTTGGTTGTACTTTGGTTGAGCCATTGCTCTCTCTATCTCTGAGGAAGTTGTGGGTTTTTTCACCTTAGGGTTTTCCCCACGGAAACTTTGTGTCTCTTGTCTCTCATGCTTTTGATTCTTTTGATGATTGACATGCTTGTTATGATTGTTATGCATTGATATACTATACATGTTATTCTCTCAGTAAAGATCCTAGAGTATTGTGAATTAATGCTCAAAATTTAACATGGTATCAGAGCTAACCTGAGAAGAAGACATTGTGCAGTGACGGAAACTAGGGTTTCTTGTTTATTGGGTTTCTCTCCACAGATTTTGGAAAAGCAGTATAGTATATTGACTCTACTCATCAAGGAGAATCTATCTGTCTAATCAGAATTCAATTCTGAGCATTTTCAGATTTGGCCCTAAAAATTAGGGTTTCCACAAAAATAGGAATTTCTGAAATTTGAAGACATAGATGGAAGCTCCTTGCAAAAATCGAAGTTTAGAGCTTTGGATCGAGATTTTTGGCTAGGTAGATATCCGGGAAATTCAAACCCTAATTCAGGATCCTCCTCAGTGAACCCGGGAAGACAAAAAGGCATTTCTGAAGGGTGAAGCTTTGCAGATCTCAAATTCTGAATACACCAGGCTGATCAGCTCATCAAGGTGCATCTTTCTATCCTTTCAAAAAGTTGAAATTCACTTTTTGAATTTTTAGGGTTTTTTCGACAAACCCTAATCTGGGACCAGATCCAGTTTTCAGCAAAGCAAGTGGTAAGACCTAAATCTTTTCTATTTCCATTTGAAGTACTCTTTAAGATGTCTCACCACACCAAGCTTGAGGATAAGCTTGAAGGGGTTGATCATTTCCGAGCCTGGAAGTATAGGATTGGGTTAATCCTAGAAGAAAATGAATTGGACTCTTACATCAGCTCTGAGGTCCCTATCCCAGAGGATGAAGAGGCTAAGATATTGCATAGAAGAACTTGGTCAAGGAAAAGAGAATCATTGCTGATTCTATCAAAGACCATATCATACCTCATGTGTCATCTCTAAAGACACCCAAAGAAATGTTTGATTCCCTGACCAAGTTATTTGAAGGGAAGAACATAAATCGGAAGATGACTTTGCAGAATCAATTGAAAGGGGTCAAGATGTTGAATGGAGAAACCATTCAATCTTACTTCTCCAAGGTCTCTCAGATCAAGGAACAACTTGAAGCTGTGGATGAAGTAGTGGACAATGGTGAAGTTGTTATGACCACTCTGAATGGCCTACCTAGGTCATGGGACTCCTTTATTCAAGGAATTTGTGCCAGAAAGAAATTGATCTCTTTCAGCAAACTGTGGGAGGAATGCTCTCAAGAAGAAGCTAGGCTTGTAGCTTGTGAAGAAAAGATGGGAGGTGAAGATCAAGCTCTCGCAGCCCACACCAAAAGAAGCAAGCCCGAGAAGGAGCACTCTCACTACAAGAGATCCTATCACAACCAACAAAAGAATAAGAAGGATATAAGATGTTTCACATGTAATGAGAAGGGTCACTTTGCTTCAGAATGTCCCAAGAACAAAAGGGATAACAACAACTCCAGCAAGAAGAAGAAGGGCAACAAAAGAAAGTTCCATGCTCATGCTGCCGAAGATGATGAAACTCCTAAGAAGAAGGCTAGGGTAGAAAGTGATGATGACTCATCAAGTGAAGAAGAGTATGCTCTAATCTCTGCTCTCACAGGTACTATCTCTCATGGTTGTAATCATTGGTTAATTGACAGCGGGGCTTCCAAACACATGACTGGGTTTAAAGAATCTTTTGTAAATTTATTTGAACATGAATCACCCCATAAAGTGAAACTTGGGGATGACTATCAATACCCCATCAAAGGAAGTGGTGAAGCCTCCTACAACCTAGATTCTGGAAATTCCTTAAAGATGAAAGAAGTTCTTTATGTACCTGGGCTCAAGAAGAATCTTCTCTCCATATCTGCATTGGATGCAAAAGGCATGAGGGTTGCATTTGTAGATGGCCAAGTTCTGATGTGGCCAAAGGGTAAAACTATTGATGATGCAGTGGTGATTGGAGAGCAAGAGGGAGGATTGTATAAATTGAAGGGCCAACCTGAACAGGCCATGGTGCATGATTCCATGGAGCCAAGTGAACTTTGGCATAGAAGACTTGCACATATGCACTACAGAGCATTACCAATTGCAAGTAGGGCTATAGAAGGTCTTCCTGAAATTAAGACCAAGCATGAAGGTGTTTGCAAAGGATGTGCAAAAGGTAAGAACATTAAGAAAGCTTTCCCAAGCAATGAAATAAAGGTAAAAGGTATCTTGGAAATTATCCACTCCGATGTATGCGGTCTGATGTCATCCAGTTCTCTGAGTGGGTATGTTTACTATGTCTCTTTCATTGATGACTTCTCCAGGAAGACTTGGGTTTACTTCTTGAAGAATAAAGATGAAGTTTTTGATAAGTTCAAGGAATTCAAAACCTTGATGGAGAACCAAACTGATAAGAAGATCAAAACATTCAGATCTGACAATGGTGGAGAATTCACCTCAGGGGACTTCAAGAAGCTATGTAGTGATTCAGGGATTAAGAGGGAGTTGACTGCTCCTTACAATCCACAACAGAATGGAGTTGCAGAAAGAAAGAACAGAACAATCATGGAAGTAGCAAGGGCAATGTTGCATGACCAGGATCTACTTATGCATCTATGGGCAGAGGCAGCTAGAACAACTGTATATGTGCAAAAAAGAACACCCCACAAGATATTGGACAACAAGACACCAGAAGAGGTCTTCTCTAGTAAAAAACCTGAAGTCAGCCATCTCAGAATATTTGGTTGTCCAGTATACACTCATGTTCCAAAGGAAAAGAGGACCAAGCTAGATCCTTCAGGAAATAAGGGTATCTTTGTGGGTTACAGTGAAAGCTCGAAGGCTTATAGAATATACTTTCTAGGGTTCAAGAAGATTGATGTCAGCAGGGATGTAACATTTGATGAAAACTCAGCATTCATCAAATCAAGAAAGACACCTGTTGAAGTTTATGAAGAACCCACGGAAACTAGATTTCAAGACACTACCATGACCAAAGCAATCTGTCGTGAAATTGAAGATCCGCAACAACCTGTAGATCCACCACGTGAGGACAACTCTCACAAAAGCAAACCTACATGGGCTAGAGAGCTCATTCAAGATGTAGAAAGATTTGGCATTCCAAAAGAAGAACATACAGCAAAGAAGAGAACTAGATCTCACACCAGCTATGTTGCTTTACTCTGTGATATCATGAACAAAGAACCTTCCAGTTATGAAGAAGCAGCGGAAAAGAAAGAATGGAAGGATGCCATGGTTGAGGAATACCATCAATAATGAAAAATGCTGTTTGGGATGTTGTCCCAAGACCTAAAGGGAAGTCTATTGTGACTTCCAAATGGATCTACAAAATCAAGCATGCTGCACATGGCAGCATAGAAAAATACAAGGCAAGATTCGTAGCTCGTGGCTTTTCTCAGAAAGAGGGAATAGACTATGAAGAAAATTTTGCTCCTATAGCCAGGTACACTTCCATCAGATCAGTACTTGCCCTGGCTATAGCGATGAAGTGGAAGATACACCAGATGGATGTCAAGACTGCCTTCTTGAATGGTGTAGTTGAAGAGGAAGTGTATGTGGAGCAGCCACTCGGTTTTGAAACACATGACAAGGAGTCATATGTGTGCAGATTAAAGAAATCCTTGTATGGCTTGAAGCAAGCTCCCAGAACTTCGTATGGTAGGATGGACAGTTTCCTATCTAGTTTGGGCTTTACCAAGAGTAAAGTGGATTCCAACCTTTACTACAAGGTTGAGGAAGGGAATCTTGTGATTCTGCTCCTGTATGTGGATGACTTATTTGTAACAGGAGATGACAGACTGATTACAGATACAAAGAGGAAGCTTGCTACTGAGTTCGATATGAAGGACTTGGGGATGATGCATTATTTCCTAGGTATGGAGGTGTGGCAGAGTACAGATGGGATCTTCCTTGGACAAGGGAAGTATACTGTAGATATCCTGAAGAGGTTTGGGATGATGGATTGCAAGGTCATGGCCACACCTATGCCATCGAATCTGAAGCTTCTATGTGATGCTTCATCTGAGCCGGTTGATGTCTCTATGTATCGTCAGATGATTGGGTCCTTGATGTACCTGACGAACACAAGACCAGATATTTGCTTTGCGGTGAACACATTGAGCCAGTTCCTGACGAATCCGAGGAGTGTTCACCTGGTTGCTGTAAAGCATATTCTGAGGTACCTGAAGGGTACAGTTGATTATGGGCTCAGGTATGAAGCAAATCAAAATTTTAACCTGCAAGGTTATGTTGATTCAGATTTGGCAGGCAGTGCTACAGATAGGAAGAGCACATCTGGGTGTTGCTTCAATATGGGATTAGGTGTGATCTTGGTTTAGCAGGAAGCAGTCCTGCGTAGCACTGAGTACAGCCGAGGCAGAGTATGTTGCAGCTTGTTCGGGTAGTTGTGAGGCAGTATGGCTTCGGAAGATACTGTCTGAGTTATTTGATCTCCCGTTGGATGCTACTGGTATCTTCTGTGATAACCAGAGTTGTGTGAAGCTGTCTGAGAACCCAGTGTTTCATGATAGGTCGAAACACATAAAGATCAAATATCACTATATCAGGGATATGGTGCAGAGAGGAGCAATGAAGCTCTTGTATGTTGCGACGGACGAGCAGATTGCAGATGTGTTGATGAAGCCACTAGCCAGAGTGAAGTTTGAGTACTTCAGAGAGAGGCTCGATGTTCTTCCGATTGACAACACTTCGAGGAAGAAGTGATGGAGACATTTGCTGAAGCCATTCCAAGCATGTTGGAAGGAGGATCCTTCACATGGCTGTGGATGTAAGCACTGGATGATGAGCATTAGGATGATGCTCCAGTTACTGCTATGTATATGCATCAGGATGATGTTGGATATGATCAGTTGGATCATTTATATGTATATGTATGTACGCATCAAGTTGATGCTGGATATGATCAGTTGGATCATTTATATGTATTTTGTATATGCATCATGTTATATGCTTGGACCATGTATCTGTATATGTATCAGGTGGATACTGTGCATGATCAGGTAGATCATGTATGTTGATATATATCAGTTAGATGCATTGTGTATCTATGTAAGTATCAGGTGGATACATTGTATGATCAGGTTGATCATGTATGATGATATGTATCAGGTAGATACTTGGTATGCATCAGGTGGATGCAGTGTATGATCAGGATGATCATAGATGACGAGCTTCAGGATGTTGCTCCAGATGACATGCAACAGGATGTTGCAGTGATGATGATCAGGATGATCATGTATGCATCAGGATGATGTATGGCGAGTATCAGGTTGATACTCTATGGTCGTGGATCAGGTTGTGCAGATGAGCATATAATTTGGCCCTGGGAGATTTGCAGATAGTCCTTCGAGATTTTGCCTATGGCATGTAATCTGGCCCTGGGATATCTAGCAAATGCTCTTTCGAGGTTTTGCTCTGGGAGGACATATAATTTGGCCCTGGGAGATCTGCAGATAGTCTTGCAAGGTTTTGCTTATGGCATATAATTTGGCCCTGGGATATCTGGAAGATGCTCTTTCGAGGTTTTGTCCTATGGCATATAATTCGGCCCTGGGAGATCCGATAGGTTGAGCTGTATTCTCGTAATAAGTCCTGGGATGCTCTTGCAAGGTTTTGCCATGACCACATGTAATCTATCCCTGGGAGATCCTATAGGTAGAGCTGTGTGCTCATAACAGCCTGGGATGCTCTTGTAAGGTTTTGTGGTGAGGTCACATATAATATGGCCTTGGGAGATCCTATAGGTAGAGTCATGTGCTCGTAACAGCCTGGGATGCTCTTGAAAGGTTTTGTGACGCACGTAATAAGTCCTAAGGATTCCACAGTATGGCCAGTGATGATGAAGACCTGCAGGTGGTGGGCCTACATCCAGTATGAAAAAGGACTGGCTCTATAGAACTTCCTATGACGAGTAGATGCAGAGATTATT
Organism: Larix kaempferi; assembly: GCA_027924585.1. NCBI lineage: Eukaryota > Viridiplantae > Streptophyta > Pinopsida > Pinales > Pinaceae > Larix > Larix kaempferi. Next base: position 10,679,030 of record BSBM01001022.1, read on the forward strand.
TGAGATAGCAGCAGCAGTGATGATGATGATGATTCAAGGACGATGCATCGATGATGATGATCCAGAGAAGAAGACTTGTGCTAGCAGATCTGTGTCGAGAAATACCTTCCTAGTTAAGAGGGAGTGTTGATGTATATGTAACTTCGGAATGTATTCATCTATGTATTTCATATATATTTATTGTACCCTTATAAGAGATGTGTTATTCCTCTATAAGGAAGTGTCGTCATGTGTATTGACAAGTGTCGCAAGTATGTTAACTTTCCAATGGGTTATTAAACCACCATGTGTGGGGTCAGCCCTATTTTATGTAATATGTAATTAATGTACCTAGCTAGACAAGTCGGCCCCATAAGGATATTGGGCAAACAGGTTAAGTATAAATAGAGATCGGGAGATCTCTATTTGGATCATTCAGAAACTCATACTTCCTTCACTCAGAAAGTGGCGCACTAGTGAGGAGGAGGATCATCTTCTACTAGGATACTATCTCTGTGTATTTTGGTTGCATTTTGGTTGAACCATTGCTCTCTCTATCTCTGAGGAAGTTGTGGGGTTTTTCACCTTAGGGTTTTCCCCACGGAAACTCTATGTCTCTTGTCTCTCATGCTTTTGATTCTTGTGATGATTGACATGCTTGTTATGATTGTTATGCATTGATATACTGTACATGTTATTCTCTCAGTAAAGATCCTAGAGTATTGTGAATTAATGCTCAAAATTTAACAGTTAATAGAATGACAATAGGACTAGAATGCAAGAAAACTTATTCAACAACTACAACATGACCCTAGTGCATTAGATCATTTCTCTTGGAGTAATGATTCACTTTAGTATAGGGATCACTTTAATGGAGTGAAATATGTAAGAATTCCCAACTCAAACAAAAGGTCCTTTGAAAAATCCATACTTCTCCTATATGGAAACACTAAGGATTATTTAAAAGTTATCACAAGATAAAGACGAAATTTTATATGGAATGTCTTAAAAATGATGTTCAAAATTTTTGTGGCGGGATGTATTGGTTACAAACAGAACAAAGGATGGACAATCAAGAACTACACCACATTACATAGTACATATACACATACATGAACGTAACGCTATGTCTTTTGAATGAATCAATACCAATTTTCATTTGTTTGGAAGAGTAACAATGAAATAATCAATATTTTAAAATACCATTTAAAATAAGAACTAAAATTTGAAATTTTGTACAAATATGTTGAGAGAGATAGGAGTTCTTAGTAGTTAATGTTATTTTAAAAAAACCAAAAATAAGTATATATTGTTCACACCCCACCAAAAAAGTCAAAAAATCATATTTATCTTACATAAATCACAATAAAATTTATATTCCATTCATATTCACTCGACATAAATCACATTAACATTAATCGAAAAATCAATAAATTTTAAATTAAACAAAAAAATATTGTATTTCTTATAATTATCAAATTTTTGATTTTTAATAAATATAAAATCCAAAATAAAATTGCATCGATCAAATCCATTAAAATACTTCATATCCTAGTTAGTTAACTTCACATATGACCATTCCTATGTGTATCTCTACGAAAGCTCCAATAGCCACTCATATGTGTATTTCTACGAAAGCTCCAATATCGATTGGCCATGTCACATAAGAAAATGAGATGATAAGGAATTGTCTTAAACTAGCGTAGTTTGAAAGGATCCGATGCAGTGATCAAATTTGAAGGGTGGGTCTTAATTTCAATTGGAAGGGTATTTGTTCTTGTAGCCCTTCAAAGATTAAGGGCAATATAAATAATTGTACTTCAATTGACAAGTATAAATTTACTAAACCCTTAGATTCCAAAAAATACAAAAAAAAATATTGCTCATCTAAATTTTTACAATCTTAAACAATTGAACACTCCTAATGTCTACTTGATAAAATGGTATATTTTCAATAAAACCTAATTTGAACACATTAATTTGACATATATGTAACATTAATTTTATAGTTCATTAAAATAACAATTATCTTGTATTTTTTCGGGTTAGAGCACACTTCATTATACAGAAAAACTACTTAGACCATGCAATAACCATATTGGGCCATCTGCATGATCTTATGCATAGTGCAGGACATTGTAACTAGATATAGTCTTCAAATAAAACTAGGACCATGAGAAAAATAATTACTATTAACTATGTACAAAAGGAAGCCACTACGCAAAACGAGGCTATAATAAACCTACAACTAAAAAATACACATAAAACCAACCAAAAACTTAATTCAAACTAGAGAGAGGGCAACCATCCAAGCATGAGAGATGTAAGAATGATGGGCATTAGGTGTCTAAGAAAAAATAATACTTCGCTCAGGAAACATTAAAAAAAATCCTCCATACCAAGCAAGCTAGCAATGCTAGCATCACAGGGGTTGGGGAATCCAATTTTGTTGTCCAACACTTGTCACGACAACATACAGGGATGGGATGGAGGGGAAATGGAATCAATCCTAATTCAATTGGTGCCTTGTAACTCGTTGCATGTTTGGGTCTCGACAATCTGCCTTTTAAATTCAACCAAAACACCAAAAGAAGTTTGTTAATGGCTTGAATTGAGAAACTTCTAGATGTGAGTAATTAAGAGCTCGGGGCTCTAAAATTTGTTTTGTTTGTACCAATCCATGATTGGGCGAATTTGCAATCACTGGCATGAAATTTAATTTATTTAATTAAAAAAATTATTGTATCTGCCTCTATGTCGAAACCGTTTTTCATGCTAATGTAGGCCACTACCCTCCTTATTGTCTTACCAAAAGGCATGAGAATGAGGAAGAAAAGTTAAAATTATGGACTTCACCTTCAAAGAGTGCCTTACAATTATATTGCTAAGGAGTTATAAGAAGATCACAACAATCCAACGTGTCAAGTCTTAGTTGATAGCATCAATTAAATACTTTGTTAAATTTAATATAAGACTTACTTATAGTTGTATCTTACTCTTTTCATTTTGACACATTTGATATTTTATGGTTGTCTCCATGCCTTGACCCAATTAATATTATAAGGTGAGAATGTGCATGGATAATAATCCCTAGTTATGACTATGAGATAAGGATTTAAAGAGAAGAGGATGTAAAGATGTGTAATTTTTATACATATTTTGGTGGCGAGCGCCGAAGACAAATGTGGTGAGAAACCACATATGTTTGGAAGGATGGAGGGAGATTACATCATGATCTATTCCTAAGCCAATTTTTTTTTTTTTTATTAATTACCATTGTGGTGCTTTGGTCCAATTTTTTTTTTCTAACTCATTGTTTCTCCATATCGTGTGCCCAATGCCACCTCTCTATATCAATGCATAAATAGACCTCTACATGGTTTGTGGTCCTATCTGCATGCAATTATTTGTAGTTGCATGCCATTGAGTGTTGTTTATAGTTTCCATGAGTTCGAGAAATCCATGCAAGAAATGAAGTCTTGTAGAGGAGGACTCATCAAACTAGCCATTTGAATTTCATTTTGATGAAAAACAAGTGGACATTGGTAGCCAGGTTCACATAGGTAGTAGGCATAAAGTTTCAGGCTCGTTTTGGACCTAGTACTAGACTAGTAGTGGTTCTCTATTGCTACAACTGTAGTCGTTGACACATTGTCCCACTTTATATCTCATCCCAAAGTGACTCGGGAGTCAGAGTCAAGTCCTAGTGGCCAGTGTCTCGTAATCGCCACTCATCACTCGTCATCTTGCACAGCTGAGTAGTGAGTGTGACGTGAGTGAGTGATTATAATTTATGATATTTCCAATATTTTGAATGACTAGTTGAATTTTATAGCATAGGAATTTCAACAAAGAAATTGAAATTTACATGGACGGGTAATTTGAAATGTCGCCCTTCTTTTGAAATGTTGATATAAATTATGTTCTTCTTAACTGGAAAGGTAAAATTCAGATTTTAAATTCTTTTTGAAGGGCAATTTTAACTTTACACTTCTAGGAAGGGCTAGAACCCTTTGGAAGGGTTGAGAAGGGTTCAAATTTGATATATTTTTCAAATCTGAATAGGTTTAATTCACAATCATCATCAGACTTCCAAAATATATGCGAATGAAAGAGATAGTAAATATGCTTCTCAAATATGAGGGGTTTTAATATACAATCATCATCCAGCTATCTTGCAAATCAACATATTATTTTGTGTGAGACTCATCGTTATATGATCTTACGAATCAAATAAATAAAAATCCATATTAGATCAAATAAAAAATAAATCCGTATTGGATCTCAGTGATCATGTAGATATGCTTTGTACCAATTGAATGGAAGCATGGAAGAGGATTTTGTACAAGTAACTCCACATCACTCGATCACTCATCCTCTCATCACTCGACAAGTAACTCCACATCATTTAGTTCATATTTAAAGTTTTTATATGTTGCTCAATATTAATGTAAAGGATGATTCTGTGAATGGCAATGGTAATAGCAGTTTGGAAATGCCAAACCCATATTCTAGCTTAAATGGAGATAGCATTTGTTACAACTTGTTACATGGTAATCGCCTTCTCCTATGCTTTCCACAATTCTGTAATAATAAATGGTATTTCTGATTTAATAAAGAGTCTGCAAAGCATACAATGATATTCATATTAACCATAAATAACGAAGATTTACCCAGCACCCTCAAGTCCAAGTATGCGAGGAAACGCTTGGGTGTCTTCATCCTGCAAACATGGGCGGTTCTAATTAAAAAAGTTATTAGCATAGCTGAGTAGCAATTGATGGAAAATATATGGTATAGGGGAGAGAAGCCAATAGTTGCACGGGGTACTTGTAGTCAGGCTTCAAATTTGAAGCCTTCAAGGCCCTTCAGAGGCCATTTTACATGTCATAGAAGGCCACTTCAAATTTTACCATGCAAAATAAATTTAATTTCATGGTAAGCCCTTCAATAATTAAATTAATCACTACTGTTTAAAATTGCAACAGAAGGGTAGCTTCAAATTTCACCCATCAATAGTTTTGAGTGGGAAATTGGGAATGCGGCTACTAGCTAGGTGACTTGGGAGTGGTACTCGGCTACTCTCCAATATCCACATGTTCGATCATCAATGGATCATGGACCATTGGGCCTCTAATAATATCATTGACCAACTTACGTGGACGGGCTTACACTGAGCAGCCCATGGCTTGAACGCTTCCAAGTTCTCGTGTTTGTAGGGAGTGCTTACGTGTTTAACACATTTAATGGCATCAACAAATTTATTAAACCTGGTTGGTGGCTCATACGTGTTGTTGGCAACGAGCTTACCAAGTTACCATTTATCACATACCAATTCGTGAATGCTGACTCCATGAGTTAATTGAGTATTCAATGTATAATATATTATGTTAATGTGCCCCAATTTTGGCATTTCAGACAAAATCCACAATCTAGAAACTTCTTGTAATGTTGCACGTGGCTGCTCCCGCCCATAGCCCCTACCTATAGCCCTATTTTTTCTTTGTTGTATCAAGTCAATCCTGCAGCTCCTGAGTCCCACCTTGTGTTTTCTTTGTTGTATCGAGTCAATGCTCGAATTCCATGCTTCGATGGCTCTGAACATCAATATATAATATTACATGAATACAAACAAGCTTTTTCTTATACCCCTACTCCACTGTGGTTGAGCTACTTCCAAGTTCCACCTACCCTATCTCCTCTAGTCCTCCAAGAGAGTTTACGGAGCGAAGCTGGCAATGCCAGCCTGCCATAAACATATTTAAAGAAATTCGTTTTCTTTGAGGAGCTCAACTTCAAGGCTGACTAGATTGCTGACATCCTATGAATTTACAGGTATATACATCATTTTATCCATTCACGATCCCATCAATTATTTAAAATTTTTGTTATTTAATTAAAATTATGTAACTTCAAAGTTCAAACACAATATTATTATTTGAATGAAATTTTGTTACTTCAAATGGGCCTTGAAGGCATCAAATTTGAAGCCTGGACCCGAGAGTGGGTTTGTCACAAATCTCCATCAGAGGCTGTTTAGAACGACATTTATCAATTCCCAATTGTAGCAACAACAACAATTGCTTATTTATTCATATGTCCTATATATACGTATATATATGATTCCATGTGCTCCTTGCCTTTCCCTATTTTCCATTGTCGCCCGATCGAAGCTCTTGAGAATTTAGCTACCCTTTAACTTTCATGAAATGGAGGGGACAAGGAAGACCATTGTTTTCACTCCGAACCGAGTGTTTCCCCATTCAACTACCACTGGACATGGTTGCATCCCTACGGGAAACAGGTGTGCGCAATGCGCCCCCCAACTTTACCAAAAAGCTCGGGGATTTGGGGAAGTTCCCACTCTTCCAACCTCCATGCATCTAGTTAATGAATCAAATCAAGAATCCATACTTTGTATCTAAAACTGTATTACATGAGCTATTTTCCCCAATTGCTCAGTCATCGAATCGACACCTTCCTCTAGTACACAGTTTAAGATTCTTGGTATTTATTAATATGAAGAACACCGATGCTACTACACTTACAATCCATGTTCGACTGTATGAACTGGGACAAAAATGTTTTTGTAATCTTGATTTTTAGAATGATAGCGCTAATTTACCTTTTGATTTTGTTGCCCTTATCAGTTGGTCTGGAAAAAAACATGAACTTCAACCATATAACAAGAAAGTCAACCATCTATGTATCTCCTCTCTACTTGGTCCACCTATGTTTTACTTATGCTTCACAACCCATCCTCTACTCCATCATACCACAAATTTAGTATGTATAGCGAGATCTACGGGGGGGGGGGTGCTATAAAGAAAAAGCATACAGGGTCCATAATTAGCTATTGAGAACAAAAGTTGCCTGGAGTCGGATAGTTCTCTTTGCTCAATTTGGGAAACTGCTAAGATGGCAAAGGTGGCATAGTGGCCTAGAGACTGAGCCGCTAGATCGGGGCGAAATATGGTTGTGTTATATGACATATATCATGTTCAATGCTGCTATATCCACTGCAAAATAAAGCCTCTCGACTTTACTACGTCAATAAACATTGAAATTTTGACGTACTATTACATTTTCAAATGAAAAGAATAACTTATTTTTACATGGCAGCATTGAATGGTTCAATATCTCATAGCCCTTCAAAGTGAAATGGGACCCCACCCTTCAAATTTGACCCATGCCTGTAGTGGAGATAGAAATGGTGTTGGCTCACATCAATTTTGAAAATACTTGGTACCATTTGCTGTTCATAAAAGTACTTTATGTACAAAAAAATGTCAATATTTTCATGTTTTTAAAATTACTTAATAAAAGACTTTCTTCTACATTTTGAAATAAAATGAATATTTGAAATCAGAAATTTCATTTTAAGTTCCATCTACTTTAAGTCACATCAATGTTCACCTATTGGTCCCAAGCAAAAATACACTATGGTGACATTAGGACTAGACAACTTGTAACTTTGTGGCTGACATGACATCCATTTGGATTCGTCACACCTCAAGATCAATATGGTTAGATAGAGAACATGCCAAAGTATATGTCATAAAAATTTGGAGAAAAAACAAGCTCGGGAAGATGAACAATTAAATTACGTAAAACGGGGTAAAAAAATTGCTCACTTACTGACATCCCTCGCATAGCAAGTTAGAAACTACATTATGAAATTACCTCGTCAGTCCAGAATGTAATATCAGTATGAGTCATGACAGAGAGATGTGTGGGTGATTTTGATACGGACTTCCATAGCCTGTACTGGTGGATCTACTTGAATTTCTTCAATAACCAGCGGCTGTGCGAACGGGAGCCGGGTCATGGTGCTGGACTGATGACAGCGATCAAAATGCCGTTCTCAATTTGAGTAGCGGGGGCATTTCGAAATTCAAAATTCAAAATTGCCTCTTGGGAACCGTGGCACGGCAGGGAACGGTGAGGCCTTGCTGGGGGATGCAACCGGACACCATGAAAGTCATGCTTATGCAAAGCATGGATGATCATGCAAGGCATGGATGAGCAAGTGTTGCCGGAAACGGGAGTCATAAATGATGTCCATAGCCCTAAGATGGAGAGCCATTGGCGTCTGACAGAGGACAGGAAAGTCTGTATGTTGGATAAGGCTCGCCTTAAAAGAAAAGTTTGTCACTTGGATAAGGCTCAGCCGTTGCTGACTGTATGTATACATGCTGTGTACGTAGTAAAGTGTTAATATGTATATATGCTGTGTACGTAGTAAAGTGTTAAAATGCAGGCAGTTGTGTTGGGCGTTTCTGAAATTTAGAAATTACATAAAGTAGTTCATCAAAATTATAAATAGGAGGTGCACTCTAGGATCGGCCCATAGCCATACTCTTTTTTCTGCATTCTTGGTTCCTGATAAGTTCTGCAAAAATGGTTAATATATCCGTGAAGAGTTCGCAAATGGTGCAGCCTGCTGTTCCTACTCCACAGAGGGATGTTTGGACTTCAAATGTAGATCTGGTAGTGGGGAGAAAGCATGCCAATAGTGTGTATTTCTACAGGCCCAATGGCAGTGACAACTCCGCTTTTTTCTCAATGGACGTTCTCCAGCATGCTCTGAGCAAGGTTCTGGTGCCCTTCTATCCCATTGCAGGGAGACTCAAAAAGGACACACATGATCACGATCACGGGCGTATCCAAATTAACTGTAACGCTGAGGGAGCTCTTCTTATTGAGGCTGTAACAGATTCTGTCATCAATGATTTTGGAGATTTTGCACCCAGTGACGAGCTCACTCAGCTTGTTCCCCAAGTTGATTGTTCTTCGGAAGACGTTTCTTCCTATCCTTTGCTCCTCCTGCAGGTACTACCACTTTGCCCAAATTCTTGATTCAGTTTTTTCTTAGGTATTACATCTTTTCAAATATAATACCTAGTTTGTTTGATTTATTTTGGAACATTAAGCATTTGGTTCATGTATCCATAGATCCACTTATAGTTTCTTTAATATCCTCCTATTTGGTTCTACATGAAGCATCATTATATTATATAGACTGTTTGATATTTTTTATGAATTATATGTTATGGACAATTTACGTACATGCAGGTAACATTTTTCAAATGTGGAGGAGTGTCATTAGGTGTGGGAGTCCATCACACTGTGGTTGATGGATATGCGGGTCTACACTTGATCAATAGTTGGTCTGAAGTATCTCGTGGGATGGACATTTCTCAAGCACCCTATATTGATAGAACTGTTTTACAAGCTAATAATACTCCAACTCCAAAGTTTCATCATATAGAGTATGAACCATCTCCACAATTGAAAGACAAAAGTGGTATGATAATCAATACACAATATGATTCTTCAGTTGGTATCTTTAAAATTACAAAAGGAGAGTTGGATAGGCTTAAAGGTAAGGTTACACATAATGGAAATAAAGTAAAATATAGTACTTATGAAGTGCTTGCTGGGCACATTTGGAGATGTGCTTGTAAAGCTCGAAAGCTTAATGAAGATCAACAAACCAAAATGTATTGCCCGGTAGATAGTCGTAATAGACTTCGACCACCTCTTCCTTCTGGTTACTTTGGAAATGCTATTTTCATGGCTGCACCTATGGCTCTTGCAGGAGACCTTACCTCAAAGCCTATAGATTATGTTGCAAGTGTCATTCATGAAGTTTTGGTCCACATAGATGATGAATACTTGTGCTCTGCTTTAGATTATTTGGAATTACAAGGTGATTTGACTACTTTGGTTCGAGGAAGTCATACACGCCGGAATCCCAATATTTCTATCACAAGTTGGTCTCGACTGCCTATTTATGATGCAGACTTTGGTTGGGGAAGGCCAATATTCATGGGACCTGCAAATATTTACAATGAAGGCCACACTTACATTATCCCAAGTCCTACTAATGATGGAAGTTTATCAGTTGTAATAAGATTGGAGGCAAATTATATAGTCGATTTTGAGAAATTGTTACATGCAGATTGTAATTAGGTTGCATACTTCTTTGGAATTACATTCAACTGAAGTGTAGCAACATTAAGGATAAATCATAAATAACTTTTGGGAATGCTCTCATCTTTGAAATAAAATAAGTCACAAACTTATTATTGTGATCCTAAATACGTGACTTTACATCTTTTCTTAAATAAAATAAAATGTGTTTTATTTAATAGATAATTTTAATTCAACATGATTAGCATGCATGAATACAAGTCTTCACACATAAATTTATTTATGTGCTTATTATCAATATGGATGTTAGTTAGTAATACAATATCAATATAGATGCAAGTTAGTAATTCAATTTAGCTTGTCCCCACATGAGGGGCTAGTTGTGACTTAAGAGTGATAAATATTTGAAGAGTATGTTGTAATACAATATTTGCTACTCCAAGTTCTCCTTTCTATTATTTTTATTGTAAACATGATTTGATTTGGAATGCTTTTTTGATGAGAATTAACTATGGACAACATGTTGAAGCAATGTTGTAGATTTGATTAATGGGAATATGAATACTTTTCACACCCACTACAAAATCATTATAACAAGATATTTTGCACAACATGATTCTCTATCCTTTAAGCCTAGTTTGTGAAATTCTTATATAATCTGCATTATTACAAATTTGGGAATCTATCCACAAAGTAATATTTAGGTGGGAGTAACACTCCAATATGAGTAGAAAGAAAAACAAAAGCAATTCAGGCCCATTATTTTAGATGTATCTCAACAAAATCCTTATGTCCCACTCATCACATTGGTACCACTCTATGGTAACCCTTTTTGTGGACCCACGCATTCATAACCTTATTTCAAACCCATATTAATAGCATCCTTACATCAAGTTGATCATATTGGTACCACTCTTCCATAACCCTTTTTGTGGACCATTCCCTTTATGGCTATCACTCTACAAGGTGATCTCTCTCATAATTTTTCCTACTTGGAAACACTATATGATGAGTTGTAAATAAGTGATGCCACAACCACTCATCTACTCCACAAAA
>BSBM01001022.1:10697500-10755000 GCA_027924585.1 Larix kaempferi
AAACCATGGAAGAAGTTAGAGAAAAGAAAAGATTGGACATGTGGAATCAAAGGCATTCCATGGAAACTCATCCAATTCCAACCGTAGATGATTCCACAGTTGTTCCTACCCATCCACCTCAAGAAATACGAAGAAATTCACTAGAGGGGGCCTCAATTTCAACAACATTTGATGAACAAGCACCCCATGGCACTAGTGAAGAAGTAAGATGTAGGTGCTCATCGGGGGATGTTTCAATTCCCACATCAAGTCAACCTCAGAATGTGGTAGTGAATGACTTGTTGGGTAGTGGTTATACAAGCGACAAAGTTAGAGAAGCATTGAGTGGAGGATTGACAATGGAAGAAGCAAATTTTATGGAGACCGTCCAAGAGAATGAAAGACAAGGGGCTCCTATGGAAATGCCGGAGCATCCTGGTGATGGTGTACATGCTCCAGTTCCAACACCCTTACCTCCATTAGCAACTGCACGCCGAAGAACTCCAAGATGTATATAGGTTGATTAAACTCTCATTAGTTCACTTGAAGGTATGTTGTCTAAACGTTCTATTGCTTATCAAACTCGACAAATACTTGATAAATTTTTTGATTCTAAATGTGATGGGGACAAGTGCAAATTATTTTTATCATTGTTGAAATCTAGGCATATGAATGTTGTTAGAAGAACATTAGGGATAAAGATGGCCAAAAAGTTAGAACCAAGTTCTCATATCGTTAAAAGTTTAGTAGATGCATTTAGTACAATTGGAAAGAAATCTCGCTCAAAGGATCACAATGCAGCTCGTTGTGTGTTGTCACAATCAATCATTAACAAAAGCACTAGGGCACTTCGTTTTCTTAAACCTACATCCAAAATTGTTAATTTAAATGTGAAGACACTTCGTAGGTATTATGTTAGAAGAGAACAACTTGAAACCGGTCAAACAGATGTTTGGGCCTTCATTGGTAGGTTGCCATGCTCTGATATGAAGCTCATTGATGCAATAAAGGGATTAGTGCAAGCTTTTTGGCATGACAACACTAGACCTTCTTCCAACCAAAAAGATGTATTAAAATTGAGAAGGGGTTCAAAGGATCGTGAACCACACATTAAACATTTTCTTGATATGACACAAACATAATTATATGAGAGATTTAGGAATGAACATAACGAACTTGATTTGGGCCAAAGATCCTTTGAAAAATTCAAACCATGGTATGTTAAAATAAACACAATTCGTAACACATGTTTTTGTCAATACCACATTGAGTATGGTTACTATTATGACACATATACATATATTTTTTGTGTATTGCATAACACTCTTGTGCAGGAATGCTCAGCTGCATTACCACCGATTCCATCTAGAGATTTTATTCATAGCATATTGTGTAGCAGGCCAAACGATTGCACATTTTATCAAAAACATTGCATAGATGGGACATGCCCAAGGTGTGGTGGATTCGCATTATTGGACAAATGCATACATGTGACCGATGAGCATGAACTTGGGAGGCAGGAGGTGAACTTGCAGTCATTCAAATATGTCACATATGATATTGATGGAGGGAACGAAAGAAAAAAAATACAATTGGTCACTTCTCAGGTTGGTAACGAGTTATTGAATACTATTTTTTCTTCAGATTGCAATTTCATATGTAACAATCTATTGATATATGTATTTATTGTTGATCTACCAGGTACAGGTTTCCGACTTCATGGAGGAATTCTTTGAAAAGACACAACATTATGTAAAGCATGTGCATGTGGCTCGTTGGCAAGATGAGCAGTTTAGAACGTGCAGGGATACATTTCCTATTGGGACTATCCTGTCAGTGGTCGATTTTGCGGAAAACCATACTCTTCAACCGCAAAATGAGATTCAGATTCAATACTATCACTCATATCAGGTCAGCATAATGTTCCATATCACCTATAGACATGGGGTAGATAGTACTAAAGACAACAGGGTTATATTGAAGGAGTATCACTTCTACATAAGTGATGACAGGTGTCACGACTTGGCTTTTGTACAACACAGCTTTCAAATGTTCTACAATCACCTGAAGGATAACAGTATACAGATGGAACAACATTGGATTTGGTCTGACAGTTGTGCAGGGCAATTCAAAAATGCCCGTGTCTTCCAATGGTTGTGTATGCTACACAAAAGGCACAAGGTGCCACATATTTGGAACTATTTTGAGACCAGACATGGAAAAGGTGAACATGATGGAGCAGGTGCGTGCATAAAGACTGCATTATGCAAGCAAGAAATGAAGTTCACAGATGGACCTATCATTCGAAATGCAAAAAGCATCATTGAATGGTGTGCTTCAGTCATGGGGAAGGGAGCAAGAAGGCAGGAAGATCAGTCAACCAGGAAAGCACATGTGGCTAGATATTTTTGGGAGGTGGTGGATGTAGATCATTCACAGTTATATGAGTGAAAGACCATCCAAGGAACTCGTGCATTATATTTAGTTAGAACGTTGGACAATGCTATACTTGAAATGTGGACAAGGAAACTATCATGTTTTTGTTCTCCATGCAATAGTGGTGAATGGGACAAATGTGAATCCATGGATTGGGTTGACGGCTGGGACCGTGTATCACTCCCCATTGGTCGACAGATAGCTACATAATTATCCCAGTTGGAGGAGTACCAATCAAGTATTTCACCAAACTATGACCACATATCAGATCTCATACAACCAGGTTCGATTAATATTATAATATTTTTGACAACTAGTTGTGTCTAATTAGTTGTGTATATTTTTTATATTTTTGGCAACTAGTTGTGTCTAATTAGTTGACTAAAACGTTGGAGCTATATTTTCTTTAGGGAACATATGCGCATTGGTTTCCCTGAGACGCAATGCATGGTGCACTGACTATTGGCTGGCATGTTTCTTAGAGGGGAAGCAAACCCTAAATGTCCCATTGCGGGACTCTTGTTAATTTTTTAGCATTAATTCAATATACTCTAGGATCTTTACTGAGAGAATAACATTTACAGCATATCAAGTATAACAATGCATATCAATCACACCAATCAATCACATGAGACAATAGACATACAGAGTTTCACTAGGGAAAACCATAATGGTGAAAAACCCCACAACTTCCTCAAAGATAGAGAGAGCAATGATACAACCAAAGTACAAGAGATAGTCTTCTCCTAGCAGATGAGCCTCCTCCACACAAGTGCGCCACTTTCTGAGAGAGATAGAAGTGAGTAATGAGTGATCAAATAGAGATCTCCCGATCTCTATTTATACTTGTCCTGTCCTACCCAATAAACCAGTGGGGCCTACTTGTCTAGCTTAGCCTAATAACCCATGGTTAACTTAATCAAGGCTGACCCCACACATGGTGGTCTAATAACCCATCGGCAAGTTACGACACTTGTCAATACAAATGACGACACTTCCGTATAGAGGAATAATAACATCTCTATAGGAGTACAATATACATAGATGAAATACATAGGTGAAATACATTCCGAAGTTACATATACATCAACACTCCCTCTTAACTAGGAAGGTATTTCTCGACACAGATCTGCTAGTACAATTCTTCTTCTCTGGATCATCATCAGCGAATCATCGTCCTCGAATCATCGTCATCGTCACTGCTGTTGTTATCTCAACCAATCTCCGATCTACTCATCATAGGAATTTCTATAGAGCCGGTCCTTTTTCATACTGGATGTAGGCCCACCACCTGCAGGTCTTCATCATCACTGGCCATACTGTGGAATCCTCAGGACTTATTACATGCGTCACAATGCCTCGAAAGAGTATCCCAGGACCATTTATGTGCCGAAGCACGACCGAATATATCTCCCAGGTCCACTTACATGTGACTGTCACAAAACCTTAAAAGAGTGTCTTGCCAAGCAAGATCTCTAAAGAGCATCTGAGGCCTTTTTCATCCTGTCCAGATCTCCAGGACTTATTACATGTAACCCCTACCACAATGCCTCAAAAGAGCATCCCAGGACTTATTACGGGCACACAGCCCAACCTATCGGATCTCCCAGGTCTACTTACATGTGGTCATGGCAATGCCTTGAAAGAGAATCTCAGGACTTATTACAGGCACATAGCCCATCCTATCGGATCTCCTAGGTCTACTTACATGCCATAGGACAATGCCTCGAAAGAGCATCCAGGCTATTACAAGCACACAGCTCTACCTGTCGGAACTCCCAGGTCTACTTATATGTCCTCCCAGAGAAATGCCTCGAAAGAGCATCCCAGGCTGTTACAAGCACACAGCTCTACCTGTCAAATCTCCCAGGTCTACTTATTGCTCATCTACACAACCTGTCCACGGCCATAGAGTATCAACCTGATACTCACCATACATCATCCTGATGTACATCATCATATGATCAACCTGATCATCATCACTGCATCGTCCTGATGCATGTCATCTGGAGAAACATCCTGAAGCTCATCATCCATGATTAACCTGATCATATAATGCATCCACCTTATGCATACTAAGTATCTACCTGATACATATCATCATACATTATCCACCTGATCATACAATGTATCCACCTGATACATACATAGATACATGATCCATCTAATCATACAATGTATCCAACATGATGCATATACAGAGCAGTAACCAGAGCATCATCCTGATGCTCATCATCTAGTGCTTACATCCGCAGAAATGGAAGGATCCTCCTCTCACCATGCTGGGAATGGCTCCTGCAAATGTGTCCATCACTTCTTCCTTGAAGTGTCATCAATCTGAAGAACACCAAGCCTCTCTCTGAAGTACTCGAACTTCACTCTGGCTAGTTGCTTCGTCAGCACATCTGCAACTTGCTCATCCGTCGCAACATACAGGAGCTTCACTGCTCCTCTCTGCACCATATTGCTGATATAGTGATATTTGAGCTCTATGTGCTTCGACCTGTCGTGGAACACCGGGTTCTCAAACAACTTCACACAACTCTGGTTGTCACAAAAGATACTAGTAACCTCCAACGGGAGATCAAATAACTCAGACAGTAGCTTCCGGAGCCATACTACCTCACAACTAACCGAACATGCTACAACATGCTCAGCCTCGACTATACTCAGTGCTACACAGGACTGCTTCCTGCTAAACCAAGAGATCACACCTGATCCCATACTGAAGCATCACCTATATGTGCTCTTCCTATCTGCAGCACTACCTTCCCAGTCTGAATCAACATAACCATGCAAGGTACACTTTTGATTCACATCATACTTGAGCCCATAATCAATTGTGCCCTTCAGGTACCTCGGAATATTCTTTACAACAACTAGGTGAACACCTCTGGGATCCGTCAGGAACTGGCTCAATGTGTTCATCTCAAAGCAAATATCTGGTCTCATGTTTGTCAGATACATCAAGGACCCAATCATCTGACGATACACAGTGACATCAACCATATCAGATGAAGCATCACACAGAAGCTTCAGGTTCGATGCCATAGGTGTGGCCATGGCCTTGCAGTCCATCATCCCGAACCTCTTCAGGATCTCTATTGCATATTTCCCTTATCCAAGGAAGATTCCATCTACACTCTACCACACCTCCATGCCTAGAAAGTAGTGCATCATACCCAAGTCCTTCATCTCGAACTCGACAGCAAGCTTCCTCTTGGTATCGGCAATCAATCCATCCTCTCCTGTTACAAACAGGTCATCCACGTACAAGAGTAGTATCATAGGATTGCCTTCCTCAACCTTGTAGTAAAGGTTGGAATCTACTTTACTTTTAGTAAAGCCCAAACTGGATAGAGAGCTGTTTATCCTACCATACCAAGTCCTAGGAGATTGCTTCAAGCCATACAAGGCTTTCTTCAACCTACACACATATGACTCCCTGTCATGTGTCTCGAAACCAAGTAGCTGCTCCACATACACTTCCTCCTTGAATACACCATTCAAGAAAGTTGTCTTGACATCTATCTGGTGTATCTTCCATTTCATCACTACAGCCAGAGCAAGTACTGATCTGATGGAAGTGTACCTGGCTACAAGAGCAAAAGTTTCTTCATAGTCTATTCCCTCTTTCTGGGAGAAGCCACGAGCTACAAATCTCGCTTTGTACTTTTCTATGCTGCCATCTACAGCATGCTTGATCTTGTAGATCCACTTGGAAGTCACAACAGACTTCCCTTCAGGTCTTGGGACTACATCCCAAACATCATTCTTCATGATCGACTGGTATTCCTCGATCATGGCATCCTTCCATTCTTTCTTTTCCGGTGCTTCTTCATAACTGGAAGGTTCTTTGTTCATAATATCACAGAGTAAAGCAACATAGCTAGTATGTGATCTAGTTCTCTTCTTTGCTCTATGTTCTTCTTCTGGAATGCCATATCTTTCTACATCTTGAATGATCTCTCTAGCCCATGCAGGTTTCCTCTTGTGAGAGTTATTCTCATGAGGTGGATCTACAGGTATTTGTGGATCTTCACGATCTGCTTCTAGAATTGATTCAGTCATGGTGATGTCTTGAAATCTGTTTTCCTTGGGTTCTTCATGGTCTTCAACAGGTGTCTTTCTTGATTTGATGAAGGCTGATTTTGCATCAAATGTTACATCCCTGCTGACATCAATCTTCTTGAACCCTAGAAAGTATATTCTATAAGCCTTCGAGCTTTCACTGTACCCCACAAAGATGCCCTTCTTTCCTGAAGGATCTAGCTTTGTCCTCTTTTCCTTTGGAACATGAGTGTATACTAGACAACCAAATATTCTGAGATGGCTAACTTCAGGCTTCTTACCAGAGAAGACCTCTTCTGGTTTCTTGTTGTCCAATATCTTGTGAGGTGTTCTGTTCTGCACATATACAGTTGTCCTAGCTGCTTCTACCCATAGATGCATAGGAAGATCCTAGTCATGCAGCATTGCTTGTGCTGCTTCCATGATTGTTCTATTCTTCCTTTCTGCAACTTCATTCTGTTGTGGATTGTAGGGAGCAGTCAACTCCCTCTTAATCCCTGAATCATTGCATAGTTTCTTGAAATCACTTGAAGTGAATTCTCCGCCATTGTCGGATCTGAATGTCTTTATCTTCTTATTAGTTTGATTTTCCATCAAGGCTTTGAATTCCTTGAACTTATCAAACACTTCATCTTTGTTCTTTAAGAAATTAACCCAAGTCTTCCTGGAGAAGTCATCAATGAAAGAGACATAGTAAACATACCCACTCAGAGAACTGGATGACATTGGACCGCATACATTGGAGTGGATAATTTCCAATATTCCTTTTGATTTGCTTTCACTGCTTGGAAATGCTTTCTTTATGTTCTTTCCTTTTGCACAGCCTTTGCAAACACCTTCATGCTTGGTCTTGATTTCAGGAAGACCCTCTACTGCTTTACTTGCAATTGGTAGTGCCCTATAGTGCACATGTGCAAACCTTCTATGCCAAAGTTCACTTGGATCCATGGATTCATGTACCATGGCATGTTCAAGTTGTCCCTTTAACTTATACAAACCTCCCTCTTGCTCTCCAATCACTACTGCATCATCAATAGTTTTTCCTTTTGGCCACATTAGAACTTGGCCATCTACAAATGCAACCCTCATGCCTTTTGCATCCAATGCAAAAATGGAGAGTAAGTTATTATTGAGCCCAGGTACATATAGCACATCTTTCATCTTCAAGGACTTCCCAGAGTCTAGGTTGTAGGAGGCTTCACCACTTCCTTTGATGGGATATTGGTAGTCATCCCCAAGTTTCACCTTATGGGGCAACTCATGTTCAAATAGATTAACAAAGGATTATTTAAACCCAGTCATGTGTTTGTAAGCCCCACTGTCAATAATCCAATCATTACAAGCATGAGAAATAGTACCTGTGAGAGCAGAGATTGGAACATATTCATCTTCACTTGATGAGTCATCACTTTCTTCCCTAGCCTTCTTCTTCGGTGGTTCATCATCCTCAGCGGCATGAGCATGATATCTTCTTTTGTTATTTTTCTTCTTCTTGTTGAAGTTGTTGTTGTTGTTGTCCCCTTTGTTCTTGGGACAATCTGCAGCAAAGTGTCCCTTCTCATTGCAAGTGAAGCATCTGAGATCTTTCTTATGATGGTGGTGTGAAGGTCTTCTTTTGTGAGATGACTCCCTTTTATCTTCCCTTTCTTGGTGTGAGCTGTGAGAGCTTGATCTTCATTCCCCATCTTTTCTTCTCGTGCCACAAGCCTTGCTTCTTCTTGAGAGCATTCCTCCCATAGTCTACTGAAGGAGATCAACTTCCTTCTTGCACAAATTCCTTGAATAAAGGAATCCCATGACCTAGGTAGGCCATTCAGAGTGGTCATGACAATTTCACCATTCTCCACCATTTCATCCACAACTTCAAGTTGTTCCTTGATCTAAGAGACCTTGGAGAAATAGGATTGAATGGTCTCTCCATTCTGAAGCTTTACCCCTTTCAATTGGTTCCGCAAAGTCATCTTCTGATTTATGTTCTTCCCTTCAAACAGCTTGGTCAAAGAGTCAAACATTGCCTTGGGTGTCTTTAGGGATGACACATGTGGAATGAGATGGTCCTTGATAGAATTAGCAATGATCCTCTTTGCCTTGACCAAGTTCTTCTTGTGAAGAGCCTTAGACTCTTCTCCCTCTGGGACAAGGACCTCCTCACTTATATAAGTGTCCAACTCATTTTCTTCCAGGATTAACCCAATCCTATACTTCCATGCTCGGAAGTTATCAACCCCTTCAAGCTTATCCTCAAGCTTGGTGTGGTGAGACATCTTAAAGAGTAATTCAAATGGAAATAGAAAAGATATAGATCTTACCACTTGATTTGCTGAAAAATGGATCTGGTCCCAGATTAGGGTTTGTGAGAGAAACCCTAAAAATTCAAAATGTGAATTTCCACTTTCTGAAAGTATAGAAAGATGTGCCTTGATGAGCTGATCAACCTGGTATATTCTGAATTTGAGATCTACAAAGTTTCACCCTTCAGAAATGCTTTTTAGTCTTCCTGGATTCACTGGGGAGGACCCTGAATTAGGGTTTGAATTTCCCGGAGCTTCACCCAACCAAAAATCTCGATCCAAAGCTCTAAACTTCCATTTTTCCAAGGAGCTTCCAACTATGTCTTCAGATTTCAGAAATTCTAATTTTTATGGAAACCCTAATTTTTAGGGCCAAAACTGAAAGTGCTCAAAATTGAATTTTGATTGGACAGATAGATTTTCCTTGATGAATAGAGTCAGTCTACCTTACTGCTTTTCCAAAATCTGTGGAGAGAAACCCAATAAACAATAAACCCTAGTTTCTGCCACTACACAATGTCTTCTTCTCAGGGAAGCTCTGATACCATATTAATTTTTTAGAATTAATTCAGTATACTCTAGGATCTTTACTGAGAGAATAACATGTACAGCATATCAAGTATAACAATGCATATCAATCACACCAAGCAATCACATGAGACAATAGACATATAGAGTTTCACTAGGGAAAACCATAAAGGTGAAAAACCCCACAACTTCCTCAGAGATAGAGAGAGCAATGATACAACCAAAGTACAAGAGATAGTCTTCTCCTAGCAAATGATCCTCCTCCACACAAGTGTGCCACTTTCTGAGAGAGATAGAAGTGAGTAATGAGTGATCAAATAGAGATCTCCCAATCTCTATTTATACTTGTCCTGTCCTGCCCAATAAATCAGTGGGGCCGACTTGTCTAGCTTGGCCTAATAACCCATGGTTAACTTAATCAAGGCTGACCCCACACATGTTGGTCTAATAACCCATCGAAAAGTTATGACACTTGTCAATACAAATGACGACACTTCCGTATAGAGGAATAATAACATCTCTATAGGAGTACAATATACATAGATGAAATACATAGGTGAAATACATTCTGAAGTTACATATACATCAACAACTCTGAGGGAGTTGATTTTCTGATTGGGTCGATGGTTATAAAGGGAGAATATTTGAACCAGGTTTCCCACTCAGCAAATAGAAAAGGTTATACATATGAAGATTATAGACCAGGTGATATTGTATACCATTATACAAACTTAGTTATTGGCACAAACCTCCAGCTGCAAACAATGACAAGGAAGAACTCATCAAAGGCACGATACTTATTTCCTTATTCCGAGTATGAGAGATTAAAGGAAACCATTGGTATTCGACCTGATCCTGATGGTCTAGTCAAATGACCATAGGTAGGTAATCTGGTACGTGGTTTGCTTGTTTTATTGTGTACTATGTTATAGGTATGTGGTGTGCATGTATGCTATGATTTTCTTTTGTGGTCTCATTGAGTATTGGCATTAATATTTTGAATATTGCAGCCATACATTGATAGCTTGATAGATTCATAAATTGCATAGACTTGGTACAAATTGATAAATTACACAAGTTTCGTAATCATGATCATCATCTACATCATCACCACCACCACCACCACCACCGCCACCATCATCATCATCATCATCATCAACATATTCATCATCCTCACCACCACCATCATGATCATCACCATCACCATCAACACCACCATCACCATCATCATCAATGTCTTCATCATCATCACCATCATCATCTTCATCACCATCACCATCATCATTACCATGTCTAGGTTCCTCATCAACATCTCCATCATCACATCTTCTTCGTCATCATCTTCATCGCCATCACCATCATCATCCACATCTTCATCATCATCACCATCTTCATCATCATCATTAACTCTAACTCTAACCCTAATTCAATTTCCTTCTATAACTCTAATTTCCTTCATCATCATCATGCTAGCTATACCTTCCCGCTGAACGATTTTGCAATGTTGACCCCCGTGGGAAAAATTGCACAGTCCCTCACTGAGCAAAACCCTAGTTTGCAGAATGCACCTACAAGATGACACATGGGCTAGGGGACCAATGAAGGGGGGCACCCCTAGCACTGTCCCAACGTCATGAATCCAACGGAGTCAACGGTTCATCAATCGGAGCCACGACCGTCATTCTATGGCTCGTTCCGTCCGACATCCAAAAGGCCTTCAGGGACACCTGGCAGATGCCTACCGGGGCCATAGAATCCAAACCGTGTAGCAAAATCGGGTTCTAGGGAGTCCTATAGGTGTGTCTAGGTAGGTTCCGGCTAGGAACGCTAGCCACAAGTGCCCGCTGGACGATTTTGCAAAGTTGACCCCCATGGGAAAAAATTGCACAGTCCCACATTGAGCAAAACCCTAGTTTGCAGAATGCACCTACAAGATGACACGTGGGCCATGGGACTGGTCAAGGGGGGCACCCCTAGCACTATCTTGACATCATGAATCCAACAGAGTCGACGGTTCATCGATCGGAGCCATGACCGTCATTTTATGGCTCGTTCTGTCCGGCATCCAAAAGGCCTTCAGGGACACTTGCTGGATGCCTGTCGGGGGCATAGAACACCAACCGTGCAGTAAAAATGGGTTCCAGGGAGTCCTACAGGTGTGTCTAGGTAGGTTCCGACTGGGAACGCTAGCCATAAGTGCCTACTAGATGATTTTGCAAAGTTGACTCCCGTGGGCAAAAATTGCATAGTCCCTCACTGAGCAAAACCCTAGTTTGCAGAATGCACCTACAAGATGACAAGTGGGCCAGGGGACCGGCAGAGAGGGGCACCCATAGCACTGTCTCGATGTCCTAAATCCAAAGGAGTCAACGATTCGTCGATCGGAGCCACGACTGTCATTCTATGGCTTGTTCCGTCCGGCATCCAAAAGGCCTTCAGGGACACCTGGCAGATGCCTGTCGGGGCCATAGAATCCAAACCATGCAGCAAAACCAGGTTCTCGGGAGTCCTGCAGGTGTGTCTAGGTAGGTTACAGCTACGAATGCTAGACACAAGTTCCCGGTGGGCGAATTTGTAAATTTGACCCCGTGGGAAAAAATTGCACAGTCCCTCATTGAGCAAAACCCTAGTTTGCAGAATGCACCTACAAGATAACACGTGGGCCATGGGACTGGCGAAGGGGGGCACCCCTAGCATTGTCCCAATGTTCTGAATCCAACGGAGTCGATGGTTCATCAATCATATCCACGGTCGTCATTCTATGGCTCATTCCGTCTCGCATACAAAAGGGATGTCCTGCAGGTGTGTCTTCTAGGTAGATTCGGGCATTCTCGAGGATCTAACTTTATAATTGCCTTATGGGTAGATTCAGGCATGGAATAATATTTGGAGGCACTTCCAAGCTCCCCGGACCATTTGGTCTACCACAATATGTGTGACTCCTTTGACAAAAGATAAATTCTGGTGTGGACGACAGCATTTGATACACTAGCCAAATCTATGTTGTTGGAAGAACTTACAGATTTCAACAAAGGAGCGTTTTGCAGATTACGAGAATATAGATGAATGAAGTCACTTTGATGAAGTTGTCCTCTTGATTTCTCCAGAATGCATTTAAAATCAGGGAGTATTGTCCGAGCTTCTATTGGTTTACATAAACGTTTATTCCCAAAGCTGACATCACATAAAACCACTTCCTCAGCTCTCAATTGGGTCTGAATAGCATCTCTAACTTGTGTTACCTGTGGATAACGAGGAAAATGAAAGGGAAGGTACCTATAGACCCAAGTTTTCGATGATAGAGTTGAATTACCACTTATTAGAGCACAAAATGCTGAACAAAAGGATAATGGAATGCAACAAAGGATTCCCTGGTTCCACTTGTTATTGAAAATGATACTTTCTCTTCACGAAACCAATAAAAAAAATGCTTGTACTATAAATGGAGATCCTATTATAATTTTCATCGGAAGAAAAGCATAGATACCTACAGCCACCATATTTCCTTTTGTAAGCTGCTCACCCATCGGGAAAGCTAATGTAATAGCCCATTTCCCAACATCTTTCCTCTGCTCAACCCTACACTCGTTTTCCACATGAAACCGCTGCCTCCACATGTAATAACTACATTGTTTTGTCGAAAATTGATCTTCTTCTGCTAACAAATGCAAAATGAAGGATTCATTGTCATTACTACAAGAAATTCTAAGGTCAGTTTCTCGTACAACGGAGATTGTATAAATCCTGTTAAGATCGATATGTTCTAGCTCATGAACTGAGAGCTTCTTTATCGTAGACATAAACAAAAGAGCTTCAGGATGAATACTAGAGAGTTGTTGCTTTACAGCTTCAACCTTCTCAGGACGTGGGGGTATAAAACGAGCCATAGAATGATGAACATGGCTTGGATCGATGAACCATCGACTCTGTTGAATTCAGCACGTCGGGACAGTGCTAGGGGTGCCCCTCTCCATCGATCCCATGGCCCATGTGTCATCTTGTAGGTGCATTCTGCAAACTAGGGTTTTGCTCAGTGAGGGATTTTGCAATTTTTGCCCACGGGGGTCAACTTTGCAAAATCGTCCAGCATGCACTTGTGGCTAATGTTCCCAACTAGAACCTACATAGACACACCTGCAAGACTCCCCGGAACCTGGTTTTGCTGCACGGTTTGTGTTCTATGGCCCCGACAAGCATCCACCAGGTGTCCCTGAAGGCCTTTTGGATGCCGGACGGAACGAGCCATAGAATGGTGGTCATGGCTCCAATCAACGAACCGTCGACTCCGTTGGATTCAGGACGTTGGTACAATGCTAGGGGTGCCCCCCTCCGTTGGTCCCATGGCCCACGTGTCATCTTGTAGGTGAATTCTGCAAACTAGGGTTTTGCTCAGTGAGGGACTGTGCAATTTTTGCCCACGGGAGTCAACTTTGCAAAAGCGTCCACTGGGAACTTGTGGCTAGTGTTCCCAGCCGGAACCTACCTAGACACACCTGTAGGACTCCTCGGAACCCGATTTTGCTGCACGGTTTGGATTCTATGGCCCCAACAGGCATCCTCCAAGTGTCCCTAAAGGCCTTTTGGATGCTGGATGGAACAAGCCATAGAATGATGGTCGTGTCTCCGATCAACGAACCGTAGACTCTGTTGGATTCAGGACGTTGAGGCAGTGCTAGGGGTGCCCCTCACCGCCGGTCCACTGGCCCACCTGTCATCTTGTAGGTGCATTCTGCAAACTAAGGTTTTGCTCAGTGAGGGACTGTGCAATTTTTTCCCACGGGGGTCAACTTTGCAAAATCGTCCAGCAGGCACTTGTGGCTAGCATTCCCAGCCGGAACCTACCTAGACACACTTGCAGGATTCCCAGGAACCTAGTTTTGCTACACGGTTTGGATTTTATGGCCCCAGTAGGCATCCACCAGGTGTCCCTGAAGGCCTTTTGGATGCCAGACGGAACGAGCCATAGAATGTCGGTCGTGGCTCCGATCGATGAACCATTGACTCCGTTGGATTCAGGACATCGGGACAGTGCTAGGGGTGCCCCACTCCATCGGTCCCATGGCCCATGTGTCATCTTGTAGGTGCATTCTGCAAACTAGGGTTTAGCTCAGTGAGGGACTGTACAATTTTTCCAATGGGGGTCAACTTTGCAAAATCATCCAGCGGGCACTTGTGGCTAGCGTTCCCAGCCGAAACCTACCTAGACACACCTACAGGACTCCTCAGAACCCGAATTTGCTGCATGGTTTGGATTCTATGGCCCCGGTAGGCATCCGCCAGGTGTCCCTGAAGGCCTTTTGGATGCCAGATGGAACAAGCCATAGAATGACGGTCGTGGGTCCAATCGACGAACCGTCGACTCCGTTGGATTCAGGACGTCGGGACAGTGCTAGGGGTGCCCCCCTTCACTGGTCCGATGGCCCACGTGTCATATTGTAGGTGCATTCTGCAAACTAGGGTTTTGCTTAGTGAGGTAGTGTGCAATTTTTGCACACTGGGGTCAACTTTGCAAAATCATCCAGCGGGCACTTGTGGCTAGCGTTCCCAGCCGGAACCTACCTAGACACACTTGCAAGACTCCTCAAAACCCGGTTTTGCTACATGGTTGGTGTTCTATGCCCCTGGTAGGCATCCGCCAGGTGTCCCTGAAGGCCTTTTGGATGCCGGATGGAACAAACCATAGAATGACAGTCATGGCTCCGATTGACAAACCGTCGACTCCGTTGGATTTAGGACGTCGAGACAGTGCTAGGGGTGCCCCTCTTCATCAGTCGCCTAGCCCACCTGTCATCTTGTAGGTGCATTCTGCAAACTAGGGTTTTGCTCAGTGAGGGACTGTGCAATTTTTTCCCACGGGGGTCAACTTTGCAAAATCGTCCAGTGGGAACTTGTGGCTAGTGTTCCTAGCCGGAACCTACCTAGACACAACTGCAAGACTCCCCAGAACCCAGTTTTGCTGCACGGTTGGTGTTTTATGCCCCCGGCAGGCATCCAGCAAGTGTCCCTGAAGGCCTTTTGGATGTCGGATGGAATGAGCCATAGAAAGACGGTCATGGCTCCAATCGATGAACCGCCGACTCCGTTGGATTCAGGACGTCTAGACAATACTAGGGGTGCCCCCCTCCGCCGGTCCCATGGCCCACGTGTCATCTTGTAGGTGCATTCTGCAAACTAGGGTTTTGCTCAGTGAGGGACTGTGCATTTTTTGCCCACGGGGGGTCAACTTTGCAAAATCGTCCAGTGGGCACTTGTGGCTAGCATTTCCCTTCTTATGGTGAAAAATGGGATGGTGATGGTGACAACATGGGTAGGAAGAGCACGGTGAGGATGATGATGATGATGATTATTATTAGGGTGAGGATGATGATCATGAGTGTGAGGATGATGAGGATGAGGATGAGGATGAGGGTGATGATGGTGATTACGAAACTTGTGCAATTTATCAAAACAAACATAGGACCATGAAGATGTTGATGTTGTTGATGATGATGATGATGATGATGATGAATATGATGATGATGGTGGTGGTGGTGATGAAGATGATGATGATGGCGATGGTGATGATGATGATGAGGGTGAGGATGATGAGGATGAGGATGAGGATGAAGGTGATGAGGATGATGATCATGATGATGGTGAGGATGTGGATGAGGGTGAGGATGATGAGGATGATGAGCATGATGGTGGTGGTGATGATGATGAAGATGTTGACGATGAGGGTGATGAGAATGATGATCGTGATGATGAATATGTTGACGATGATGATGATGATGAAGATAATGGTTTACCGTGATGATGATGAGGATGAGGATGAGGATGAGGGTGAGGATGATGATGATGATGATGATGGTGGTGGTGGTGGTGGTGGTGGTGAAGATGATGATGATGATGATGATGGTGGTGGTGGTGGTGGCGGTGGTGGTTGTGCTGATGAAGATGATGATGATTAGGGTGAGGATGATGATGATGAGGGTGAGGATGATGAGGATGAGGATGAGGATGAGGGTGATGATGATGATTACGAAACTTGTGCAATTTATCAAAACAAACATAGGACCATGAAGATGTTGATGTTGATGATGATGATGATGATGATGAATATGATGATGATGGTGGTGGTGGTGATGAAGATGATGATCATGATGAAGATGATGATGATGGCGATGGTGATGATGATGATGAGGGTGAGGAGGATGAGGATGGGGATGAGGATGAGGGTGATGAGGATGATGATCATAATGATGGTGAGGATGTGGATGAGGGTGAGGATGATGATGATGATGATCATGATGGTGGTGGTGATGATGATGAATATGTTGATGATGAGGGTGATGAGCATGATGAATATGTTGATGATGATGATGATGATGATGAAGATGAGGATGATGAGCATGAGGGTGATGATGATGATTACGAAACTTGTTCAATTTATCAAAACAAACATAGGACCATGAACATATTATTTGCATTCATCAATACAACATTATCAAGGAATATCATTAAAGTAGTTAGGTATTTCATTTTCTATGGATTTTGGATTATTACTTTTGCATTATGACAAGTGGAAAATGGACATATGAAAGAGGTAAAGCACAAACTAGTGTCTTACATACTAGGGTTTAGTAAGGATAGGGTTTATATCTTCAACGATATTATGAGAGTGAATTCATGACCAACTATTGGTTAGCATATTTTAACAAACTAGGGTATATTTGTTACATATATTTGACCATATGTACATGAAGGCCCAATGAATTTTATTACACTTTAGTTATGCATTCCTTTCCATTCAAGTGAACTGTATAGATGCTCATGTACGTATAGTTTGATGAAATACAGTAGCATTGATGAAATGTGTAGAATCTATTGGACTTCCTCTTACTGTCTAAAAATGTCATAGGATTACATTGATGGTATGCGTAGCATGTTACTATTATGACAGAGGTTTTTTCCTTGCAACCATAATCATGATCAATGGGTATGAACCCTTGGAGTTGACAAAAAACACAATTTTAAATTAGATATCAAATTAGCATGCATGTGCTAAGTTCATTGAACTGTTGAAAGATATTATTAGTTTTTTTCCATTAAGATAATGTTTTCATAAAACAATGGTGAGATGTTACTTGATCAATGCAATAAATGTAAGAGAATATATATTGCTTGAAATGTAATTTCATAAATTTCAATAGCATAATTTATCAATTTGTGGAAGAGATGAATCATCACAAGCACAAGTCAAAACTCAAGAGAAAATATGGAATATATTGATAGTCGAATGTTTGTAATACAAAATATGGGAAAGTAGTCGGCCCTCAAATGGCCTGTCAATGTACATGTATCCCTAAGTACAACAATGTGTACATGTATGTCAAAATACATCTATCCAAGACTATGCAACATCAAAAATCAATCTTTCTCTTGTTTTTCCCCGGCTTTTCTCTATCGACCAGCTCCCTCGAATCGCTCAGCATCTCAGAGGTCTGCAAAAAAAATCATTGTTTTTATCAAATAACTGCACTAATACCCTACAATCAACAAACTTAAAAAATTAACTTATGGCCAAATTATTTATGACAAACACTCACCAAGTCCTCATGGGGTATAGATGTGAGCGGTGTGCACATGGAAGGCATCTCTATAGTTGTGCTCTGCAAATAAAAGATCATATATCAATTAATTCAACAATTCAACATTGATCAACGTGTTTGGGTAAATTGAATAAAAAAAATTGGTCATTAACGAACATCTCACCGTAAGAGGAGACCTAGTTAGAACCATGGATTGAGCAGAGGGGCCAGGCACTTCTGCCGCTAATGGCTACAATCACCAAATGGAGAAATAGTTAGACATGCATGAATAAACAATATAGTAACATGGTTAAATACTATGCATTGTGATTGTCCAAATAGTTACCTCTGTATGACTCGTGGCTATTGTAGATGTGGCACTGACTGCAGCATCAATGATCTTTGTTAGGTCAAGGGTAGATGGATCTCTTGTGTGTCTGCTATCGAGGACATCCGCATTCTTTCCAGGAGTGGAGCCTCTCTTGTACACTTGTCCCTTTCGCACATTGGGACTACAGGGAGATCGAACTGCTGACAGTCTCGAACGTATATCTGCTGGTGGCTACAACCACCAATACTGACGTAGTTAGAAATGCATTGGTCAATGGAATAGCATGTATTAACAAACTGAAAATGATGAAATACATATCGATGTACTATATACATCAATCAATTCTAAGAAACGGTCTTCCATCCATTGTGTCTCCACGGGCACACTATCGATTGTATTCCCACCGGGGGGGAGCTCACTAGATGAAATCATTCCCATTTGATGGGGATCTACAACCTACAATTTAGAAAATTGTAAATATTAGATCGTGTAGCATTGATATTGTAACATGTGATACAAAAATAACATGTGTTGAAATAATGTCATGTTCAAATAGTTACCTCAGCATGAGATGTTGTCGTTGAAGGTATGACAACATCTTGTAACTCAGAAGGTTCTACTGCATGAGCCTCTTGGCCCTCATGCCCTTCTTGTGGCAAATGCAAGTTTTAAAATCATTAAAAATATTACCAATCTATAGATGTGTATAGTAAGGAAAAATAATTTACAAATGACACTAAATTGTTAACTGGATCTACTCATGTATTAAAATAATGTCATGTTGAAATAGTTACCTCATTGTGAGTTGTTGTCACTAAAAGTATGGCAACATCATCATCGTGATCATGCGATGCTAGTGCATGAGCCTCTAGACTATGCTCTGCATCATCAGTGAAAAGGTCTTCGACCCCGTGCCCTTCTTGTAGTAACTACAAGTTTTAAAAC
Source organism: Larix kaempferi (assembly GCA_027924585.1). NCBI lineage: Eukaryota > Viridiplantae > Streptophyta > Pinopsida > Pinales > Pinaceae > Larix > Larix kaempferi. Next base: position 10,716,652 of record BSBM01001022.1, read on the forward strand.
CATTAAAAATATTAGCAATCTATATATATGTGTGTATAGTAAGGAAATATAATTTAAAAATGACACTAAATTGTTAACCACTTACTTACCTATGTGAAATACCCAGTAAAGGTATCATTTGTTCGGACAGGACCAAAGCAAGGATGGCTGCATACAATGCATGGGTGGGGTTGATGGCTGTGCTCATGCTGTGTAGGTACAGTTCCACTACTAGATGCTCCTCAGCCACTTGAAGGTGGTGGCTCTACCCCACCAGGAGGTGGTGGATCTACCCCATCGATAGGTGCTGTCTCTACTCCACGCATAGATGGTGGCTCTGATGGGCCTACTTGGTGCGTACCATGAAGATACATGGTATGGCGAACAACCGCCTGTGCCAATAGTAGGAAGGAATCTTGTGTCTCTGGCACCAACTAATGTGTAGGAGGCACATCTGGCTTGGGTAGCCTCCTACGAGGTGGAGCTACGGGGCAATTGGGATCTATGTGCCTCGCATTGGGACGTTGCTAAGGCATCCCCATCCCAACACCCTGGTACTCCAAGATATCAAAATAGTTAACATGCTTCCCCAACACAAACTCTGCGTACATCTTTCTCAGAAAATACAAAGGCATTTCCCTGTTGTTGTGTGGTGGTGCATCAAACACCATGTACCATCGGTCCATACAGTTATCGATGAATGGTTGATAGGTACACCACTCGATAGAAATGTGTCTTTTGTTTGTATTAGGGACTTCACCATCCCGTGGATTTCTAAACAGGGAAAAGATTTGGTCTTTTGAGATTTTCAACTTCTTGACTTCGCTGTAGCTAAGTCCATCCGCATATTGTTGCCTCTTTCTTTCTCTGAATGTGGCAATATCTTGAAAAGCACCATTAGACCTACTAAATCTCTCTATCATTGCATCCAAATTGGATGCAAGCATAACATGCCTGTCATCAACAATAGTAATTGAGGCTCAAATTTCTCTGAGCCTCTGAATTTCTCTTTGGATGTCAGAGTGGGCATCCATGGTTGTCACTCCAAACAAAAAATAAAAATAAAAATCATTAGAAACGTATATATGTGCTATAATGACATCTCTAAAAAATGAAAAATGTACAAACTTTGTGCAAGAACGAATACATTACAAACATAAATATCATCTCAGGAATACATTACAAACATAAATATCATTTCATATGACCATTGCAGGCATACATTATGCATCATTGAGGGCATAAGGGTGGAGACCATGCGGGCATAAAGACCATGATGATGTGGAAAAGATATGTATTTTTATTGGTTAAATTGAGGCAGCATATTGATGGACAGAATGAAGACATGCTGGTAGAATGATGAAGAGATGACTAATGATATGGGCATAATGTTGTGATGTGCATATGGATAGTGTAAAGTGTATGAATGGAGATATGGCAGCAAATTGATATGACATGAATAATGATGACATAATGAAGATGTGATCTAATTGGTGATATTTGCAGATGGAAAGAATGGAGTTATATTGAATAATGAGTGCTTGATGAGAATGATGAAGTGCTTTGGAAAGAAAAAAGGGCTTTTGGTTGATGATGTATGTAATCTGCAGACTTAAGAAGAGTCTGAAATATCATTTGTAAATCTATGGTTGTTAGGGTGTTGGTGCATCCCGATGAGTTGTAGCTGACAGAATTGTCTTGTGAATAGGATTGTCATTGATGACAACATTAATGACAAAGGTGTAAATGGCATGACGACAAGCAAACAAGGTGACTTGAAAAGGACTTGGAAAAGACAAGACAAAAGACAAGGTGATGGGAATTGGCACACCTAATGAGACAAATGACCCATACTGTGGTCATTTGGAGTTGGTCCTAATACCCTAGACAAGGATGACTTGGAGATAACAAGTTACATGAACAAAGAAGCATGAAATGAACAAAGAAGTTTGAAGTTGACACTTGGCAAGGAGATTGCGGGCATCCCTTATGGCATCTGCGGGCATCCAAAAATTAAGCTGATGGACATGCGGGCATGTGGACAAGGTGACATGCGGGCATCTTGAAGATGCATATGCGGGCATGTTTGTGGAAGCTATGGGCATCTTGGAGGCATGGAAAAGACCCCCATGCGGGCAATTGAAGAAGGTCTAGCTGCAGGTATGTTCAAAGGCATAAATATGGCCCTTGCGGGCATGAGTTACAAGCTAGTGTGGGCATGCTGGAAGCAAAAGAAAATGGTGATAATGTGGGTATGAAGACCACGTTTAGGTGGGAAAAAGAAAGTCTAAATAAATATATACATGTATATATTTATAATTTATGAGGTGTTTATGGAGCAACAGTAGAAATTTGAGTTTAACCTTTATCTTTGGATTAATTGGGGCTATAGTATGCTGATGTGCTGCTGGTGTACAAACTAAGATGCGAATGATATGTATGGACAGAATGAATTCATGATTATTGGGGCTACATACGATGAACAAAATGTTGATCTAGGGCAGCATGAAACAGGGACATAATGCTTGCTTGGGTTATGACAATTAATGATAATCAGAGTGATGTTATAGACAGATATGTTGGGTGACAATGATGATTGATGTGATCAATGAGCCATTGTGTCTAACAGTGTGGATGTAAAATTCATTAAAATTTTAAGTTTTGGCATTTCATTTACAAATATTTTTAGGTGACAATGATGATTGATATGATCAGTGAGCCATTGTGTCTAACAGGGTGGATGTAAAATTCATTAAAATTTTAAAATTTTAAGTTTTGGCATTTCATTTACAAATATTTTTAGATTAGGGCAACATAACAATTTATAAACTTAATGACGAGATGAGGCAACGATTTAGATGCTTACCTTTCCAATCGTCCTTGCAAGATGAATTTGGGATTGTTGAGCCTCCAAATCTCCTTGGTTGAGCTTCTCCAATGCTTTTTGGGAAGGTGAAATTGCTCGAGCGTTCGTGCTTGGGTAAAACAGTGGGTAAAACAATGCCGCGGTCCGCGGCACTGTTTTTTTTTTGTTATATTAACCATAACGCTCAAGCGTTATGGTGATCACGATAACACTCGAGTGTTATGGCCGTGATCACCATAACACTCAAGCGTTATGGTGATCACCATAATGCTCAAGCGTTATCGTGATCACCATAACGCTCGAGCATTTTGTAATCCTATCCTACATGTTAAATGACATGGCAGGTTCGGAGCCCGCCATTCCTAGTTTTACATAACATGCGAGCATTGTGGATTTACATAATTCTCGTGCATTTCGCATTTACCCATTGCATCTAAAAGGTCCCTCAACTTCGTGCGAGGGCCCTTAAGTTAGGGTTTTTGACTAGTTCAAAAACTAGTGTCAAACATGTGTTTTGAGTAAAATGATATATCTAAATATTAAGAGATCCAAATTGAGTGCCACCTATTGTATTAGAAGGAATACATATGACACTATTTGTGCTAAATAATTTAGAAACATAATATTAAACTGAGACAGGTGTCATTCTATAGAAGTTTGTTTCTTGAAAATGAAAAAAATAACAAGTTTTGGGAAAGTTACCATAACTCTCTATTGGCACATACGAATTGGGTAAAACATGTGGCATTGAAGAGATGACATAATGGGCTGCTATAAGATGAAAACCACAAAATCATATAAGCCAAAATTTGAGAGATAATTCATAAGCAATGTCAGCTACCAAACAACCTACACAGGTCCACTATTTCTAAAGGTATATTAATGATCCAGGTGGATATTGGTGGCCACCCGCCTATTCCACTTGGGGCCCCAACATTGTTCTTTCAGTTTCCTTAATTATAGCACAACTTACTATTTTTAGCAGTTTTTCGGGTCCTAAACTTCCGGATCTGTCTTGAATCTCTAAACGACATTTTTTTGGGGAATATTGCTCAATGAATGTTCCCATTTACATTTTTTAGTGTAGTCCTCGGATGGATCTTTCCAACGAGGTATCAATTGCGTAAAACGAAGATCGTATGCCAAAGTTACGGCACCGGGGAATTGATGTACCAATTTACCCCAACGGGGCCCATAGTTTGGCATGGTTTCATCTCCTAGGGTTAGTTTTTTGGATGTTTAGGGTTTTCCTTTGTTTCTCAATAATAGAGAGGCTTCGAGCCCCATTGAAAGCAGATTTTAGAGGCCGGTAGCTGCAACATCTCTTCTCAGAGATAGCTACCAATGCTCTAGCTAGTTTATTTCCATTATGTCTGTAAGAATATTTACGTTATGTGATATTAATGAAATGAAGTCTTATTTCTGCTACACCTATGCATTTATGTGTTTTTCTGTAACCCCTTGCGTTCCTTCATAAGTCCGGATCAGTGGTATCAGAGCGGGTTTGCTCTTTCTCGATCCTTCTTTGCATGTCCCCAACGAGGTCGGGGTATAAGGAGTTAGGGCTCGGCCTGGTACAATACTTGCAAGATCAGCCTCACAAACCCCAATGGCCACCCATGGCGGATGAAAAGAAAGACAAGGGAGCAGGAGATCCTATCAAAATATTGCTCCAGGAGGCCCTCGAGCAACAAAGGAATGCGATGATGGATAACTTTACCAAGATCCTTCAACGACTTCCCAGAAGCAACCACTCTGGAGGCGCAAGCCCTTTCAAGGTACAAGTAAACTTTGACATCCCCATATTTGAAGGCCAAATAGATGCAGACATCATAGATAGATGGTTGAATCTATTAGAAGGGTATTTCTCATTGCATGAATTTTCCAACTGGGAAATGATCACTTTTGCACTCCTCAAAGCCACCCCCCATGTCAAGGACTGTGGGAAACCTACTGTGAGCGGAAGGACAAGAGGGAACCCTCTCTGTTTTCGGTCGCACCCACTTGGGATTCTTTCCGAGATGCCATCAAGGAACAATATTATCTCATGGGCAGCTATGAGTACAAGTACATACAATGGACTACATTGTGGCAGTAAAGGGATCAAGATGTACATGAGCTGATGAACATGTTCCATACCCTACGTACAAAATTGGGTATCAAAGATTCATAGAAACATTTGGTGCTGAAGTGCCGCAGTTGTCTGCACAGATACATTCAGGAGGAAATGGAGTTCCTCGACATCTCCTCGCTTGGTGCAGCATATTGGTTTACTGCCAAGATTGAGAAAAAGTTCAAACAGAAGAAGCGAGACTTTGGATCTGTGACTCAGAAGCAAGGGAAAGGTGCCTTCAAACCACAAAACAAAGGACAAAGTCAAGGTGGGGCGACCCAGGATAACTCGCCAAAACTGCAAGCAAAGAACAACACTGCGAAGCCAAAGAAGGACACGGGAAAGTGGTGTGAGTTTCATAAGAGCTCCATGCACAACACAAGTGAGTGTCGGGCCAAGCAGGCATTGGTGGCCGAGTTGAAGGCCTCTGAATCGGATGGATGCTCCGAATCCGAACCAGAACCTGAAAGGGGTAATGGCAGGGGTAATCATATTATCAATGCAGAGCCCACCACCATTGTTGCCACCACGAAGGTCCAGAAGGAGGAACCGAAAGATCCAGAGGAGGGGGAGCACCTCTTCCATTCCTAGATGTGGGTAAAGGGTTCTGTGCTACGGTTCATTGTCGATAGTGGGAGCCAAAAGAACCTCATTTTAGTAGAGGTCGTGAAGCGGCTAGGCTTGCCGACCACAACACACCCACAACTATACACCATTGGGTGGCTTCACCAAGGATGGGATCTCCGCATCATCCAACAATGCCGCCTCCCCTACAACATCAAGCCCTTCACGGATGAGGTATTATGTCACATTGCTCCTCTTAATGTTTCTAATGTATTATTAGGCCAACCATACTTGTGGAAGCGACATGCTGTGTATGAGTCCCGGCCTTGCGTTGTTATTAGTACTTTGGGAAATAAGTTGTACAGGATACCAGAGGTAGCGCTGCATGCCACCATCTCTTTGCTTATTGCAAAACAATGTAGTAAACTCATTCCAAAACAAGGAAATCTGTTTTCCTGGTAATCCGCCCTCAAGGCAAGAATAAGACTGTGGCCACGACCTCCAGACAGAGCTCCTCCGCCCAACAACAATAGATGGACAAGTTCATGGAGGAGTACGGGGACATCTTCACCACACCCACAAGGGTGCCTCTGCACTATCAGGTCAAGCACCCCATCGATCTGACCCTAGGCGTGTCGCTGCCCAATGGACCAATCTATTAGTGCTTTGTTATGGAGAATGACGAAATCAAGAGGCAGATTCAGGAACTGTTGCAGAAAGGGCACATTCGACCAAGTTCATCGCCCTGTGGGCGCCCGATCGTGCTGGTGCAAAAGAAGGATGGGACTTGGAGACTCTATATTGACTATCGGGGGATCAATAATATCATTTTTCGGAATAGGTACCCAATCCCATAGATTGATGACCTTTTGGACCAACTCAGGGGGGGAAATATTTCAGTAAGATCGACTTGAAGTCTAGATACCACCAGGTACCAATCGAAGCCTCCGATGTGTGGAAGATTTCCTTCAAAGCTAAGGAGGGCCTTTTCGAATGGTTGGTCATGCCTTTAGGGATGACAAATGCTCCCACAACCTTCATGAGGATGATGGACGACATCTTGCGACACCAACTCATTTGTAGTAGTGCACTTGGATGACATCCTGATCTTTAGCCAAACGTGGGAGGAGAACCTCCACCACATCCAACAGGTCCTCCAACCACTGCGGCAACACAAGTTGTGTGCCAATTTGGAGAAGTGCACTTTTTGCATGACCCAGGTTCAGTATCTAGGATACATTATTGATGAGCGAGGGGTGCATGTGGATCCAGCCAAGATCCAAGTCATTTGGGATTGGCCAACGCCTACCACTCTAACAAAATTCTTCAGCTTTCTCGGTCTTGCCAATTTCTATTGCAGGTTCGTGTTGGGATTCTCTCATATCACTTGGCCCTTGAGCCAAGTTACCAAGGGAGGGGCGAAAGTGAAATTATTTTGGTCTGAATCTCAACATGAGGCATTCGTCGAGTTGAAAGATCGCCTCTGCTCTGCCCCAGTGCTCACATTACCAGACTTGCAACAACCATTTGAGATCGAGACAGATGCCTTAGACTATGCTATTGGGGCAATTATTACTCAACAGGGACATCCAGTGGCATATCACAATGAGACACTCTCCGACACAGTACGGAAGTATCTTATGACAAAGAGATATATTCCATTGTGCAGGGTTGCCGGCAATGAAAGCATTACATTTTGGGGAAGGAAATGACCATCCACACAGACCACCGACCCTGCAGTTCATGCAAACCCAAGGGAAGTTGCAGAATGATCGCCATCAGAAGTGGTCCACATATATGCAACAATTTGATTTGAATATCAAGTACAAGAAGGGAAGCACCAGTAATGTTGCAGACTGTCTCAGCTGACCACTGATCGTGGCGTTAACCATCGTGCTCAACTCTTGTGGGAATGAGACTTCTGATTGGCCACTTCTCTACAAGAGCAATCCATAATTTGGCCACGCATACACGATGCTCTTGGAGGGTAAGCAAGTTCCCAATTTTCGTCTCCAGGATGGACTATTATGTCACCTGGGACACCTTTGTGTTCCTTCAAGCAAGCACGCCAAGATGATTTCAGAAGCCCACTACAGTTGGGTCGCTGGTCATTTTGGGGTCAAGAAAACAGTGGCAGTACTGCAGAAGTATTTCTATTGGCTAAACCTTCGAAAGGATGTCGGGAAGTACATCAGGTCCTGCACTGCCTGTGCCATTGCCAAACCAACCATCAAGAAGCAAGGCCTCTACACTCCGTTGCTTACCCCTAGTTGACCGTGGGAATCCATCTCCATGGATTACATGTCGAGCCTTCCTTCTACTAAGAATGGCAACGACTGTGTTTTTGTGGTCATCAACAAATTCTCGAATATGTCCATTATGGTGGCCTACAAGAAGAATATCACAGCAGAAACCACTGCTAAAGTCTTCTTTGAACGAGTGTCGGTACACTTTGGGATCCCACAGTCTATCATCTCAAATCGGGACAGCAGGTTCCTCAGTACATTTTGGTCCAGCCTTTGGTCGATGTTGGACACCAAGCTTAATAAGTCCACAGCTTTCCATCCCCAAACTGATGGCCAGACAGAGGTCGTCAACAGGATGATCATACACATTCTGTGCATGTACAACTCAATTCATCCACGCACATGGGATGAGAGCCTACCCTATGTACATCACAGCTATAACCGAGCTCTCCACAGCTCAACCGGCCATAGCCCCTTTCAGGTGGGCTTGGGATTTCAGCCACTATGTCCCATCGATGTATCCATGCCCTTTGCGGTCACTCTGACCGATTCGGCTCATGTCCAATCGGAAGCTGACAAGGAAAACAACTTCATCGAGCACATTCAACACATCCACCAACAGGTTCATGACATATTGGACAGAATCAATGCCACATACAAGCATCGACATGATCAACATCGGGTGCCACACAACTTCCAGGTGGGTGACAAAGTGTGGTTACATTTTTAGAAGGAGCGCCTCGCTGGACCCTACCGTAATCTTGGGCCGCTCTGATATGGGCCATACACTATCACCAAGGTTTTAGGGGACAATGCCTTCAAATGGATTTCCTTCAGCCCTGCTTTCCACCTCTACTGGACATCTCCGACATTGCAGAACAACTCACAACGACAGAGTTAAACCTAGACTGCAGGGAACATGCCACCATAGATCGTATCATGGACATGCAAATCAAGAACACTTGCTAGCAACAGATCCAATTGCATCAGGTTGTCAAAGCGAGCCAACTCCTGCACCAAGGCAAGTGGCTCACCAGGGACCAAGTTCAACAGAAGTTTCCTCATCTCATGGAGGAAATCCATGCAATGGGGACCATTGCTTCTTAAGGGGGGAGGAATGATCCAGGTGGATATTGGTGACCACCCACCTATTCCACTTGGGGCCCCAACATTGTTCTTTCAATTTCCTTAATTATAGCACAACTTACTATTTTTAGCAGTTTTTCGGGTCCTAAACTTCCGAAGCCATTTTGAGGCCCTAAACAATGTTGTTTTGGGGAATATTCCTCAGCTGATGTCCCCATTCATGTTTCCTAGCATATTCCTCGGATAGATCTTTCCAATGAGGTATCATTTGCGTCAAACGGAGATCGCATGCCAAAGTTACAACGCCAGGAAATTGATGTACCAATTTACCCCAACGGTGCCCATAGTTTGGCACGGTTTCATCTCCTAGGGTTAGGTTTTTGGATGTTTAGGGTTTTCCTTTGTTTCTCAATAATAGAGAGGCTTCGAGCCCCATTGGAAGCAGAGTTCAGAGTCCGAAAGCCACCACATCTCTTCTCAGAGATAGCTACCAACGCTCTAGCTAGTTTATTTCCATTATGTCTGTAAGCATATTTTCGTTGTGTGATATTAAGGAAATGAAGTCTTATTTCTGCTGCACCTCTGCGTTTATGTGTATTTCTATAACCCCTTACGTTCCTTCATAAGCTCGGATCAATTAACTTGAAACTTGCATAACTTTTGATTGGAATATCCATTTTGGGTGATTCAAAATGTGTGATAAAGTAAAAAATAGAGGAGACTTATAGGAAAATATTATTTTGGGTTTAGATGGAAAGGGTTATACAAAAACTATTACACAAATTAAACCTCTAGAGAGCACATATTGAGAAAATTGAAAAACAATTAGAAAACAAGAGGTTCGAGTCCTCAACACTTGATCATTCATCACTCCATAATACACATTATCATGGGTTCAACTCGAGACTAAGGAACTTATTCATTTCCAATATTGATATGAGAAAAATTGATGGCGACGATCCAATAACACGAATATATTCTAGATGGAGAAATTATTTTATTTACACCAAGTGCAAACTTTATGAAAGGTAACTATTGTATCATTATATTTAGATCCTGATAAATTTGTATGGTACCAATGGCTTTGTGACCGTAAAAATGACTATTGTCTCTTGGTCCATATTTACAAATGAATTGATAGCACATTATGGGGATATTAAGAGAAACACCCTCTTTAGCCAATTGGTAAATCTCAAGCAAAAATGTCTTGTTACAAAGCATATCAAGCAGTTTGAAAAGTTGAGACTTAGAGTGAAGAACATTCTAGAGGATAATTTGTTGGATCTATTTATGGGAGCTTTAAAGGAGAGCATAAACATGAGGTATGTCTCTTTGAACCTAAATAATTGGAGAATGTTTTTAGTTTGGCAAGGAAAATTGAAAGTAAGAATATCGATACTAGAAGGGATACTACTAACACCCATAGATGGGGAAATGTTTCCCCTTCCAACTTCACTCAACTTACAAGCTTGATGTCTCAAAAAGTGGAGGAAAGAAGAGAAAAGGGACCATGTTTTAATTGTGACATCAAGTATGATAAGGGTCATAAGTGTAGTGAGGATAAATTATTATACATAGATTGTGAAGAGGTAGAAGATCCAAAACTGAAATAGTGTCAAGAGTTAGATATAGAAGATACTCACAGGGGATTCACTTAGTGAAATTGTGACATAACACAGTCATTCATGGGATACTAAAGAATTCCCCTAATTTCCTCAGATATTGAAAAATCCCTCCTATAATCATTTTGTTTACACCCCCTTCCAATACACATTTCCAATTTAAAAAAACCACATTTTACTAAATATCCTAGGTATCCATTTTTTCCATCGCATTTCTAGTTACCACTTTTTATTTCTACTCCTAATAAAGAAACATAATAGAAATTTTATATAACCACACATCACAAGAAAAAATTAAAAATTAAAAAAATAAGAAAACAAGTTCATTGGCATCCTAAGATAGTGATATGCCAATGTAGTAACCAGTAAGGGAGATTTTTATTTATAACTTATACGACATAACCAATACGATATCAATGTTGAGATGTAACCGGCTTCATACATTGAGGGAATTGAAAGAGAAGAAGTGTATTCACCTTATATATTATTCATGGCTCTCAATTATAATTTGCAAAAAATCAAAAAATAAAATTCATGCACTCTTCTATATTCTATATTCTATATTCTATCTATATAGAGACTAATGATTTTGTTAAATTACATAAATTATTAAATATATATTAAAATATGATAATATTATAGGTTGATAAATAATTTGAGAAATAATATTAAATTATTAGAAGAATTAAATTTGTAATCTACTCTACATTAATAAATTAGGGTTTTGGATGATATGAATATTGTATTGTAAATAAGGAAGATAATACATTGAGATAGAAAGAGGAGAAACTTAAGTTGGTTTTCCCCATTAAATATTTTTAAAATAAATCTATGTTTACTAGATGTATGTGTCATTGTTATTTTTTATGTTTTATATTATGTTGGTATTTCATTTCTTGCATATGTTTTTCAAACTCTTCACTATTGGTGAGATATCCTTTAATAATGGGTCCTAACATTCCACATCAACTGTTGACACAATTATTTTTCTTTGGGTAATTGAAACATTTTTTATGATATAAAGAAGGGGGCGAGGGCTTGTAATAAAATTTTGTTTTCACATGACCAAAAGATAACAAGGAGAGTGCTAAAGAAAACGAGCACCAAAATTCTAGAAGGAAAATATTCCATGTGATCGCGAGCTAAGCTAAAGCGGGATGAAAAATAGCTAATAAAGTGTTTTATATGATTTCAAAAAAATCAACGGTCTATATTTAGGAAGGCGTGAGATCTACGGTGGATAGGAGATTCACCCGACGAAGGTACAAGATATATAACATTGAGAGCCTTTAGAGAAATAGCCATTGGCATGTGGTAAAGTTGGGAAACGATCGATGGTGGATGATCGGCGGAGGAGAGATCAATGGCTGATGAGCGATAGAGGAATTTTTACCTCCCTCCACGTGTCAAAACAAGAAGAATTCTACTGGATGACAGACGGTAAGGGAAAACCACCATTTGCAATCCCGAAACCACTTATGTGGAGTATTATAAAAGAGAAAAAGAACTTGAAATACAAAATATGTGTCATTTCACACCTGACGATAGAGACATAGCTTGCACAGCTGGAAGCTGAGGAGGAAGTCTTCCTTTTAGTCACGAATTTCCAGGTAGGCCATGATTTATCGGAAAAGGTCAATTATTTTCTAAAAATGGAGGAAGAAAGTGAATTAGGGTTTCAAAATAGAGAATTTAATAGGTTAGAAGAAATTTTTGAAGATGGGGACGAAGATGTTTTCAACACAGTTCTGTCCATTGGTTCAGTTAGTGAAATTAAAAACAAATTGAATAATTTAGAAATGCAGGGGATAGATGTACATAGTGTTCACAAGTCTTATTTTTATCATTTCTATCCCGAGCAAACCCTAACCTTGCCAGATTTTGTTTACAGGTTTGCAATGAATTATTCTCAGTATGAGAGAGTCATTATGGACTCTAGAAGGTCAAGAATACTCTGTCTAGTCAATCCTTCATTCATTAGAGAGTCATTAGAGGTCCCACAATTATTTTCCCAAAATACTGAATATTTTATAGAAGAAAACCTAATTAACTTGTACAAACATTCCACAATGGAGATGAAACAAACCTTCTTGTTAAAGAGCCTTAAACCTGATACCTAAGTTGATAATTTACCCTTCCCCTTGGAAATTACCCTATTTAATGAAGATTCTCAGTTTGTCCTTTCATTGCTGAGTCAGTTTTTAGGGTTGGATAATGACAAGGCTGTCCGAGAAGTCATGTTGAGTTTGTTATTTAATTTGAGTCTGCACCAATTTGAGTCCGAGTCTAGTCAATATTTCTGCCTTAAATTTGATGAATTCCTAGCTGAAAATATCCATGCTCAACTAGTGAATTTCCACAAAACCAAACATTTCAGATTTCAGTAATACTTGGTGAAGATGTTTTTATAATCCAATGAAGAAAATTTACAATTTCCCGAGGCAGTCTTTACATCTGAGATCAGAAACAATATTTTTAATTATATGAACCTCATCATGTCATAAATATACAGAGTTATTTTTCAGGAAAGTCTACCAAGAGTTTTACTAGAAATGAAGGATATGCTACAGTTCAGTCCCAAGAAGAAAGTTGGTGATTGGTTCCTTTTGAAAGAACATACTATTATCAGAGTCTATGGTTTTGTGCATGAGCCTTATATCTTACCTGCTGTCTTAACTCCAAGAATTTTTCTTTGGAATTTATCAAACAGAAGCTTATTGTGGAAAATGAGCATTTATTAAACTTTAGAAAAGCTTATGATGTCAAGTTTCCTTTGAAATTTGGTCCATTCATTGTAAAAGATAAAGTTGATCTTCTAGTTGTAGAACGAATTTTATAGGAAATGAATTTTATGAATGATTCAAAAGTTAACTATGATCCACATCATGTAATATCTTAGAGAAGACAACATAATAAGAAGAAATATTTTGACCATCAGGAAGTGGAAGGATTGGCTGGGAAAGCCAATCTTTTAGAATATAAATCAGATGCAGAGATCTCTGAAAATCTACAATCAAATCCCTCTGCATTAATAAAATATTTTGTTATGTTAGTGCCCACTCCCAGTAAAGCTGAGATTGGTGGTAAAGGAGCCTTTCTGAAACTACATATATGGAATTTGAAGAGCAAGATACAAAAAAAAGACTTAAGTTGGATCAGGGAAAAGAAATGGCTAAGTCAAAAGATAATAAGGAAAAGAAAAAAGAAAAAAATTCAAGGTCCAACCATTCAGATACATGAGTACATTTTTTTTGAAGCACAGGAGGCTAGTTTTAGTGACAAGTACCAGTCTAAAACTAATTTGTATGCCAAATATTGTCAAGAAAAAATGTATTCTTCTTAAAAAGTTCAGAATTGTTTTCCTAGAGACAGGGATATATCAAATAAGGGAGTTTCATTGATAACTATTAAGGACCATGTAAAAAATACTCTGAATTTGGTAGTGGCCTCTGTTGAGAAGATCTCAAAGATGAAAATTGGCTTGTAGCAGATCACATTCCTAGATAAAATCCATCTGCATAAGCAAGCTGGAGAGATATTTACACTGATTTATTGAAGGCCACTCTGAAGGTTTCAAAATTGAAATATGCAGAGGGTATATTAGAAAGCAAATTGAAACAAGAAAAAACTAAAAATAAGGCCCACCAACAGCAAATAAAGAAATTACAGATTGATCTTGTGGAAATGGATAGTGATCCTGATAAAGGACAGACCATTAAGTAACTTTTGGATGAGAAAGAAAATACAATTCAGTTGCTTACGAAGAAGTTAAAAATTCCAGTTACTCAGTTAATTCAAGCATGCGAATTGACAGTTTTAGAATAGGAGAAAGATTCTCTCTCTCAAGAATTGGATGATGGTAAGGCAAAGTTTCTTAAATTTACAGAACTACAAGTTAAATGGGAGAAGTAAAGAGCTAATCTCATAGCTCAGATTGAAATTTTGAAAGAGAAGCAGACATGTATAGAGAAATAAAAGGAAGAAAAATAATATGAAATAAAAGAGACAGACCAGGAAAATATGGAAAAAAAGCACAGATGATATAGTTCAAGCCATGTCTCAGGTTAGTCTTAAATAAGAATAAATCAAGGGACTGAAAGTGGAAAATCAAAAGCTAAATTAAGAAATTAAGAAAAAGGAAGAAGAAAAGAAGGAATTTGAAAACAAAAATAAAGAATTGTTGGAGAAGAGTGAGAAATTAATGTCACAGGTGTCAAGGAAGCTACCATTGCAAGGTGTTAGGCACTTGATTTGGGATTTGATAATTACTGAAACTACAAAATTTAGATCATATCTGATTTTTATTAAAGATAAGGAGACAGTGGTGAATACAACAATGCATAGTTGTACAATCATGAAAGAAACTTTGGACAAGAGGCCAATAGAAACAACTCAGAACATTATTAATTTTCTTAATACTTTATCGGGAGATGAGTTGAAGGCATCGGCAATTAGAAACATAATTATAGTTATAATTTGGGAAAGGAGGATTATTGGAAAACACCACCATGTTGAGAATGTCCAAGAAAAATCCAATTAGATGTTGCAGCGGATTAAGTCTTTCAAAGGTTTATTTACATAATTGTTTCAGAAAGGAATCTCTTCCTTTGGGGATGGAGAGAATAAATTAATCTTGCAGGCTGATTATAAAACTCTATTGTTCCAAACTCAAATGAATCATAAAAAATTTGAAGACATGATCCAAATTTTAATAGGGAAAATAATAATTGATAAGCTTGCAGTGGACTTTGAAATATTTAATCAATTAACAATGATAGGAGCTAGATTATCTCCTATATATTATGTGGATCATGTCGAGATGAAAGTTTTGGTTAAAGAAATGATAAACTATGGAGTTCCCTCCATAGAGTAGTGGAAGACAGCCGAGAAGTTTGGAAAAATGAATTACAAATTGCATCAATAAGAACACATGTCAAAGATATTCAAGCAAATATTTATGCCAAAGTTTACTCCAACAAAGAAGCAAAATATGTTCCAACATTTTTTAAGACTATGGAGATTTTTTTTTTGACAATATAATCTAAAGATGTAATAAGTAGTTATAAATTTCTATTTTTAGAAAACAAGCAGTAGGTTTAGCTCAATGAGATTTTGATGTATAAATACATGCTTTGCAATGTAATCAGGGTTGAAACCCATGAGAGTGAGACTCATTTTGTACTAAGCAATTTCAAGATTAATAGAAATTTTGCAAAGCCAAGCATAAATTTTCCTGAGCAGAGATTCTCGTGTTATTATTTTGCATTATGTATTTCCTTTTCTCATGTGAATTTTATTCATGTTATCTCTTTCCATTATGTTATCTTTTCATGCTTGAATGAAATTATATTGAGTCAGAATTCATACTCCTATGCTCTGATTCATAGGATTCAAGTATTCACAAAACCTTCCTCTAAAGTTGATATTGGATTCATCTTTATTTGGTGCCCAATGTTAATGGACTGTCTATTTCTCTTCTACTATCACTTGAAAGAAAGAACCCGACTGTAAAAGAATAGCTATCCCACCTTTGTGAAAAACCATATTGATAAGACTATGTTTATCTTTAAATATTCATGACTTTGACTCCATGCCCAATGGTATCCTCCTGTTTCATCCATTTGCATCATTAATTTATCTTATTTAAATATTCTGGCCATTGTATTTATTTATTGAGAGAGTCCTCTCTGGTAGGAAAGAATCCAACTTCCCTCCTAAATATTGGTTTTAAAAGGTTACCTTGGAACTATCCTTCCGCAACCATAGGATAAATTCTAAGTGATAACATCAACAATACAACCTTACATTGCAAGGATGTAATAGATTACTTAGGTCCTTCAAATGCTAGCTAGTGAGGTGCATGACTTGCAACCTCACAACATTTTGATTATTCTAAATATTTTTGACCTATCAAAATTGCATTGTTAAGTTACAATGTGACACACATATTTTTTATAGATTTAAAAAAAATCTAAAATTATTGAATTACATACATTAATAAATTATTGAATTATCTCATTTTTTCAATACTTATTTTCTATAGACAAGAGTGTATGCACACTGCAAAAGACTTAATGTCTTTACTAAATCTATACCTTTGAGGAGAATTTGATATTCTCAAGTGCTTCCTTTTGAGACTCATTGAATCTTAAGATGACAACAAACTTTGAAAGGACAAGAAGATCTACGAGAATGTCTCCCTTATAATAGTGGACAAATGATGAAACCACTTCTTGAAAATTACATATAGCAGAGGCTTTCATTTCTTTACTGGAATTTTATAGACAATTCTGTAGTTCACCACATAATATTTCATCTAGACCTTGGTACTATCTCTTATTTTCCATATTTTGATATTTCACACATAGAGAAACTTTCAAACTAGAATAAAGTGTAAGCAAAATAAAGAATATATATAGCAGAGGACAAATGATGAAACCACTTCTTGAAAATAACATACAATAGAGGCTTTCATTTCTTTACTGGAAATTTATAGACAAATCTATAGTTCACCACATAATATTTCATCTAGACCTAGGTACTATCTCTTATTTGCCATATTTTGATATTTCACACATAGACAAACTTTCAAACTAGAATAAAATGTAAGCAAAATAAAGAATATATATGGTAATTGTACATCAACATTAGTATAAGATCCATGGGTGTTGTGATGCCCTTGTATTGTCTCCCTCTTTGTTTATCTCAGAATGTTTAGGGTTTGTTGATTGATCCCTTGCAATTCTCCCCACTCTTGTGAAGCTTGACATATTTATTTTCAAGAAATTCCAAATAATTTAAAAAGAAAATGCCAAATACAATTACATAATGTATAAGGTATACATTCATATGCCAATTATTATAGGGTCTTTTTTGTCTAACGAATTATTTTCTATGGAATGTTTTGTTTGTAATTAGTTGAATAAGTGATCATAAATGAATAAATCACCATTGCATATTCACCCTATTTCATTAATTTTAACATAGACCTTGAAGTTGATTTTGATGAGTGGGCCGGTGTGGACATGCTATAATGGATGTATAATGTATTCAAAATTAAAACAAAATTTCATTTTAGTATAAAGGTTAACATTTAGACCGAATTATAATTGGTTCTTGATTGTACTCAAGTGTAGATTGGCAGTTAAGCGTTCCCACCATTAAAACCA
The DNA here is from genome assembly GCA_027924585.1 of Larix kaempferi. Taxonomy (NCBI): domain Eukaryota; kingdom Viridiplantae; phylum Streptophyta; class Pinopsida; order Pinales; family Pinaceae; genus Larix; species Larix kaempferi. The sequence continues at coordinate 10,734,297 of BSBM01001022.1, forward strand.
TGATCTTCTAACCTTATGGCTTCTACAAGCATAAGTTTGGCATGATTCCATATTAAACAATTCAATTCAACAATGTAGAATTGCAGTTTGCTTCCATTTTATTGGATAAATTTGATGAGTGCATGGGGTTATCATAGAATTTAATTAATTTGATTTTCCCTTTATGAATAGTTTAATGATTACTCTATGTATGTATCATTTACCTGATTGTAGAAAGTTGGGATTATCTAGATCATATTTATCCATATACTTATAACTTAAGAAGTTAGGTTTAGGATTAAAACCAATAGATTGATGTGGCATTACCAAATGATATAGCCTTCCTTTATGCAATAGGAATTAGGTGGTGCTGAGGCATGCGCATCTCTAGAGAACATGGAACTTCTCTACCAAATATGATATCTTGGAAGAGTAGTTTATAAAATGAGTGGGAAAATTGATTACGGAAATTATATTAGTGTGTGATTTAATTGCATAACAAATGAGGCTTAAGAATCAATAGTGAGGAGTGGATTTAGGGCATCATGCCCCGTGCGGTAGATATAAGGAGGAAAATGAGTATAACATGCACATATTCACCATGACAACAAAACTCTATTGAAATGTCTAAGACTACTTCATATTCACAATCAAATTCAAGTGCACGAAAGAAGGAACTGTCTAAATAGCTTAATACTTGACTCTAGCTAAGTAGGGTTAGTTCATGAATCTATGTAGATGTTACAGACATGGCTCACTGAACCTCATTCTTTTATATTATTTTTTTACTCATATTACAATTGATTATTGTTATATGGCTATTAGTGAGCTATAAAGGAACATAAGCTATATAATGGAAGAAAAAGTATGTACCTGAGTATTTTCCTCTTGGATTTGCATAGGGCCGAAATGCTTCAAATCATTTTACTAGATCCCCTATAAAGAAACTCTACAATAAAAGGTAAGAATCCAATTCGTCAATGTATCAGTGCACCATAGCAACTGAAAAGCAATGATCATTACCAACTATGCTCCCAAACCCAAACAATCAGCTTTGTCCATGCTTCTGCAATTGCAAAATAAATGGTGCAACTCCCTTTGTCAACCACTATATTCCAATTCAAAATTGTCAAGATGGGAGTGTACTAAATAATATGTGCAGTAGGGTACTTAGCCAGTGCTCTAGCTTCAACAACCAATATTATTTTATCAATTTCTATTTGTATTCTGTAATTTCAAGGTTTAAATAATTAAGCATTGGGAAAGTACAGAGATTCACAGGTATGGAACTTTTCCATAGGTATGGGCCCCTTTAGTTTCAACAGGGCATCAATGACTAGGATTATGCATTCTATTTGGATGCCATTGTTCTGACATGAGTTCTTATGATTAGCCATGGTTGGACCATGATTATGTATCCATTGTATCTTCCTATTAGGTGCCCCATTGATTCCCATTATGTATTCCAATTGGCCCCTTTTTTGTCCTCACACTTGGAATTTCTTTTATGGTTGTTAAATAAAATTTTATGATTATTTAGTTTTTTTATAACTATCATTTTACGCTTTCTTCATATTTATGAGTGTCAAATTTTTTTTATCTATAGATCTTCTAATCTGATTATATACTACTACATCCAGTCACAACTTAATTTATAAAATATATATACCTATCAGTTTTCTCACCCATTACATGGTTCTAGCTCGAAGCCGCTCATATTTGCGGCAGGAAAATATAATCTAAAAACAACCGCATAAAGCATAATACATAGTCAGTAATCTGAACATTGAACATTGCAAAAATAAACTCTCATTTAAAGGTACAATTAAGTTACTAAATTTGTATGAATCAAAACTCCTCTGAATAAAAATAAAAAAAAACGACAATAAAATGTAATCTAAATTCCACAAAAACAACAACAACGACAATAAAATGTAATCTAAATTCCACAAAAAAAACAATGACAATAAAATGTAATCTAAATTCCATTTTCTTTGTGACAATAGTTATAAATTTATAAGTTCCATTTTCACTTTGTGCTCATGCATCGTTCTATTTCCATGTATTGAAGTACTGAGTACATTGCCAAAAAAACCCTATTTGGTTTTTATTCACCTAAATTCTTCTATTATTCAAGCCTACTATGCAAATTGATCCATCCTCATGGTCTAGAATTAGAATGTGCAACACTTTTCTCCTCATGCAATTCTTTTGTATTGGTCTATAATTAGAACGTACATGCAACACATTTAAACTTACAATTAAATTACCCAAATTGTATGAAGCAAAATTGCTCTGAAGAAAAACAAAAACAACAACAAGGTAAGAAAAACAAAAAGAAAAACAACAACGACAACAATAAAATGTAATCTAAATTCCATTTTCTCTGTGACAATAGTTATAAGTTCCATTTTCACTTGGTGTTCATGCATCATTGTATTTCCATGTATTGAAGTAGTTAGTACATTGCCAAAAAAAACCTATTTGGTTTTTATTCACCTAAATTCTTCTATCATTCAAGCCTCCTTTGCAAATCGGTCCATCCTCTTGCAATGAGTTGGTTTAGAATTAGAATGCGCAACAAATTTCTCCTCATGCAATTCTTTTGTATTGGTCTAGAATTAGAACGTGCAACACATTTCTCTGCATACAATGCTTTTGTAGTCTTGCTTCTAAGGTGCCTTGTTAAAACATTTCTTCCCTGTCAATAGATTCTTCTTCTATTAGTGGCACGAAAAGTGGGTCGTTTTTGGACACAACATTTTCTAACTTGCTACTATTAGAATTAGTAATCTCGTTGGTTAGTTTGTGTTAGTGTCATTCATTTATTCGGTTTAGAATCAGTTAGCCGATATTGGCTTGCATAGTCAAGCATGTAATAGATATATACTATTATGTAATATTAATTTAGCAATTCAGTTGTTTGTGCTTGTAACTCTTCTTTTTTTTAGTTTTTCATTTGGATGTAGTGCTAACAAATTATGATGAGGAGTTAAGAATGCTAGAAGAATGGCTATAAAATCCAAGGATTTGTGAAGACATGGATAATAATATTGTAGCAAATGAAGAATATGAAAACAATATTTTGCAAGAAGTCGAAATTAGCATTGTAGAAATGATAAAACAAACGAGTTACAAGCACAAACGACATAACTGCTAAATTATTATTACACAATAGTATATATATGTTACATGCTTGACGGTTCAAGCCAATACCGGCTAACTGATTCTAAACTAAATAGCTGAATGACACTAACACAAACTAACCAACGAGATTACGACTTATAACACTCGCTCTTAATCTCAAGGGTTACATTCTTAATAAACACTCCCTCTTAATCTCGAGGGTTACATTCTTAATAAACACTCCCTCTTAATTATGATACTCTAATACTACTAAAATGAAAATCTCAGAAATGCAAATGCTTGTTGTTCTATGTCTCAGCCAAGCTTACACACACTTAACAAAAATTTCAAAAAACTAAATTAATGGCTTCAGATTAGGTTGCTTAGGCCTATTTCTTTCATCTTCATCTTCAAATATAGGATATTCTCCTGGATCCCAAATCTGATGTTGTTTGCGTCCTCCTGTCTTGCTTTCTATAGTAACCTCAGTCAACTGATCATTGTGGTTGATTGTCTTCTTCGTCTCATTGTGTCTCAACTCAAAAATCTTCGTCAAAAACTTCCATAATTCATCTATCTCAATGGGGCTAACTCTATTACTTGCAAGTGCATGTTGCTTAACTTCATTTGTTGCTTGTCATATTCTTCATCTGCTACAATATTCTTGTTCATGTCTTCACAAATCCTTGGATTTTCTAGCCATTCTTCTAGCATTCTCATCTATTCATCATAATTTGTTAGCATAACATCCAAGTGATGTTGTTCTTTCTCAGTACTTGCATAATATCCACTCAAGGAAGTTGCTTCAAGATATGAAGCTGGTAAGTTTGGAATTCTATGAGAACTATGGTTATGGAAAACATAAGAGAGTCATATTTCTCAAGGTTGGGAAACAGAAGAAGAGTGAAAAGTTAGAGCTTGTACATACAAATGTATGGGGATTGGAGAAGGTACAATCTCTTGGTGGCTCTCGTTATTATGTTACTTTTATTAATGATGCAACTAGAAAGACTTGGGATTATTGCATTAGACAAAAATATGATGTGTTTGCTACTTTTAAGAAATGGAAAGCTTTGGCTGAGAATGTGACAAGAAAAAGGTTGAAGTGTCTAAGATCTGATAATGGAGGTGAGTACTACGGCAAGGAGTTTGATAGTTACTGCTCATACCATGGGATTCGTAGAAAGAAGAAAGTCCCAGCAACACCACAAGAAAATGGTGTGTCAAAAAGGATGAACATAACAATCATGGAGCGTGCAAGGTGTATGAGATTGCATACAGGTTTTCCCTTATAGTTTTAAGCAGATGATGTAGATACTATTGTTTGCTTAAACAGAGGACCTTCAAGTGCTTTGGATGGTGGTATTCTAGAGGAGGCATGGACATGTAAAAAGGTAAACTACTCTTTGATGAGAACTTTTGGCTGTGAATCATTTGTCCATATTAATAAAGAAAATAGAACAAAGCTTGAGGCTAAATCCAAGAAATGTACCTTTATTGGATATGGGGTTGATGATTTTGGTTATCGCTTATGGGATTATGAAAATAACAAAATCATTAGGAGTAGAAATGTGGTATTCAATGAAAAGGTCATGTATAAAGATCAGTTGTAGGGAAAAAAACATGAAAATGAAAACACAAAGTACACAGTGCTTGATGAAATCAAAGAAAATGAAGTTCCAAAGGTGCCGGAAAATCAAAAACAGTAGCAGGTACCTCAAACTCCCAAAATCCTGCAAGTGTTAGATGATATACGAGGTTAAGTAGACCCCCTGAACGATTCTCTCCTTCATTGTATTATTTATTGATGATTGATTCTGGAGAACCAGAATGTTATGAAGAAGCAATGCAGGTGGAAACTAGAAAGAAGTGGGAGTAAGGCATGAATGAGGAGATTGAATCATTGGTAAGAAACCAGACTTGGGATTTGGTTCAGTTGCCTGCTGGTAAAAGAGCATTGCAGAATATATGGGTTTACAGGTTGAAGGAAGAAGATGAAGGAAAGAAGTGGTACAAGGCCAGACTTGTTGTAAATGGGTTTGCACAGAAGAAAGGTATAGATTTTGATGAAATATTTTCTCCTATTGTTAAAATGACTTCAATTAGAACTATTTTAAGTCTAGTGGCGGTAGAATATTTGCATGTTGAACAATTAGATGTAAAAACAACCTTTCTCCGTGGGGATTTGGAGGAAGATATTTATATGAAGCAGCCACAGGGGTATGAGGTCAAAGGGAAGGAGAATTTGGTATGCAGGTTGAAGAAGAGCTTGTATGGCCTAAAGCAAGCTCCAAGGAAGTGGTATTTGAAATTTGACAGGTTTATGATAGAACAAGATTATAGTAGATGTCATTCTGGCCACTATGTTTATTTCAAGAGGCTACAAAATGGAAGATATATTATCTTATTATTGTATGTGGATGACATGCTTGTTGTAGGGTCTAACATGTAGGATATAAATGTGCCCAAAAGGAAGTTAGCTAATTCATTTGCAATGAAGTATTTGGGTGCTACAAAGCAAATCCTTGGTATGAGAATAACTAGAGACAGGAAAAATCACAAATTGACATTGTCTCAGGGTGAGTACATAAAAAGGTGTTGAAGAGGTTTAGAATGCATAATGCAAAACCAGTTAGTACACGTTTGGCCAACCATTTCAAACTAAGTAAGGAGATGTGTCCCAAGACACAGGAAGAGATAGATCACATGTCTAGGGTTCCCTATTCATCAGTAGTTGGCAGCTTGATGTATTCCATGGTGTGCACAAGACCAGATATTGCACATGCAGTGGGAGTTGTGAGCATGTATATGAACAATCCAGGTAAAGAACATTGGAAGGTAGTACAATGGATTCTCAGTTATTTGAGAGGTACTACCACTCATGCATTATGTTTTAAAGGTTCATACACTGTTCTACAGGGATATGTTGATGCAAATATGGCAGGTGATAAAGATAGCAGGAGGAGCACCATAGGGTATGTTTTTACTATAGGTGGAACAACAGTAAGTTGGATTTCAAAGTTGCAAAATGTTGTTTGACTTTCAACAACGGAAGCAGAGTATGTTGCTGCTACAGAGGCTAGTAAAGAGATTATTTGGTTACAGAGGTTCATGGAGGAATTGGGTAAGAAGTAGGAGAATAGCAGGTTGTACAGTGACAGCCAGAGTGCCATTCATCTTGCAAAGAAATCATCCTTCCATTCTAAGACTAAACACATACATCTCAAGTACCATTTCATACGGTCTGTTCTAGAAGATGAACTGTTGAAACTGGAAAAGAGACACACTAGCCAAAATCCTGTAAACATGTTGACAAAGGTAGTAACCAAAGAGAAATTGAGTTCCTGCTCGGTTTTAGTTGGCCTTCAAACATGAAGGTGGAGATGAGAAATTTTCTAGGTCTAAGGTTCAGAGCATAGTCCGGCAAGTGAACCAATAGTGGATTTGTTGTGATCAGTCTCCAAGTGGGAGATTGTTGGTTGTGGAGCCTGATCTTCCTTATTCAAAGATGTTGTTGTTTCAATCGTGTTTGTACCCCAGTTTTATATGTTGTGCAGGTGGATTGTACACTCATCCCAGCGGGGGGTCCAAGGGGGGACCATCCCCCCTGACTGAGGGTCTACGGGCTGGAGGGACCCTAGCGGGGGTTGGGGGGCTTCCCCCGAAAGAAATTTTTGGGGTTTTTTGTTGGCCAACAGTTTATGGGCCTATGGTTTTGGGTAGCCTGTAGTATTTTCCAATGGTGATTACCCTTTAAAAGGAATAAATTGTAATACGAATGGGTAATGTATTGCAACATTGTAAATATCTATGATTGTGTAAGAGAGATTGTGAGAGAGTGAAGAGGAAGTTGCAGTGGATGTGATGCAGTTTGTATCCCTTCATTTGTTGGATGGTATAATAATAAGGAATGGCAATTTCTGTGTGGACGTAGCCCATCTTGGGTGAACCACATTATATCGGTGTCTCTGTTGTAATGTGTTTTATGTGATTTATATTTGCATCTTGTTTATTTTTATTTCTCTGGGATCTTGTTTTTCTAACATGAGATTACATAAGAATGATTTACATGTTTATTATTATTATTTTTCCAATGAAAATCATTTGGGAAACTTTAAGACACTTCCATGCATTTCATAGATGGTGTCTAGTGACATGGTGCTTGACCTAGTAAGAGATTGAGTGAGGCATGCATAGATGAAATATGCATGAGGGATCGACCTTGAAACATTCAACATTAACGCAGGGATTTACATAAAAATGATTTACATGTTTTGTTATTACCTATGGATTTGCATGAGAATATCATATGGGAATAATGAAAAGGATATTGTATGGGTATAATGCCAATGATTTACATAAGGATGTGGAATGGGTTTATAGGAGAAGGAAGTGACCTTCTCTCCCACTCCTTTCTACATTGAAGAGTATTTCTCTTTCTTAGAGTGCATTAATCCAAGCATTGAGTACTTAATTTCCTTCTTTAGGTGCATTAATTTCAATGTAGAGTTATCATGTTTTTTTAATTGCATTCATTCCAACATCAAAATTAATACTATACTTCTTACAATGATTCCACATCTAGTTCTTTAATTCCTTCTTTAGGTGCATTGATTTTGGTATAGAGTTATTGCCTTCCTTCTTACGCTACACTGATTTCATAATATAACTTTATTATTTCATTTCTTCGAATGCATTGATTTCTATAACAATGATAATGTTCATTCTTACATTACATTGAATTCAATGTTTCGAAATTGTGTTATAGGCTATACATTTGGAGTAAAATATTGAACAAAACACAATAATGTTTCCTCATTATGTTGAAATTGAAGAACAAAGGAGGATATTGTGAGAACATGTTAGGTGACAGAAAGATAATGAATCATATGAAAAATTGAAAGAACAAAGAAAACATAGTTTGCAGAGAACGAATTAGTTGCAACATATGACTCTAGAATAAAGGCGTGGAAAAAAGGGGTGGACTTTGTGGGTACCTAAAATTCTTACTTGATTGGACTTGTTAAAAATGCTATCTGAATTGAATCTCCTCTTGAGAAGATCCCCTTGCTTCTTTTGGCCCCAATCGATATCGTGACATTCAATATATCTACAACAACAATAAAATTTGTGCTTCACATACCATAGGGGACACATGACTATTCCACGGGGGGATTCACTCAATAAACTGCTATCATAGCACGTTCGTTCATGGAATATGAAAGAATACCCCTAATTTCACTAAATATTGGAAAATACTTTCCAAAAGCGTTTTTTTTAACCCCCTCCCAATATGCCTTCCCAATTTAAAAAAACCCCTATTTTCACTAGATATTTTATGTATCATTTTTTTCATTCACATTTTTTATACCCCTTTATATTTATACATAGTATATTGATATGATACCCCTCTTATGACCCCACATGCATTCTACAATGCACCTTTCTTCTTTCGATGTATATTGTGGATGCACATTACTTCACCCACAATGCAATTACTCAAACACATATCATTATGATTTGCAACATCTAATAGTCTAATGAAGAGAAAGGAGATCACTTCTTGTATGTCACTAGATCCAATGCACATAGTACAACATTTAGATTGCATGTTGTAGTTCCCCAATCGCTGACTAAACCTGTTGTGGGATAGGTATCCAAGCCCCGAGGGCCTGTAACAAGCTCTAGGAGGCTGACTAAACCTCCCAAGGCCTGTAATAGGCACGAGTGGTTGGGTATTCAAGCCCCCAAGGCCTATCGAGGGCCTATAACAGGCCCTGGAGGCTTAGAGCATCCCAAGGCTATTGGTAACAACTAGCCGAGTGCTATTGGTAACAATTGGTTGTCAATGACCACTGTCTCTCGACTATGATCGACTAGAAACCCACTTCACCACGAAACCCCTGGCCTCAACCATGCCTCAAGATGCGATTTCCCTGCGTATTGGTAAGCCCAAGCCTTGCCTCAACCCGATTTCTCATCCGGTTGTGATCCCTCCATCTCCATTTGGCAGATATTTGTTAGCCCTCCCATATAAAAAAGACCCCAAAGTATTTTTGTATTGTTACATTAAATAAAAAAACCCTTTGCCCCTTAATATATAAGCAATATAATTTTTAGGTTTTCATGAATATTTAATACCGCAATATGAATAACGTGATATTATATTGCCTTCCAATGAAGCCCCCATGGACAATTCTACAAGGGTCACATGTGATTAGCATACAAGAGGAGATGAGACATGCCAAATATATCCCTATTGATGAGAAGAGTTTTATAGGAAAAATATTGGTAACACAAATTGATGTTGGGATTTGTTAATCTTTTCTGAAAAATCATTTGTTCCTTTTGAAGGGGTATATTGTTCGATGATTTGGGACAACGTTTTGATTGAGAATATAGTTTTGGTGTGGATGCTTGTGAATGGAACTAACCTATATCCATCTTAACCTTGGATCTATTAAGAACTAAGAAGGATAAAATCTAGCAAGGTGCAAACCTTTCCTCAATTTTTTGCACTCTAAAATAGGTATGTTCTTCAAGGAGTTTGATCATTCTCAACACTCGATAAATACTGGGTCAAAATAAAATAACATTTACAGTGGGTTTGGTGTCCAGTTGCAATTTTTTTAACACTTTCTCTACAACTAATCATACAAACAATGGAAAAAATTTCAACAAAAAGAAACTATTAATAAATTTTATCACTTGCCTCACAATACAATCTATTAATTCATATAATCACCTCCCTCACGAAAAAAGATGTCGATCTGCATCTGTAAAACTATGACAACATTTAATAACATGAACCTCCTCTTCCGCTAGAGGCCCCATTGGAAATCCTTAACCCAATAATGTGTCTCGGGAATCCAACAAGCACGTGAAAAAGTTCAATTGGATGGCTGGAATACACAATTGATTTAAGCCATGGTGCCTTGAACTATGGTCCAACAAGCATGCAACAAATTAGTGAAATAGAAATAAGCTATTGATGGATCTAATCCAGTATGATTCTATAAAACTATCAAAACATTGATTAACATGCATGTCCTCTTTCATTAGAGCCCCCAACGGAAATCCTCAACCCTATTAGATGTTTAGGGTATCCAATGGGGACACAACAAACTGTCAATAGTTGGCTGCCTTGAACTCACAATCAGGTTAAGTCAAGCTGTCTTAAAATTTATTCCAACAAGTACATAACAAAATCAATGGTTGACTTTGCTACATACCCATCAAATGCCTTGAATACACAATTGAGTTTTTAGTCAAAATGCCTTAAACTATGCTCCAAATAGGTTTTCCATCTATTCTATTGGTGTAAAGAAAAAATATTTATAACTTGATAAGAACTACATAAATCGCCTAAACAAAACCTTCAAACACCTAAAATTATTCTCTATACTTACAAGCACATTGTAATCACGACATAACTTATTCATCTTTTTCACCTCTTCATCCTTGATTCTTTATCCAAAAAAATCAAACAAAATTTGCAACACATTTCATACAATAAATCATTTCATTTAAACTCTTCCTTTTTACAACACAACTATAAACTATTAATATACAAACACATTCGACTACAAAATCTTGATAAAAACTTTTCAAATTAAAACCCGATTACAGTAATACAGTACATTAGAAAAATAAATAATAGACATAAAAAATACTTAACACTGCTTTATTATGCATGATGTATAGAATGAAAGGATAGTTAAAATCCTTCAACTTCCACTTGCGATTCAAACTAATTTAAACAATTAAAATATAACTTCATTAACTCTTTTTAAAGCTTCCCGAAACTGGAAGACTTGTCACTTTGGAGAGTCAAATTCAACCATTCTGGAAGGCACTCCGAGACTTTTGAAGATTATGGCAACTCTCCAATGAAAAATTGATCACACTTTAATATTGGTATATTCCTTTGGAGAAGATGCCATTGTTCTCACTTGGTTGGAGATATGTATTACCTAAAAATAATAATAATCAGAACTTATGAACTGTTGCAGGTAATTTAATGCTATAGTTATAGGTTGTTGATTGTTGGATTTGAAACAATCAACTTGAAATCCAACAACCAACAAGACTATTACCACAGCATTATTAAACATAGGTTGTTTACTGTTGAATTTCAAACAACTTGAAATCCAACAACCAACAAAACTATTACCACAGCATTATTAAACTAAAGTAAGACTTGCTGAAGAGAACAAATAATGTAAACACCTGTTTAAAATTGACTGAACCACTGATAACAACAACAGAGAGAGTCACCTCTCATTATTTTTGCTTCTATAAGGAGTAAGAAGGAAAGCTTAGGCACCTCTTTATCCCAGTTCGTATGCCATGTCATAAATATGAGAACAATGGTTTGAATTGCAGTTCCGCATATCATTCCTATCCAAAGCCCCTGTGACAACGATTGTAATCATAGTAAATAATAAAGTAGTGCACATTAACACTAACTTCCAGGAGAACATTATCTTTCATGCAAAAGAGAATCATTCTAGTGATACCTAGATTGTACTCACCTCGATTCCTAAATGAAAGACAAAATCTAATATCATGCCAAATGGAATTCCAATTAAATAGTAGCATATAACATTCACATATGCTACAGAAGATTGCTTTCCTAATCCAATAGCCACACCTGATTGGAAATACAAAATTATAGATTCAGGTATCAGCAATAATCAAATTATTGAAATTTTTTTCCCCAAGGTACCAACAAAAACGATGAACAAAATTCCATTCCATACGCAGACAAAACAGCTGGAAATTTGAAGATATTATGGTCTCGAGTGTACCGGCCAGCACTGGTTGTACGCTGTTGAGGATGATTGTGAACGCTAACAAGATGGCGAGCTTGGCAACAGCCTCTTGCACCGCAGTGCTGTTTGTAAACAAATAACCCAAATGATTCCGGAAAACCAAAAGAAGGACCAAAATCATAAGCCCTATAATAGAGGAAGATGCCGATGAGACAATAATGGAAAATTTGGCTCCACTCGGATTCTGGGCTCCAAGTTGATTGGCAACCCTCACACTGCATGCAACAACAGGGCCATGAAAAAGTCTTAGATTCAAGAGATGTTAGCGTTTGTATTGCACTACTCTTGACAAGATAGCTACAGATTGAAGTTCATAGAAATTACCTGGTTGCTACAAGAAAGCCCAGCGGTACAGACAACTCCCAGTCGTTGATGTTTAAGCTGTAAGGTATTCAGACAAAATACTTTCAACATGAATGCAAGCTTTTAGTCTGTAATAGCTATATAGTTATGCAATGCGCCTACAAGTTATGGCTGCCATTCCATGCCAAAACACTGAACATCTTAGGAATCAAACCCAAGATGTGCTATAGGCCAGCAAGACACTGTTACTATTCAGAGCATTGATACAAACATGTGTATGGTTTTCCATTTTAAGATCCTAGATTTTTTGGAAATAAAATTAAGAGAAGTCAGAAAAAGGTAAAGTAGTACTATGTTAATTTATGACATATTTAAAATAAAACATATGTACAAGAATATTTTATTTAAAATAAAACATATGTCTAAGAACATGTAAAATTTGCAATTCAATATAAGAGATTTGGCTGAAAAACCATTAACTAGTATAGTTAGTTAATTTGTTAATTTATGACATATTTAAAATAAAACATATGTACAAGAATATTTTATTTAAAATAAAACATATGTCTAAGAACATGTAAAATTTGCAATTCAATATAAGAGATTTGGCTGAAAAACCATTAACTAGTATAGTTAGTTAATTTGTTAGTACAATTTGTAATTCAAAATAAGGGATTTGGTGGAAAAACTATTAATTAGTATAGCTATTTAATTTGTGGTAACTAAATATTCATAAGTCATAAGGTCAGTGCTATAAACAACTTAATTGCTCTCTAGGCATAATTACCAGTTATTCTTTATATTCTTTTATTTTTATAATTTTTTTATTTCGAATTTGAAACACCTACCATAAGATCAATCTATAATTATTAAAAAGTTTATTGCTTTCCAAAAAACTGTGGTAATCATTTGGATTTTGATTTTATTAATCTTCAGATTTTTTTAGTTCTATCCAATGAAGAGTTAACTATTTATTGCTTTCCAAAAAGCTGTAGTAATCATTTGGGTTTTTTACTTTTATTAATCTTTTGGTTTTTCCAGCTCTATCTAACAGTAGATCTGAAAACATGTAAAAACAAAAATTTAATAGGAAATTTGTATTCAGCTTTTATGATAAAATGAGATTTGAGATTTTATGATATTAACTCAATTATTATTTATACAAAACAATATTACCTTTTAAATCATTACTTATGATTTTACTTATAAAATACAATAATATTTAATATTAAGTTTTAGAGAAAATTTATATGCATAAAAACACATAATTTGTTAATTCATATTAAATTCTTATTAGCTTAGTATTGGGAACAAAGAGAGGACATATATTGTAAATAAGGCATATGGAGAAGAACACATTTCCCATTAAGTAAAGATTTTGTGAGTCACTAGATAAAATGGATTACAAAATGGGGAATAGAATATAAGATTTGCCAAATAAACAAATAAGGAGGATGGGATGCAGTTGATACCATATTGTTCTATATATGAAGAAGTAAGACGAGGCATTCAATTTCATATGAAGATTTGTGAAGAAAACAAATAAATCCTTTTACTAAAAATGTTTGTTTTAAAACATATGAAAAGAAAAAAATATATATTAACGATACTTTAAAAAAAATGTTCACATAATCCCAGGTATCATAAACCGTACTGGGCATTATATAAAATAAAACAAAGGCAACCCCAATTTTCTTACCAAATAGTGAGTGAATCGATAATAACTTCAGTGTTCTTTACTTGTCCTGTCATCAGAACCAAGATCCTGTAATACCAGATCTCCAAGCTGTTGACAACCAGGGAAAACATTAGATTTTCTAATGCAAAGTGACATCTGTTTTGCAGTATGAAGCACTGATTTCCTAATGACGTAGTTATAAGGATGCTTCTCACGCCTTGCGTTCTTCAAAGCTCAAAATCACTAACCATAACATGACACCAGATGCAGTAGATAGTTTTATAAATGGCCAAAGTTCGTAAAATGCTTCCCTTGAAAATCCAGTCCATGTGAGTGGACACCCTCCACAGGTAACATACAGGAATTGGACAATGGCAGGTATCCACCACCCAATGCCTAGTGAAGCGAGTGCACCGTCGAGGCCCATATTCCACTTGAAGACAAAGAGCCAATTTAACAGAACAGAGACTATTGTTCCAACTGCAGCTGACCATGCTATGATCAAGTTCTTTGACTGCGAAACTAAATATCTTTGAATGCCAAAATAGAATGGAAATGAAAAGTGCAGAGGAATGCACCACAGTGCTACTCTCCCTGATAGTTGAGCGATATCCTCGGGCTGTCCCAGGAACTTGAGAATAGGGGCTGTAAAGAGAAAAAGGGGAAGAAGCAGCATCGCAAATCCAACAAGTACGATCCAAGAGCGTTGAAGATATATTCCAAGCATGTGGTGTTTCTTTGCACCAAAAGCTTGCCCACAAAGTGTCCCAAGTGCATTCCCCAATCCTAACTGTTAAACAAAAATTAGTTGTTCAAAACTTTACATTTAACAGCAGTCTAACTCTGTGAGAATTTCCACTAAGCAAAATGCCTTTACACTACTAATTAGCACAGTAATATACCATATACATATGGGCTGTACATTTTACAGTACTTACACAGAATATCATACATATGGGCTAAAGACAAGTAAATACATTGTACAACCCAGGTTCATACAATTCATGTACTTACTATGATTTAATGTACTCCTTATGATTTAATGGTGCAACGAGTCTAATAAAATGAGTTTTTTTTTAATATGTCATCTTTTCTATATATAATTTGGTTCATGTTCTACTACAACATATAACTTTTAATGTAATATATCTTGATTTAAATTAATCTGAGGCATAAGGAAAAGTAATCATGTTGGAGAGTTCCATTCTAACCTGATCTTGCTGTTTAAACTTTAAAGTAATAATGTTGGAGAGTTCCATTTTAACCTAATCTTGCTGTTTAAACTTTAAATAGGCTATGTGAAGCTGATTAAAAAATGGATTTTTTTTTAACATCTGCTTCTATCAATGCAAAAATTATACAAACCGTTTTGGATGGGTGAAAAGTTGGTGTGACGTATGATCCTCTTACAGCTAACAGTCTCTCAAATTCAAATGGATATGATATTATTTGCTGCACCCAATACAGAATCCAGTGCATCGTCCGCCACCAGGACTGTAAAATGCACCAGACTTGTGGAAAAATCAGATGAAAATTCAATGAAAACTTGAACAAGTATATTACTCACCAAGATGCCAGAATCGAATCCAACAATAAGACCGACAACTAAAGAAAACGCTGCAAGTTCCAAATCACCGATGTGTCCAACGAATGCCTGTGTAATCACAGTTATTCCAAAGGTTGCTATTCTATTGACAATTGCTGCCCCGGCAATGCTCCATAAGGCTTTGGACTCCGCCCAAAATGATCTGCTTATACTGCTGTTGCTGGTGGTCAAATCTGGCGAGAAGTCCTCCCTAATTGTATCGTAATTTGCGTTTGCATTTTGGATGAGAGGACTGGAGAGCTGCCCTTCTTCCATGGTTGGGACTCGGGACTAGAAGTACGTAGGCAAACTCAAACTCTCTGCACGGTTCATAACCATCCAACAGGAGCAAGCTTATATACATGGCGTGCATGGAATGCCGCTCGTCATAATTCTGCTATATATTTTTTTTCTTCCTGAAATTCGCAGTCTCTACATTTAATATCTTGAACAGTTCATTTCTAGTTGTCAACTAGATATTAAAGCTAGAACAAGTAACATGATAAAACCTTTAAAGTGGGGAGGGCTAACTAAAACGTGCTTGACTTGATTTTGGTAGAGCAATTTTTGTCAAAATTGCAATTTGGAGTGTTCAGATTGCCTAAATTGTGATCTGGGTAATTTTAAAATTGGACAATTAGTTTAGAACAGGCAATCCCAATTTCGGCAGAGCAATTCTTGTCAAAATCGCAATTTGGAGTGTTCAGAAATTAATCTAGAACAGACAATCCCAATTGCAAAAATTACAAAATTGCTAAAATAACAATTTCCAGCAAAAATTTTAACCCATTTTTATCCCAATATTGCCTGAAAAGCGGGGCGTTTTGGTTTGGCTGTTAAAGTGATACCTTACATGCACTCATTATCCTTGTTCAAAGAGAAAAAGTATAAAGTTTCATTCTTTTGCAGGATGTTTGTAGTCTTAACCTAAAACCTCTCATAATTTAATTGTTAAAGTGGTGCAGAACATTATCAGCAAATGCTAGTGGACTCATTATCCTCATTCAAAGAAAAAGAGGATAGGGTTTCATTCTTGCCAAATTGGTCTTGACTTTCACTAATTATCATTATCCTCATTCAAAGAAAAAGAGGATAGAGTTTCATTCTTGCCAGATTGGTCTTGACTTTCATTAATTATTAAAGGACTCATTATTATTAGTTATGATCAGTATTTATGCTAGTTGACTCGTTATCCTTTAACAAAGAAAAAGGAGATAGAGTTCCACTCCTGCCATATGTTTGTTCTCTTGACATTTACTTATTATTAATGGACTAGTTGTTATTGTTAGTGGACTCATTATCTTCCTTCAAAGAAAAAGGGGATAGAGTTCCACTCCTGCCACATGTTTGTGGTCTTCATTCTTCACCTTCATTTATTATTTGTGGACTCATTATTACTAGCTATTATCAGCAAATGCTAGTAGACTTATTATCTCCCTTCAAAAAAAAAGGGGATAGAGTTCCACTCTGCTAGATGTTTGTGGTCTTGATCTTTACCTATTTACTTGCATTCCAAAAAACAAGCTCTTAACCAATTAAAAACAAGTTTAGATATTACAGTCTTAAAAAAATCATTTTATTTAAAAATATATATACAATTTTATTAAACCATATTAATTTTTTTTTTATTTTCCAATTTTAAATTTTGTTTAGAAAAATATATTTTTTATAATTATGAAGTGAATGGATATTTATGATTTATCAAGAATTATTAGGAAATTTTTATTTTCTATTAAGTGAACAAAGGTTGAAGGCTAGGCTGCTTTAGAAGTTTTCAAATTCTTTGAATATGAAGAAACTATGCTCTTAAAACTTTGACTTGTAAAACTTTACTAAACATCAAAATAAGTGTAAATACTAAACATCAAAATTGCTATAAAATAAAATAAAGCCATTTTGATTAATTTTTTATCTTATTCCATTTATATTAATTCATAAACTAACTGAAAATTTCATTTTAACTTCTATAATTTCTTAAAATAATTGAATCACAAGGTGAGCTATAACTCACTTCTTTATTTATTTTGATTGTATATTTTTTGTGAAATATGTAAGTATTTGATATAGTATTTTTGGGATTATCTATAAGTCATCAATTTATAACTCATATCTTCTTAAGAGGATACTTTTTTGTTTATTTT
Organism: Larix kaempferi; assembly: GCA_027924585.1. Classification (NCBI taxonomy): domain Eukaryota; kingdom Viridiplantae; phylum Streptophyta; class Pinopsida; order Pinales; family Pinaceae; genus Larix; species Larix kaempferi. Next base: position 10,751,943 of record BSBM01001022.1, read on the forward strand.
GATTGTATATTTTTTTGTGAAATATGTAAGTATTTGATATATCATTTCTGGGATTATCTACAAGTCATCAATTTATAACCCATATCTCCTCATGAAGATAGTTGCAACTCACCAATTTCTCATGGTTTTTTAATAGTCCACTTAGCACTCATTGTATTGGGTGATGCTCAATAGGGTGAAGAAGTGATCTATTGAGACTAAGTAAATGAATGCTATAACATCAATCACAAACAGTTGTAATAAGTTTTGGCTTTAACATTGAAATTATGAAAAAATTATAATTGTATTCTTAGGAAAATTTTATGAGTGTGACTTTGTTTTTTATAACAAGATCATATTCATGTATAATGATGATCAAGAATTGTCTAATTCTGTTTTGATTGAGGTTACTTTCAAATTGTCAATTCCTTTAGTATGTAAGGGCACCATAGTTCAATTCTCCTTAGGGGTGACATAGTTGAGAGGAGATGGCAAAAAATCTAGCCAAATTGAGTGTTGGTGTGGTCCAAGCCATGGTTTCTCAAAAAGAAAATTCTAGCAAACAGAAAAAAAATATGTTATTTCAATGTTTTGAACCAGATTTCAACAAAAAAAAAAATAGGAACAAACAAAAAAGGAGATATGTTACTTCAATGTTTTTAAACAGTATTGAAAATTAAAGTTACATATTATCTCAATATTTTAAAATGGAAACCTGTCATTTCAATGTTGGTGAGAAAATGAAAAAAAAACAAACAAATTATTTTTTCATTAAAAGAATGAAATAACAGTGAACTGAGTGAGAAGACAAATTCACTGGTGAGGAGTAGGCCTGGGATTCCATTTGGAATGAGGACATGGAAAATCTTGCATGAAGATCATGCCCAGTGCCCAGTATTCGTTCAGTTCCCTCATGAGATCAGATTGCATGCCAGTTAAAATAGAAAAGTGTTATCATTACTAGGTATACGGTTCTTTCATAAATCTGGTTGGCAGAATAGTATTTGCTGAGCTCTATTGTTGATATCTCCCGTATGTTATAAAATCTTCACCTTGAAAACAACGTGCGTCCTCAACGAACGGTCTTGGTACTCTCAACGAACGTTCATGGAGAAACTTTATACAAGAATCCACATTCATATTTGTTTACTACGATTGGTGTTAGATTTTGCAGGGCATGCCATCGACATATGTCTTTTCAGGTTTTCATAAATGTGCTTTGCTTTAAAACAATAATTTTGTAATTTTGTTGAAGGCCAACTCTTCTTAAAAAGTAAAAGTAAGCAAATACCTTTTCAAGATGGTGTACCTCTCGAACGTTCCAATGAACTTCATAAAAAATCCATATTCATATTTTCAACTAGGATTGCAAATCACCACTCTTGTCTTTTTCTTGCATCAACTATCAACTTAGTCTGAAAGAGATTTGTCGGTGAAAGAACCATTTTTTTTTCCTTTTTCCTTGTCATTTCAAAATCTACAATATATTACATTATTGGTCTCAATAATGCTGAATGCTCGTTGTGCATACAGTGCGAATCCCTTCTCTAGCCAACTCCAAGACTCGTCCCGTCAAAGACCAATCCAATCCTCTCAAGCCATGCAAGTTTTGTTTCCAATGCCAAATGGATGAGGGGCAAAATGTTTTGTTTCTAATATCAAATGTTTTGAGTTGCAAAGTTGTTTTGCATGGGTTATTATTGTTGTTCTATTTTTATACGGATAGGTGTTTATATCTATTATTTCAGATTTTAGATTTCTTCGAGTGGATCAACAAGATTAGTGGGAATATAACAAGTGTACAATCTTGATTAATTTTATGGTCGTCGTATCTTGTTATGCTTAAATGCATTTTGATTAAGATTTAAATAAGATTCACTTAAGTGGTGGTTAAAAAAAAAAATTATGCTTATTAAACTAACACAACCACAAGTAAAGTGGTCTTTGTTCCTATAGCCAACCACTTAATTTTGTGGAGAGGGTTGGTTGTTAAACAAATATTAAACATTAAAATAATTAATATAAATATTAAAGTAACATAAACATTAAACTAATTAATATAAACATAAAAACAAATACCATTTAATAAACATACCCATTTTTTTTAACCACGGCTTAACTTAAGCTTATTTAAATCTTAATCATGATGCATTTTAGCATAACAAGATAGGACGACCATGAATTGAATTCCCACTCTACAATTGTTACACCCAGGTTAATCTTGTTAATCCACTCAAGGAAGTCCAAAATCTCAAATAATATCTAAACACCTATCAATGTAATTAGTTTAATGTTTATATTAATTCATGGCACTTAACTTGTGACCTATCCTTATTCACAGACCACAAATTATGTAGTTATACTAATTTATATTAAGAGTATTTTGGTGATAATTGAATTAAATCATAATAAAACTTTATTTATCTTTTAATTTATATCTAACTCTTATCGTTTATGTTGTGGAAAAGAGGATCATCTTTCTATAAAATTAGATTACTCTTGAATTAATAACTCATTTTGATTATTTAAAAATAACGAAATTGTAAGAGATTAAAAACGAGTAGAAGTAACAACGTAAGTACACTTTTTAAATTAACGCAGAATTTTAAAATATATTTTTAATAATTTAAAATTATATTTTTAATCTATATATTTATTAATAAACATTATTATAAATTTAAAAATACAATCTTAATAAAAATTTAATAAAAAAATAATAATATAAAAGTGATATTAAATTAGGTTGTACATTTAATAATTTAATAATTTATTACTTTGATTATTTAAAAATGTAAAAAAATTATAAAAATTAAAAATGAAAGGACATAAATACATCTCCCGTATAGGGATGTTGTCATGTAACATAGGTTATGTTACCAAAAAAAATTAATTAAAAAAAGTCATGTGGACTCATAAAATATAAATTAAAACCAAATGAAAAATAATTAAAAAAATACATGTTGTCTCATGGGCATAAATATATATTTGGGCTGATGCACAATCATAAGTTTTTTTAAAGACACTTTAGTTGCCAATTAGAGGTACTTGCATAACAAATATTAAGACGATGTAAAAAGAC